>CM068744.1:71221503-71732059 GCA_035084275.1 Hydrolagus colliei | reverse complement strand
TCCCCCGTCCCTGCCCCCACTCACCCCCCCACCCCCACCCGTCGTCCCCCTCTCCCCCCCCACCCACCCGTCGTCCCCCTCTCCCCCCCCCCACCACCCGTCGTCCCCCTCTCCCCCCCCACCACCCGTCGTCCCCCTGTCTAACCCCCTCCCCCCCCCCGTAGTCCCCCCCCCCCCCCATCGTCCCCCTCTCTACCCCCCCCGTCGTCCCCCACTCTAGGCCCCGTCGTCCCCCCTCTCTAGCCCCCCGTCGTCCCCCTCTCTAGCCCCCCCGTCGTCCCCCCTCCTCTACCCCCCCCCCCCCCCCCCACTTCCGCTCCCCCCCCCCCGCTCCCCCCCCCCACTCTCCCCCCCCCCCCCCCCCCCCCACTCCCCTGTGCTCTCTAATCTCCCTCCCTCTATCTCTATCCTGCCTCTTTCTCTCTTCTCCCCCAATCCATTGCTCTCTCTCTTATACTGTTCTAGATTGGAGTTGATGGCTGTTAAATGATGAACTAGTTGCTGCTCTCTTCAGGAGTGGGGGGAGTGGGGGGGTGAAAGCGAGTGAGTGCACAGGCCAGAAAAGGTAGTTTCAAAAAGCGTTATGGAGGAGGAGGGTGAGTGTTAGTGCTATTTTAATGCTATGGGAGTGAGGGAGTGCTTTGATGCTGAATGATGTGGAATGTTGAGTGGTGGTGTGGCCGCAGAGCTGTGTGTCTCTCACCCTCATCCCAGCTCCGTCCTCACCACAGGTTAGCCACGGCTGGGTCTGGCTTTTATAATAATATAGTAACAATCCTTGCGCCTTATCACGTCTTCGAGACGACAACAAAATTACATTTATAGAGCGCCTTTCACATCGGGAGGACGTCCCAAGGCACTGAACAGTTCGGTCGGGACCTGAGCAGTGGGGGAAGTGTCGGTGTAGGGACCGGAGGAAAGCAGAGTAGGAAAGTGGGGAGAGTTAGGAGAGGGGGCAGAAGGCACGGTCGAAGAGGATGGTCTTGAGACTGGCCTTACAGGAGGAAAGCGAGGAAGCGAGGCGAAGGATTGCGGGATGGAGTTCCAGAGTGTGGGGGCAGAGAGGCTGAAATCCCGGCCACCGATGGTAGGGCGGTTCGGGCGGGGGACATGGAGCAGGCCAGAGCCTGCTGAGCGGAGGGGATGGGCAGGTTGATAAGGATCCTGCAGGTCGGAGAGATAGGAGGGGGTAAGGCCATGAATGGCCTTGAAGGTGAGGACGAGGATCTTGAATTCAATCCTCTGGGGGAATGGGGAGCCAGTGGAGATGGGCGAGGGTGGGAGTGATGTGGCCGCGGTCGTCTCAAAAGCACATCATAAGATATCCAGTGAAATGGTAGAGACTCGATGAGTAGTCAGCTTATTGTATCAACTGTGCATATTTTATTTTAACGTTGGAAAAGTTGAGCAAAATTTAGATAAATGTTTGGAATGGATACATGGGACAAATTAGGACTCGGGGTGAAGAGGGGGAGGGAAAAACAGCAACAATAATTACAGTTACACAGCGTATTCCATGACAGGAGGATGTCCCAAAGAGCTGGACAGTCTGGGATTTTCACTTGAGCGGGAGTAACATAATAATAACAATCCTTGCATTTTCACATCTTTGAAAAGCTTCAAAGAGCTTCAAAGGATAGACTGTAAAATGAATTGACTGTATTTTATGGATACAGCTAGGTTACTGCTAGGTAAGCTGAGGTGTGCGCTCTGAGTAAGGAAACTTGCCCTATGTTTTGCCCTGCCCAGGAATCAAACCCGGGTCCTCTCGCTCGACCACGAAGCTACAGGACTCCACTGTATTGGGATCAGGAGGGAGGGAGTGGGGTAGGAGGGTGAATGAAGGCCATGTGAATTAGAAAGACCAGAGTGAGTTAAAACTGGATTGTTTTGCTGCCCGACTGGTGAACGGACACTCTCAAAAGGAGAGGATTATGCGGGATGTCACAACCAGACAGAGTAGAATGTTTGAGGACTGAGAGAAGCAGGAGTGAAAAGAGCCACGAGCCATATTTTATTTTATGTTTTCAATTTAATAAAGAGGGAACCCCTGGCCCACAGCCTTGGGAACGTCTGGTCCTAACACCTGTTAGCACTGCCAAGTCAATCGCTGGCTCTGAGGGCAAGCGACTCCGCTTTGTCTATTTTGGATTTGATTCCCGGGCAGGGTGAAACTTTGAACTAGTTTCCTCACTTCACACGCCTCAGTTTATCCACCCGGTTGTCAGTCGATTGGTGGATCACGTTTCCGAGGGTAATAATCCTCAAAAAAAAATTGTACTCGCTCAAATCAGTCCAGTTCAGTTCCACTTGTAGAACACTGCTACAGTGCCCAATTGGTTGGTGTGTTTCACCAACAAAATATTAGTAAACTCATGTTACAGTATATTCAGTGAAGCGCTTTGAGGCGTCTGGGAGATATGATCAGTCGCTCTTATCAAACGCAAGGATTATTACTGTCGAGTGTAGTGACTGCATTTTGAGGAAAAAGGTAGTGGCCAATCTGCGTAACCCAACATCACAAACAGCCATAACAGTGAGTGACTGATTTTATCTGGGGAATTGGCAGCCAGGAGACTGCGTTATATAGAGAGAGAGAAAAACTCCCTTCACTCTATCAATAGCGCTGGAGGAATCTTAACCTCTTCGTGGCTGAAATGTTGGGCGTGCACGCTGAGAGGTGAGTGAAGTGTTTTCAGGAATTGCTTTCACTCACTCTGTTCCGAACGATTTGGGTTTAGCTGGGAAATGGGTGTGCCGGTGGCAGGCTGTGTCTTCATGAGGCAGGGAAGGCTGACTGGCTGGCTGGGTTGCTGAGGCAGGCAATAAGTAACAGGCCTGTGCAGAGGAACAACTTGGCTAAACACAGCTGCACCTGTGGTGATTGTTACTGCAGTTTAACTCTGGTCTTCCCCCTAGCTCAGTTACTCTGTGTGTGTCAGCCTGCCTAAGTTACAATGTAGGGTTGTGTATGGGTCAGCCACTGTGTGTGTTTGTGTGTATGTAGATAATAATAAATGTACTTGCGTTGGACAGATGTCTAAATGTGCTTCACAGGATATACTGTAAAGTGTAGTTGCTGTATATTTTGTGAGTAAAACTCAGCAGCCAATTGCATACAGCAGTGTCCCACAAACAACCGTTAAGATGGTGACCAAATTCTATTGGCGGGATCGTTGACCAGGACACTCCCGTCTCGTTTCAAACAGTGCAGTGGAATCCTTTAACGTCCACCTGGACAGGCGCAGACATCTCACCCGAAGGACGGCACCTCTGACAATACAGCGCTTCTCCCCCCCCCCCCTCCCCCCCCACCAGCACTGCACTGGAGAGTCAGCTTAGACTGTGCGTTTCCGAGTTCCACCCATATCCTTATGACTATTGAGAAAGAGAAGAGAGTTTCTGTCTCTCTCTCCCTCCCAGTGTCCTGACTGACAATCCCCAGATACAATTAGTCACTCACTCCATGACTGTTGGTGGGACTTTGCTGTGTGCAAATTGGCTGCCGTGTTCGCCTACTAGATTCACACAGCTTTGAGACATCCCCTGGGCATGAAAGGCGCTGTATCAAATGTGAGGATTAGTACTGTTATTGCAATCATAAAAGTGGCATTAGATCAGTCGACAGCTTTGCCTTTCCTAGGGGCCTGACTCTCTGTGCAAATTGGCACTGATTCTAATATAGTAATAATAATAATCATTACATTTGAGGCATTGTGTGTATCTCCCAAGCGTTTTGCAGGATACACTATGAAGATAATGTTATTTGTTTTTATATGCCGCCAAGATGGGGGAACGAACGCTGCTTTGTCGGAAGGACTGTCCTTCGGATGAGACATTAAACCGAGGTCCTGTCCCTGTCTGTGCCTGTTCAAGTGGATGTTAAATTTCCCGCATTTGCAGTGATCGTTCCATTCCCTCCTTTATCCTCCAGTTTCTAGGTCTCAAGCCTTGAGAGATGTGTAGAATATTTTTAAGTGGGATTTGGAAAAAATAAGCCTGGATCATTATTTTCAGATGTACCGAGACAGAAGAACAAGACACAAGGTTAGAGCTATGAAGGGGCAATTTCAGGACAGACACCAGGAAGAGTTTCTTTACCCAGAGGATAATTAACGACTGGAACAGGTTACCAGGAAGGGGGGTTGAGTCCAGGATACTGGGACTCATTTAAAAAGCAGCTGGACGCTGTGATGGGCGGACGGTAGGGTGGGCTTTCTGGAGGAAGGAGTGCCAAGGGTCTTGTTTCCCTAGCAGTAGGTACGAACCCAGTTGTTAGTCAATTGACAGATCACTTTTCTAGGGGTAATAATCCCTTCAATAAAAGTAATAATTTGGTCACTGAATCTACGACTGTTTGTGGTACACTGGTGTGTGAAATTGGCTGCCACGTTTCGCCCACAAAAAACAGTCACTCCAGTTTTGTACAATATATTCCGTGAAGCGCTTTGCTACACTTCGAGGTGCTACATCAAATGCAAGGATCTTGTCATTATCCACTTGAACCTTAATCGAGAAATCAGTCTTGTTTTTTTTTCTTCGTTCTGTGTTTTTTTAAATAAAAAGAAACTTTAACCTCTGTTTGGTTTTAAGTTTAAACCCGTGATCCCATCCTCTGGTTATGTCTGGATGTGATTTTTTTTTCCGTGGTTTAATTTAGAAAAAATGCCAATGTGGTGTTGTACATTGATGGCGTATGCGATAAAACAGCGATTGGCAAGATAATTGGGGAGTTTTGTACAAGGCAACCCTGCGTTGTGAGATTGAGTTGGGTTTGTGATTGGGATGCCCTGTTTTGATTGATATTTTTTTCGAGGTGTGTTTAAAGCTGCCATTTTTTTTTGTGTGTGTGAAATGGAAAGCCCAAGGGAAGTAGGACTCTCTCTCTGTATATTAATGTTGGAACCTTGTGTGGCTCTGCTACACTTGGCAAGGAAATCGCTCTTCTGGAGTTTATTGGGAAATTGGAGCTTTAAACCAGAAATCCCACAGCTATTTCCATCACACAGACACAGGAAGAGAGAGAGTGGGGAGTGGAGGGGCAGAGTGGTGGGGAGGGGCATAGAAGTGGGGTGGAGGCAGTGAGTGAGGGGGTGGGGGTTGTAGACAGACAGAGAGAAGGGGGAGACAGACAGAGCGATAGCGTGAGAAAGTGGGTTGAGCCAGACAGAGGAAGAGGGGGAGAGAGAGACACACACACACACAGGGGGTGGTGCACCTTTACTGTTGTAGTATCTCTTCCCTTTTTCTTGTCTGTGTGTCTCCCTCCTCACCTCTGTCTCTTATTAAACTAGGATGTCACTTTTTTTAAAATCGAACACAATTTTTGTAGGCGCATGAATTCACTTGAAAGTTTTCTTTAGACGAGTGTTGTGCAAGTCTGCCCTTTCATGTGACTTTCAGCGTGCCCTGCCAGGTGGGGCTATGAGGAATGAGCCTGTGCTGTGTAAAGTGTAGTGACTACATTTCTGAAGCTGAACGAGGCAGCCAATATTGGCACAGCAAATGTCCCATCAACAGCTCTGAGTGATTGTATTTTGGGGGATTGTCAGCCAGGATACCAGGGGAGAGAAACTCCCTTCTGTTTTCCAATTACGCTGCGGGATCTTTAACTTGAATTAGAACAGGCACAGACTTGGTTTAACTTCTCATCTGAGGGATGGCTCTTGCCAACCTGTTCCTAATACTTTCCGGAATTAGATAAGCGGGACAAGTCCCTCCAGGGAGAAAGTGCGCATTGCATTCCAACAATCTTATCTCAGGGATTTCCATGTGTGGATGGGATGCATGAAAATCTCAGCTTGGTTTGGAGACTCTTTAAAGCACGGCGATGGGTTTCTGCATGTGTCACCGACACCCAGAGCTGAGCAAAAGGAAAACAAGCTGGGTGGGTGGGTGGAGTGTGATGGGGTGGGGTTGGGGGGGGGTGACATGAGATGGAGCGGGAAGTGATGAAACATGCAGGATAATATTGCTGTCCAAACATGGGGTTATTGTACCTTTGTGACTGAGGATTGTGCCCGGGTCACGGCCTGATGTCAGCGTTGCTGACACTGCTTGGGTGGCAGTGTGATATTGTAGTCATTAACCTTACACCCTGTGAAACTGGGGAGTTTTAATAGATTTATCAATGGCAATGCTTCCCCTCTGAGCTGAGCTGGCTTTGGGTTGCCAGAAATCCTGCCAAACCCTCATTCCCTCCCAGCTTGTAACTGTATTCCCACCCTGAGAGACACTTGATGGGGCAGCCAAATGTAGTCAGGTCCTTAATAACATAACTGTGTGGTGTGTGTGCGTGCGTGTGTTTGTATGTGTCTGTGGGTATGCATATATGTTTTAGGGAGGTATGTGTTTCTCTTGACATTGTGTGTGTGTGTCTCTGGCTTTGTGTGTGTGTCTGTCTGTCTCTCTTTCCTACCCCTTTACTAGCCTGTGTATTGGTCAGTGTCCTCAGTGTAGACAGACTCTCACACACAGACACAGATATACACACACAGAGGCTGAGATTGCTAATATTAACAGGAACAATAGGACGGGCACACTGGCTGTGTGAGGATTACGGAACAGAATGGAGCTCTCCAGAAAGCTGGCTAATTCGCCACAAGCAACAGGAAGCGGAGTGGTGGCAGTGGACTCAGCAATCTGAGCTGCAGACAAACCCGTACTTGGTATAAACGCAACCTCAGCACATTGTACGTTCACAGGACAACCATCATCCTGCTCGCTTGCCAGGCTCCCGCCCCAGGCTCACTCTCCCAGGGATTGTGTTTGGGGAGGGGGGGGGCAGTGGCTGTGTGTGTGTGTTCGTTTGCTGTGCTGTGGGGGTGGGAGAGAGAGGGCTGTGTGCAGTACAAAAGTGTTACTAACAATCCTTGTATTGAATAGCATTCAATCAGGAGGATGTCTCAAAAGCGCTTCTAAGGATTTACTGAAAAGTGTTGTGACTGTTTTGTGAGTGAACACAGTGGCCGATACTGTACATGGCAGTGTCTGCAAACAGCTGTGAAATGACTGTCTTGATTTTATTTTTTGGCTGGAGGGGTGGACACCTGGGAATAGAGAGAGAGAAAACCCAAAGCCTTCAGTTGTTTTAATAGAGATCGATTGATCAGGTTTGCGATTGACATATATTGGGTATTAGAAACACAGAAGTTTACGTGGATTTCTCCTACCCCCACACTGTCTTGAATTAGTGTGTGTCTCTCGCTTGCCTGTGTGTGTCTGTCTCTAGCTCTGTTTCTCTTATGTATTTCAAAACTAATCGTAGCTATTTGATTCAAGTCTTCACCAAATCCACAGCTGACCATAATGCTGGCCCCATTGCACTGCCCCTCACTGGTGAAATCACTGGCCCTTTTGTATCACCAGAAGCCTGTTCATGTCCTCAGCAATCTCCCAGCCATTCCCATCACTCGGTCCCTGAGTCCTGCCCACTCACCTCTGCTTTGGTTTCCTGTTTTAAGCATATATTACACTGTGGGTAACAAAATCAGTAGGAGCATTTCTAATAATAATCCCTACACTCCAAACAGACCATTTCACATCGGGGAGAATATCATGTGAAGGTTCAAGCCCCTCACTTGTGAGTCTTGGAACCGCATAGTCTAAGCTGACACTACTATGCAGGTCTGGGGTGGGGGGCAGAGGGAGGGGATGATAACTGCATTGTCAGGGGTGCCATCCTTCAGGTCAGACATTAGCCAGTTCAGGTGGATGTTGAAGGTTCCGCGGGCGTGTTGCGAAAAGATAAAGGAGTTTTTCTCTCTCTCTCTCTCTCTCTCTCGTTCTGGCTGACAATCCCCCAGACACAAATTGGTGACTCTGTCTCTGGGGGTGGCTTGTTTGCAGGAAGTTGCTGTGTGCAAATTGGCTGCCGCACTTGACTACAAAACGGTCACTACACTTCACAGTGAGGCCTGAGAAGCGCTTTCAGACGGTTCATGGACATGATAAGCTACTGTTATCAAATGCTAGGAATATTATTGTCCCTGTGCGCGTGCGTGTGTGTCTCTCTTTGTCGCTGTGAAATCTTTTTCTGTATGTGTGTGTCTCTCTTTCTGTGACTTTGTGCCTGTTACAGAGAGACAGACACATGCACACAACATTTTGCAGACTAACGCACATAGAGTTCTATGCTCACCCCCCCCCCCCCACCCCCCCCCACCCCCACCCTTACAAGCCAGTATTCAAACTGCCTTTAAGGACAGCCATCCACCAAAGCCTGTGAATAGCCTATTGACAAACGCCAACTAATGGAGAGCCTAAAGTTGATTATTCACTGGGTTTAAAGCCCAGCTAAAGGTCTGTTTGCCTTACCATGTCTTGGGAATCCATCTCCCCCCAACCCAGCTGTGCTGCACAGATCTGCGTTGCTTTACTGCTTTATTTATATTCATTTTGGTGCAGAGAAGATTTAGCTTTTCTACAAACTCGGGAGCGAGGGTGGGGCCGGGGGTTTGGGGGGAATGAAACCAGCCTCAGAAGTTCTCCTTTTAAGGGTCTAATCGCAGGCAGTTGCTGTTGGGAAGGGCGAGAGACAGAGAGAGAGAGAGAAAGGAAAGAGAAAGTGTTGTTTGACAGGACAAAACATGCCGTTTTTTTTAGGGAAACTGGGATCAAACTTAACAAGCCAGTGTGTGACTGTGCCACTTATCGTGTCCACACTTCCCCACGGCACCACTTGTGGTGCAGATTCCTTCATCTAAAGTCGTCACATTTAGTGTGTTTGTTTTTTTGAACGCACATTTAATCTTTGTGATGTTAACCTAATTTGAGAAGGATTTGATTTTTCTTTGCCTCCTTTCCCCCCCACTCCCCCTCCCCGAGAAAAGAGTAAGAAGGTGTGTGTCTCAGCTTTCCCTTTCTCTCTCCTCCTACCCCCCACCCCCCCTCGTTGGAGATCACATTTTTATTGGCTGATCTGGCTTTTGCCTACATACTTGAGTAATTACAGTGATGGGTAAGAATGATCCCTTTGTCTGTGGTAGATATGGGTTTGAATAACCACACTGTGTTTTGAGCTGTCCATTAATTCAGTGATGAGCACAGGTCAAGGCACTGAGCCTGGGAAAAATAAACTGCATACTGATACCTTCAGCACTGATAGCCCTGAGACTGAGCCCTGGCTTGGGGCTGGGTATGGGGGGAGGGAAGTGTGGGGGGGGAAAGAGGGGTGGAGACGGGTCCACACTCCAGAACCCAAGGCTTTTTTTTCTCGCGCTTTTTTTTAGTAACATTTGAGTGTGTTAGTAATGAGCGTGACTCTGAGTCCCAGGGTAACTAAAGGCACATGTTACTGGTTATATGACACCTGGTTATCGAGCCTTGCAGCCACTCACACCACCTGGGAATTAGTGCAAAAAGGGAAACTGTTTGTGTGTGTCTTTGTGGGTGACTGTCTCCCTTTCTGTGCCTGTCTCTCTGTCTATCTCTTGCGTGTCTGTCTCTCTCACTCTCTCTTTGTGTCTCTCTGTGTATGACTTGTGTGTGTGTGTGTGTGTGTGTGTACTTCTGTCTCGTGTGTGTGTGTCTCTGTCTGTGTCTGAGAGTGACTGGATGGAGTGAGCTGGGTTTCTGTGTGTGTCAAGGCACCCAGCTGATTACGGTGATGATTTTCCGTGTGTGTCAGACACCCGACTGATCGCAGTGATGTTTCAGACTTGCTTTCAATTGTGCGGGTGGGGGAAAACCATGTCAACTTTCAGATGTGTTCCATCGCTGTACTTGTAAAGCCGCCCCCTGGTATCTATTGATGGTAGTCAGTGGAGTCCTGCAGAGCAATGGTTAGCTCTCTCGCCTCACAAGGGAGAGGATCAGGGTGTCGGGAATCAGGATCCCAGGCAGTGCAAAATCTTAGGCAAGTTTCCTGATTCCACATGCCTCCTGTTCACCTGGCAGTAGATAGGCACCTGGTTCGATTCATGACACGTTTGTGGGACACTGCTGTGTCCAATTGACTGCCGAGTTTCACCCACAAGAATGACTGGTCACTCCACTTTACAGTGTATCCTGTGAAGCACTTTGAAACATGATAAGACGCTGTATCAAGGATTATTATTATTGTATTCATTGACAGGCAAGGTTGGGGTATTGCCTTTTGCCCTGTGATGTTGTGGGGTGGATGTACAGAAGGTCAGAGAGACAGAGAGGACGGACACAGAATTGCTTGCCTGTCTGGGCTTGCCTGGGTGTGTGTGCGTGTGTTAATGTTTAAAAGACGTGTTTTCCCACAGTTATCTATGAGCAAAACAAATGTTTCATTCACATGTAATTGTGGTTAGTTCCAAACTTGGCTGTTTTGGTCGCACCTTTTTCTCTCCCCTTTAAATTCACTATCTGAGCCCAGGCGCACAAAAGCTCACTCACTCTCTCACTCATTGCAGGTTTGGTTTGTTCAGCTATTAAAGAGCCCAGTGTTAATTATTGACTTTCTTTATTTGCAGTTTTTTTTTCTGTTAATATTGCTGCGTGACATGACAAGACATAGATTGAGCAGTTTCATTCACCTCAGCTGGTGGGGCAAACCGGATTTTAATATTGATCCCTTGCGTTTGACACATCACCTCATCACGTCTTCGAGACGTCTCAAAACGCCTCACAGGATATTCTGTCAAGTGAGATTGACCGCATATTTTGTGGGCGAAACGCAGCAACCAATTGCACAGAGCAGTGTTCAAAAACAAATGTGGATTGAAGTGACCAAATCATTCTGTTTTTTTTTGAAAAAAATGTTAAAAGTATTTTTTAAGGGATTATTACCCCCCAGAAAAAGTGATCCGCCAATTGACCAATAGCGGGTTCCTACTCAATGCTAGGGAAACAGAGGTGTGTGCTTGGGTGGGGTGACTCCTCTCATTTGCGAGCCGAGTGCTGTCATATCACTTATTTACAAGGTTTGTAGTTACAATCTAATGGCTTTGGGTAGGATTGTGTGAGTCCGAGTGACTGAGGTGTGTGCTTTTCCAGGGTGACTCTTCTCGCCCTTTTTTTTTTTGTTGTATGGAGATGAAATTGTCCTTTTTCTTCTGCTGAGCTGGGTAAGGAGTGTCTGTGGCCACCTGATACTGGTGGGACCAGCGAGCTCTGAGACAGAGGAAGCTGAGATTGTGCTGAAACCCAGACCCTCAATGTTTTTTTAATCAATAAAAAAAAATCCAAATCTGCTGCAGAAATTACATGTAAACTTTTTTTGGTGTGGGGGGGGTGGGGGGGAAGCGATCCTATTAAAATATTCAGTCAATTCACTTAACATTATATCCTGTGAAGCGTTTTGAGACGTCTCAACCAGATGATAAGGCGCTCTTATCAAATGCACAGATTATTGTTTGAATTAATTTTTTTTTTACCTTTTAAAATTGTGAAACTACTGTTTTATTTTTGATTTTTAAAATATATACTGTATATAGATATATATAAATGTATATAAAGTAATCATCTTTATATTTTGCATCAACGCCAAACATCACGTCGCCAGGATATGTTGAAGTGCGTCACAGGATTTGCTGTAATAGTAATTGATAATAAATATTATTAATAATAATGGCTTTGTATCAATGCCTTATGTCTTCTGGCTGTCTCAAAGCGTTTCACAGTATATACTATAAAGTGAATCGACTATGTTTGTGGGTGAAACGCGACAGCTAATTGTCCTCCGACAACCTGGCACGGAGTGACTGACCAATTGTTTTATAATGATAACAAATCTTGCATTTGATGTAGCGCCTTATCACTTTGTTGAGACGTCTCAAAATGCTTCACCGAGTATACTATAAAGTGGGTTGACTGTGCTGGTGGGGGAGGAGGGCAGTGTTTGAGGTCAGTGCTTGTGACTGTTGCCAGTTATTGTATTTGGTTTTAATGCCCGTGTGTACGTGTGTGTCTTTTTGTCTTCCAGAGGTCCTACACTCTGATTGTGGAGGCCTGTGACTACAACAATAACTCCAGTAAGTCTCCCACCTGCTGCCATGTGGTCCTCTAATATACAGTGTGACTAGTGGAACCATTTACCTCTGAACACGCTTTTGGACATCTTCCGCCCCCTCCCCTATCTTTCCCCCCCTGCTCCCTTCCCCTCCAACTTCTCACCTGTTTAGGTGTGTGGCCAGCCAGTCAGCTGTGTCTTGGCGATGTCCTCCTGATGTGAAAACGCTCAGGTGTGAATGGTGCTATATAAATGTAAATTGCTGCTGCTGTTATTGTTGTTGAAAGATGCTGTGTCAGTGTAAAGTCCTACACTGTCCCCATTTGAGGAATGTTTTAGCACCTTGGGACGTTCTCCCAACGTGAGAGGGGCTATACATGTGTAATATTGTTGTTGTTGCTGTGCATAAATTGGCTGCCACGTTTCAGCCCCAACTACACAATCACTACTCATTACAGTGAAGCGCTTTGAGAGTGCTGATGCGAATGGCGCTTTATGGAATGCAAGGATTAGCATTAATTTTATTTATTTATTATTATTATGAGCCTAAAGAGATGGCCTGTTTTCCTTGCTTTTATCCTCCTCCGCACCTTATTGTGAAGCCTGGCTCTTGCCCAACAAACTTTGTGTGGAGGAGAGGGAGGAGTTTTATTTGGCTCTGAAATTGTTGTTTCGCACTTGCTGGGTGTGAGCAGGTGGTGGATGGGAGGTGGGGTGGGCTAGTTTCTTTAATCCATATGCCGGTTTACCCAGCCGTGAGTAGGAACCTGGTTGTTAGTCTGGCAGGTCATTTTCCAGGGATAAAAATCCCCCCCCCCCCCCCCCCCCCCCCCCGAAACATAATAATAGCAATAATAATAAGTCACTCAATCCATGACTCTTTGTGGGACGCTGTTGTGAGCGATTGGCTGCCGCATTTTGCCCACAAAACAGTCGTTCCACTTCACAATATATTCTGCGCTGTGCTTTGAGACGTCTCATTGATGTGATAAGGCGCTATATCGACTGCATATTATCACCCTTATGAACAAACCCTGATGAAACCATATCAGAATGATAGAATAACATGAAAACCAGGGGAAAAAGAAATTTTCCATCATTAAGGAAGCAATGGACATCAAGCCAGAATCTTGTGACACCCATCAAAGAGAAACAGAAAGTAGCTGAGACCTCACCAACAAAAATGGCAGTTGGAATGAAAATCATCCTTCAAAAGAATATGCTATCCTGCAGGAAAACCGATTGGGAGCAGGAAATCCTGCCTGGTCAGTTTCCCAGCGAAACGGTGGAACAAAGCATGGGGAGGAGCTAAAGCTGTTTGCTGGCTGGTGGGGATCTGAAAGGTGACACACTGGCTCTCACAATCTCAGCACAAGACCCAAGACGAGATTACTGCCTGTTATATGAGAATAAGATTTTCAAGAGAAACATTGATGTGAAATGCTGAATATGCCCATGGACCACCAAAAACGGGATACCACACATTGTCTTCCTGTCCAGCTTAGTTGGTCTCTGATCCTGATACTGGGCTAATTATTCCCTGGACAATCTGTAAATATTCTGATATTTTTGTCTGGTCTGAACATTAGACAGCGAAAGTCACATCAAGAGGTGAGGTCACAATTACCTGGGGCTCAGGGGTACATACAAATAGAACAGTTCTCTATAACCCTCTGGGACATTAACCCTGCGTGAGGGGCGCTATGTAAATGCAAATCGTTGTTGTGATGCACCAGATGTCAGCATAAAAACACAACTCTTATTGTATGTGCACCATTGACGTTGCCATTCCAAGTGATTACAATGATCGAAATAAAGAACAAGAGAAGATTTGCTTATCTACAAATTGAATGAAAACTCGCGGCAAAACACCTTAAGCCTAGTTCTTATAAACATCAGTGCAACTGGGACTGTTAGTAATGTGACTCGGAAACGACTTGACAAGGTATGCTGTGCATCAAATCTCCTGCCCAAAGTTATTCCATTTAAATTACATCCATTTAAGTATTATTATTGTTGTAAAATATAGTTACTATATTTTTGTAGGTGAACATAGCACCTAATTTGCAATGCCCAACAAACGTTTCACGTCTTCTACACTTCTCAAAGCGCTTCCCAGTATATACTGTAAAGTGAGTTGACTGTATGGAGTCATGAAGGGAGTGAGTGACCAATTTTATCTGGGGGATGGATTGTCGGCCAGGACACCGGAAGAGAGAAGTTCCTTTTCCAATAGTCTCTTGGGATCTTAACGTCCACCTGGACAGGCACAGACGTGGTTCAAATCTATTTCACGAAAATGAGAAATACATCACCCTTTACGAGACGAGTTTATTATAAATGGTGGGGAATCCAGAATGAGTGGGGGCATCATCTAGAGCTAGGTCATTTAGGAGTGCAACGAGGAGGCAGTTTTTCCACCCAAAGGCCAGTGGAAATCTGGAACTCTCTCCCCCAAAAAAGGCTGTGGATGCTGGATCCATTTATATTTTCAAGATTAAAATTGAATATATATTTGTTAGGTCAGGATACTAAGGTATGTGGCGCAAGGGCGGATAGTTGGAATTGAGCCACAGATCAGCCATGATCTTAGACAGAACAGACTCGAGGGGCTGAATGGCCTCTTCCTGTTCCTATGGTGCCATCTATTTTTTTTCTGATTTGTTCCTCTCACACTCCTGCTTAGAAGGTGCCAGTGTTGAAAGGCTGTGATCCAGGTTATGAAATTGCGCGCTTGCGGTGTGCTCGGCTTTTGACTGTTTTCTGATAAAATCTTCACACCGACGCCAAGTGCTGCCGTGAGTGGAGGGAGCGGGGGAGTGGGTCGTGGGGTGGAGGGAGTGTGAGGAGCGAGAGAGAGTGTGAAGAGCGAGGACTCCGTCCAGGACTGTGAAATTCCACGGGGTCTAGCCTAGCATGTCGCGAACGGCTGCGAATTATGATATTTCAACGGGATAATTGAAACAGATGTTGTGTGTGTGTTGGTTGGTGTCCGTCTGTGTATGTGTGTGTGTGTCCGTGTGTGTTGGTGGGTGTGTGTATTTGTGAGCCAGAAATTAAAACTGTCTAATAATAGTTCAACATCTAATGGAAAGCTGGGTAGGTAAGTAGCCTTGTACAGGTCTGGCTGGTCATGGCTAGCTATTAGCAAGCTGTGTCTTTTATAACAAAAATGAAAGGCATTTCCTCTTGATCTTGACTTCACCCCCCACCCCCCCCACAGTCCTTCACTGCAGATCGTCTCCCCCCACCCCCCCACCACCTCCATCCTCTCCACTCAGACGTTGGTTTCCACCCACTGCTCAGCCCAGTTGAGAGTGAGCTCACTTGATCTCTGTGGAATGTCAGATGTCGCGTGTGGAGTGAGCTCTCTCTCTCTCTCTCTTTCACATACACACACACACACACACACAGAGTGGCGACAGCTGCTCATTGCTCTGAGAGAGGCAGTCAGTAATTCACTGTCAGTCCCACTCTACAGCCCACACAGTGCTCTGTGTGTGGGGTGTGTGTGAGTGTAACTTAAATAATAATAATCCTTGCATTTGATATAGTGCTCATCACAGCCTCTAGTCGTCTCAGAGCGCATTTGCAGAATATACTGTAGAGTGGGATGGACTATATCATTTGTGGGTGAAAAGCAACAGCCAGTTGCGCACAGCGGAGTCCCACAAACAGTCGCGGATTGAACTGACCAATTTACTTTTTTGTGAAGAAATTATTCCTTCTGGAAAAGCGATCCATCAATTGACTAACCACCGGGTTCCTGTTAGATAAACAGAGGCATGTGTAGTAAGGAAACTTGTTTTAGCATTTTGCCCTATCAGGGAATTGAACCCAGATCTCTCGTATTGCGAGATGTGTCCTCTAATCACTGAGCATTGTTTCCTGAAAACCTGTGTTGTTGTTCTAGTAGTAATAATACTTACACTGGGCAAAGCGCTTCATGGTACACTGTTTCGTGGGTGAAACTTGGCAGCTGATTAGTGCACAGTGATATCCCGCAATGGCCACGACAGAGCAGAGATGGGACTTTGGTTTAATAATGTATTTGGAGGATGCCCTTTTGTCCCCCCCCACTCCACCCCGCTTTCCAAGCACTGCATTGGGGGGTGTTGACCCAGACTATACTGGCCGAGGGAGCCTCTGTTGTTCAAAACACCCAAGTCTCAGCCTTGCCCTATTGTATAGCCTGATTATAATAAGAACATAAGAATTAGGAGCAGGAGTAGGTCATTCAGCCCCTCGAGCCTGCCCCGCCATTCAATAAGATCATGTCTGATCTTCTAATCTTAACTCCCACCCTCCGTATCCCCATATCCCTTACTCCCTTTGTCCATATGAAAGGGTCGGGGGCGGTCAGTCCTGTTCCTTACACCGTCACTCTACAAATATACTCGACTGTTATAGTCTAGTCAATATCCCTCTGCTCACCGGGCTCTGACCCGCACCATGTCCCCGTGACGCATCGTCGGGCACTCAAGATGTCTCAACAATGTAATAAGGTGCTACATCACACATAAGGGTTGTTATTATTATTACTGCTCTGTAAACCCAAGACACAGAAAATGCTACAGGTGAGAGCGCTAACCACTACACTACAGCACGCTCTCTTACATTTGCCTGTTCTCTTTACCCTAGACCCTGGAGATACCATTGAGAAGGCTGTCTACTCGGGAATGATCAACCCCAGTCAGCAGTGGCAAACACTCAGACACAACGGAGCAGTCGCCCACTTTGAGTACCAGATCCGAGTGACCTGCGATGAGTACTATTTTGGGTTTGGATGTAACAAGTTCTGCCGCCCCCGAGACGACTTCTTTGGACATTACACCTGTGACCTGAACGGCAACAAGACCTGCCTGGAGGGCTGGATGGGAGGCGACTGCAACAAAGGTTAAAACTTTCTCCGTTCTCACTGAAACCCTGAAAGCAGATCAAACGATCCATCAAACCGCTCTGGGCGGTGACTTGAGATGACCTCAGGTTTGGCTGTGTTGGGTCTTTCACTCCATTTGTCAATGAGAAGGAGGAGAAATCAATCTGTCTTGTGGGACAGTCTCCTGGGACTGTAGAGAGGTTGAGGGTGCCTTTTGGCACTTAACTTTGAATGGTTCCCAGCGATGTTCATGTTCAACCTGTTCCCTCCTTTGGTATCCAGCTCGCACACTGGCTTTATTGCACATTTTGATTTTCAAATGTAGACTTGTCCCTGGTCTGTGTGTGTGTGTGTCTGTCTATGTGTGTGTTGCAGAGTGACAGAGCTCTGAGGGTGTGTTGTAAAGTGGCAAGCCTCTGGGGGTGTGTTGTCCCAGCGCCTTGGGACGTCCTCCAGACATGAAGGGCGCTCTATAAATGTACTGTTGTTGTTGTAGAGTGACAGAGCTCTGAGGATATTTGTAGAATGACGGTGTGAGGAACAAGGCTGACTGTCAGCCCCTGACTAAGTTGGGTCGGAGCCTTGTGGGGAGGGGAGGTGGGAGGGGGCCTTAGGGTTAGCATTGAGTATCGAGGCTGGTCCCACCCTCACCCTGACTGTGTTTCTCTTTTCTTTGCAGCCATCTGTCGCCAGGGCTGCAGTCCTGAACACGGCTCCTGCAAATTTCCTGGGGAGTGCAGGTAAACTACTCGAGTCCTGTGTTGATATTGCACTGAATCGTACGTTGAGATTGCGCTGTGTTGTGCTGAATCCGGTATTGGGATTACGCTGTGCTGCACTGAGATTGTGCGGAGGTTACGCTGTACCACATCCTGTGTTGAGATCGAGTTCTAAACTGCCCTTGTGCTGTACTGAATCTTGTGTTGATATTGTGCCTCGGAATTACGAGCCTCGGAGGGGATAAGGTAGGACACTGGTGCCTGGCCGGTGGGAGGGAAGATGACCTTAGGCATGCAGTTGGTGACTGGCACCAGGGAGGTCTCTGTGCCCAGGGCAGCGGGGGTCAGTGTGGACGTAATTGAGAGATTGTTCAGGTTTGAAAGGAATCTGGAGGATATTGTTGACTTAGGGTTTGGGCCTCAGATCTTTCCACACGTCCTCGCCTGCTGAATAATAATAATAATAATAATAATAATGCTTGCATTTGATATAGCATCTTATCACGTTGGTTGTCGGGATGTCTCAAAACGCTTCGCAGATTACACTGTAAATTCAATTGATTGTATATTTATGAAAGAAACGCAGCAGCCAATCATGGCTTGAGTTAGCAAATAATTCAAAAAAAAGTTAGTTGAGAGATTATTACCACCGGAAAAGCGATCCGCCAATCGTCTTAACAACCGGGTTCCTCCTTACTGCTAGATGAACAGAGGTGGGTGGAATAAGAAAGCTTGCCTAAGACTTCACCCAGCCCGGGAATCAAACACAGGTCCTCTCACTTCCAAGGCGAGTGCTATCATAACCAATACACTGCAGGACTCTGCTGTAATATTGGCTGGGCTCGGTTGATCACACTTCCATTTCTGTGTCGGAAGGTTGTCAAGCTCCATCAGGACTTGGAATCACACAGTTCAGGCTGATGTTCCACTGGGGGAGCACTGCATTGTCAGAGATGCTGTACTTTGGATGAGACGTTAAAAAACCTACTTGTAAAGAGAAGGGAGTTTCTCTCTCCCAGTGTCCTGGCTGACAAACCCCCAAATAAAATTGGTCACTCGCGCCGTGGTTGGTTGTGGGACTCCGTTGTGTGCGTTTGGCTGCCACGTTTAGTCCATCCACAAAATACAGTCACTTTACAGTGAATCCACAGACTACACTTTATGGTGAATCCAGATGTCTTGATGTGAAGGAGATATATATTAGATTTATTATTAAATGGCCCCCCACATTATCATCCTCCAATCCTGAAAGCAGGAACTGCCAAAATATCGCTCACTCGCACATTTTCTCTCTCTCTCAGCTGCGGCTTAACAGCTGTAAAGGAATCTTGTCAACAGTCACTGATGATTGCAAAATTCTAACACTGTGCATCACTTTCCCTCACATACTTACCGTACACCGATGGGAAAGTGACACAAGCTAGCAGAGAGGCTTTCAATGTAGCTTGGCTGTTATATCCAGCAGCTCAGTGGTTAGAGCACTCACCTTGCAAGCGAGATATCTGGGTTTGATTCCCAACAAGGTAAAACCTTAGGCAGGTTTCCTTATTCCACACGTCTGATGATGATAATCCCACAATTTTTTTTAAAAAAATTGGTTACTTCAATCCATGACTGTTTGTGGGACACTGCTGTGTGCAATTGACTGCCGCATTTTGCCCACAAATATATTCAATTCACTTTATAGTACAGTAAAAGCCCGTTTATCCGGCATCCGATCAACCGTAACTTCCATATAACCGGCATCGCAAACAAAAAGTCCTCATTCAATTAACCGGAATTTATCTGGAAAAATGCATTGAAATTTTTTAAAAATTGTTTTTTGCGTTTTGGCCGAATATCCGGCATGCGCTTTAACCGGCATTGGCCAGGTCCCGAGGGTGCCAGATAAACGGGCTTTAAGACTCTAAACGTCTCTAAGACTTGAAAAGCTCTAAATCAAATGTGAGGATTATTATTACTATATCCCAATTACACAGTGAAATCAGAATATTTAACAATTCCCTAATCTTTTCATACCTCCAACTTCACATACACTTTCCAGTTGAAGGTTGTAGTCGTGTATCTTAGTGGTTTGAGGACTTGTCTCACAAACGAGAGGATCTGGGTTTGATTCCCTGGCAGTGCAAAACCTTAGGTGAGTTTCCTTACTCCACACACTCCAGGCGTTTCCTTGCGCCTCTGTTTACCCAGTTGTAAGTGCAACCCAGTTGTTAGTTGATTAGGGGAAGTGTTTTGAGACATCCTACTGATGTGAAAGGTGTTGTATCAAAAGTAAGATTGTTATTGTTGCATAGCTGGCTTGTCAAGGTAAGACCACTCTAGCTGATGTTAGGACTTTGGCTTACAGCAGTGGCTTCCAAACTACATAGCGGCACCTCCCACCCCTAATTCAGCAAAGTTTTCATTGCTCCTCCCCCTTCACACTGAATAATTTTTGCAAATGGTAACAGCAAATTCAATATTTTCTTTACTGTTTTTAAGTAAGTATTAGCAAAAAATATTAAATTTATAAAAAACGAAATGAGAAAAATTATTAAAATTGTGAAACCAATTACTTTCATTTACAACATTTAGAAATTGTTAGTGTGATGTGTGAGCTGCTTTTCATCATAAAGTTTCTCCCTGGCTGACTGCCTGCCCGGCTCACTCACTCACTGCTACTCTCACTCGTTACCAGCCTACCTCGATCTCTCGCTGTCGGCCTGGCTCACTCCCAGGTCCTAGCACCGTTGCGCCCCCTTTCCATCCGTTGGCGAACAACGTATTAGCCAACATTAAGCGGGGTTTACCTGTAATAAGAACAATAATAGTCGTTTCCCCCCCCCCCCCCCCCTCCCCCCAGCCAACATTACGCACCCCCCAAGGGAGACGCACCCCACAGTTTGGAAACCACTGGCTTACAGGGTTAGCAGGAGCTGAGTGGGATGATTCCCTGCCCCCAGTAACCAGCCTGCCCTTCCAGGTCCTGCCGATGTGATCAGCCTCTTGAACTGTATGGAGTGAGTGCTATATTGCACATTGTTATGGCAAGGCACGGTGGAGGAGGAGAGATTGGGCTGGATGTGTACCAGAGTTTGTATCACTTAGAGGCATGTGAAGCATCATTTTACTCCCACGTAAATGAGACTGTGACATGATAGGAGGGTCCCTGGCAAGTCCCCCTTGCTCAGGTTGAGGTTTGGCTGATAACCGTGCGTTTAGTTTAGCAGGTTTAAAGTTTCAATCCAATCCTTGTTGTACAAAAAAAGTTGCTAATTGATTTGCCTTTCTTAGGAGATCGTCTTGGATCTGTTTCCCCTGGGGGATGGGGCAGGGGAGACAGATGTTTGAGATGTCTATCACTGGAGGCCAACCTTTCTGCTGCTGACATTATAATGTGGAATCCTGGAGCTTAGTGGTTGGAACACTTGCAAGCTACAGAACCTGAGTTCAATTCCCGGGCAGGGCAAAACCTTAGGCAAATTTCCTCTGTTTACCAAGCAGTATGAAGGAACCTGGTTGATTAGTGGATCACTTTCTAATGATCCCTTTATTTTAAAAAGAAGTTTGTGGGACACTGTTGTGTGCGACTGGCTGCTGTGTTTCGCCCACAAAATAGTCAGTTAGTTCACTTGACGGTATATTTTTTGAGGCGTCTCAACGAAGTGATAAGGCGCTGTGTCAAATGCAAAGATTATTATTACTATTCATATTATAACCAGCTGCCTTGCTGGGGTGGGTGGGTTGAATCTTAACCAGTAGAACGAGTTTGGCTGCAGTACTGGGCCAGCCCTGCCTGCCCGCTGTTCTCTATCTCACCTCCCACTCGCTGTTAGGGCACGCACTGCTGAGTATTTACTTAAGGTACAACTTTCCCACAGTTGATTTGCATTTGCCAGGGAACAGCACAGCCTGTTTGTCTGTGTTCTGTGTGTTGTCTGTGTGTCTTGTTTTTAAAATGGGATTTGATCCTTTCTCCTGTCGGTGAAAGGCGCTATCAAATGTAATTTTGTTGTATGCTGTTGTTCATCCTCCCCTCTCTCTACGCTCCCTCCCATACATATTGTTGTTGCTGTTTATCATCTTGCATTTTATCCAGCGCTTTCACGTCGGGAGGAACTCTCAAAAGCCCTTCCCAGGATTGACAGTGAAGTGTAGTGACCGTGTGTTTTGTAGGCGATTGCAGCAGCCAAATTGCACACAGCAAAGTTCCACAAATCCCAGATTATTGGCCAGGACACCAGGTGGGGGAGGGGTGGGGGATTCAGAAATTCCCTTCTCTTTTTCCAACAGCGCCTCGGAATCTTTAACGTCCACCTGAACAGGCACAAGCTGTTCAACATCTCAACTGAAGCATGGCACCTCTGACAATGCAGTGTTCTCCCCCCCCACCCCCCCCACCCCCAGCACTGCGCTGGAGCCTCAGCCTAGACTTGTGAGCTCAAAAGTCCCCGACAGGGGGCTTGAGCCCACAACCTTCTGACTCGGGAGGCCGGTTTGGGAGTGTGAGTGACTGAGACATCTGTTTTGTATTAATAACTATCTGACCTGCAGTTGGCTTTTGGGCTGGATGAAGGGATTGGGAAATAATTCCTGCTTTCGCATTGCATATATCTTTCGGGGAGAGCTTTGTGCAGAGCTTCACTTTTGACTTTGACGGCAATGTCACGTGTTTTTTAATATGCCTAGCTGCTGTTTGTGAAGTTTCTGTCTCCTAACATGGCTGGGAAAATGACCCTCTCTTAAGTCTGTAGCTCAGCGCTTAGAGAACTTGCCTTGCAAGAAAGAGGACCTGGGTTTGATTCCTGGGTAGGACAAAACATTGGGCAGATTTCCCTACTCCAAGCACCTGTTTACCTACAAAAAAATTACCTTTGAAAAGCACCTTTTACATCAGGAAGACGGCCCAAGGCGCTAAACAGTCAGGGATCAGTACCCGAGCATTGGTTGTTGGGGGCAAGGTTTGGGATGAGGGATAAAGAGATAGGAGGGCGGCTGAAAGCACGGTCGAAAAGGATGGTCTTGAGTCGGGCCTTGAAAGAGGCAAGTGAGGGAGCAAGGTGATAGGATTGTGGGCTGGAGTTCCAAAGGATGGGGCAGAGAGGCTGAAAGCCCAGACACTGATGGTAGGGTTGGTCGAGTGTGAGACAGGGAGCAGGTTGGAGCCTGCTGAATGGAGGGAGCAGACAGGTTGACAGTGGGTCAGAGAGTGTAGGAAAGGCAAGGTCATGCAGGGCCTTGAAAGTGGGCATGAGGATTTTGAATTCTATTGTCTGAGTGATGGGGAGCCAGTGGGGCTGATGTGCTCACGGAGCCTGATGCGGGAGAAGGCACAAGCTGCAGAGTGTTCAATGATCTGCAGCCTGTGGAGGGAAGAGTTGCGGAGGCCAATGCATGCATGTTTTAGCAGCCTGAGGGGTGAAGCAGTGGTGGAGTCGGGCAACGTTGCGGTGGTGGGGCCACGCAGTTCTGGTGATGGCACAGATATGGGGGAGAAAGGACAGTTAAGAGTCAAACAAGGTGTCCAGGTTATTGACTGGCTTGGTTAGGTGGAGTGTCCATCTGTTGATGCTGATGCTGCCAATGCCTGAGGTGCCGAGGTGCTGGCATGAGCCAATCAGGAGGGCATCGGTCTCGCTGATATTCAGCTGTAGAAAGTTGACTCTCATCCAATACTTGATGTCATACACTATCTTCAGGGCGTTAGTTGTCTTGGAATCAAGGGTGACGGCAGAGAGATAAGAGGATGTAATCTGTGTGTAAGTGGAAATTTACATAGGCTACTGTCTGTTGATGATGTGATCAAGTGGGGAGCATGTAGATGTTGGAAGAGGAAAGGACCGAGGATGGAGCCTTGAGGTACACTGCAGAAGACTGTCTCTCTAGCAGTAATTGGGAAGTTCCTAATTACCTAGCAGCAATTAGGAACCTGGTTGTTAGTTGATTGGCAGACCGTTTTACCGAGTGTGATGATACCATCAAAACCCAAATTAATTAAAAATAATTTGGTGCCTCAATCCACAACTGTTTGTGGGACACCGCTGTGCGTAAGTGGCTGCCGCGTTTTGCCTATAATATATATATATATATAGTGATGTATATAAAATTCACTTTTCAGTACATCTGGTGATGCGCTTTGAGACCTGATAAGGCGCTATATCAAAATGCAAGGGAGGGATTAATAATTAAAGGGTGTGTGGTGGTACTCCAGTGCTTGGGATCTGTACTGACGCCAGCCAGTCACTGCTGCCATCACTGAGCTGTGTTTATATATTAAAAAAAACCCAGTGGGAAATCAGACAGGAATTTCTCATGAGAAAACCTGCTGTGGGTATGAAAGTGGCCAGATGACAGGCTTCCGATTAATACCTAAAGCCTCTGTTTTCTTTTGGAAAATACATTTCCTCCCCCCCCCCCTCCACCACAGAAGCCCGTTTATCCGGCACGCTCGGCGGGGGTCGACTAATTAACTGTGCCAGATAATCGGGCAGCAAGTTGCCAAAAACCCAACACAAAAAATTAACTTTTTTTAAAAAACATACTATATTAATAATATACTAAATAGTAACAGAATATTGTACAGCTACTTACCAATAAAGATTTCAGCACACTCGGTAAATAATCGCTAAAAAAGCATTTTTTTTACCGATCGGTAAAAACCTCCAAGTTTGTAAGATTAATAAATGCGCACGCATTGCGTACATGCGCAAATTGAGCATACTCGCGATTGCTGGAATGGGAAATTGCCCCGGGAGGGGGTTGAGCAATCCAGTTAATCGGGTCACGGGTAAAGGGGCTTCTACTGTGGTTTGTTTTATTTCAGCTTGTTTTATTTCATTCCACGACTGTTTGCGGGACACTGCTGTGCGCAATTGGCTGCCGTGTTTTGCCCACGTGTATACAGTCGGTTCACTTTACAGTATGTTCCATGAAGCGCTTTGAGACGTCTGGAAGACACAAGGCACTACATCAATTGCAAGGATTATTAGTATTCATTATCTCTACAGAGCTTTTCCCAACTGCTTTTGGCAGTAAACTCAACTGATGTATTTTACTAAACAAAGTCCTTTCCCTCCTGCCTGTTCCAGCCTCCTCCTGACCTGTGCAAGATATAATTAGCTATTCTCATTTACAACGTGCTTCCTCTGTAATGTGGCAAACTTTGCGATGTTAGTACAGCACTTTATGGAAATAACTTTTGGTTGCTGTCCTCCGGGGTGGGCGGAGGGAATGACTCTCTGGATGGAAAGCAGTTGATCCCAAGGTGCTTTTTCTTTAGGTGGGAAGCTCCTCCTTACCCCATCCACCCCATCTTTCATTTGTTCAACCACAATGCCCCCAAAGCTCCTATAGCTCAGTGGTTAGAGCACTCACCTTATAAGCGTGAGACCTGTGTTCGAATCCAGGCAGGTCAGGACGAAACCTTAGGCAAGTTTCCTTACTCCACGCGCCTAATAATAATCTCTCCCCCAAAAAAACCACAATAACAAAATTGGTCATTTCAATCCACGACCGATTGTGAGGACGCTGCTGTGCGCAATTGGTTGTTGCATTTTGCCCACAAATATACAGTCCTTCACTTTACAGTATATTCTGTGAAGCACTTTGAGACATCGATGTGAAAGCGCTATATTTAACGCAAGGATTATTGTTATTATCCCCCACCAGCTTTCAGTTGTTCAACCACAATGCCCCAAAACAGTGGAACTCTCTCCCTCAATCCCTTCGCCTTGCCCTACTCTCTCCCCATTTTCAGGTGTGGCTCAGGCTTTCTTTTTGTCCGTGCCTGTGCTCGCCCTGGCATCAGGTTCTGCCGCTGTCCAGTGCACCTGGACGCTGCCCGGCCAATGTTGCTGGTGGTGGATTGGGGATCACTTCCCCAGTTGTCAGTGTCTGAACTCCGTCCTTTGTGTGGTTGATGTTTTAAGACCTCAATTAAACCTCACCCGCTGTCGACACCAGCTGTGTCTCAAAACACATTCAACTTGCCACACGCTACTTAAAAACTTTCTCTCTCTCTCTCTTAACCCCCTCTTTTTCTCCTCTCTCTCCTAACCAACGCCCCCCTCCCCACCATGCTCTCTTTCTCTCTCCCTCTGTCAGTCTCACTATCTGTCCACCCCCATTCCTCTTTTTTTTTCTCTCTCTCTCTCTCCCTTTTTCTTTCTTCATGTGAAGGTGGGATGCATGGATTTCTCATCTTGGTTTCGAGACTCTTAAGCACAGTGATGGATTTCCGCTTGTGGCTGCCCAGAAAATCCCTCTGGACTTTTCTCTCTCTCCCCTTGCCCTCTCCCCCTCCCTCTCTTTTTATCTCCCCTACTTATCCTCGTTCCCTATCTCCACCTTACCCTCTCTCTCTCGTTCATTCACATCCCCTCTGCGCTGGGAACTTACATGTGGGTTATGGCACAGAGTATAAGTGGTGGAAAAACAGCTTATAAATGAGAGACAGCTAACAAAACACAGCCAGGGGCGGCTGTAACCTCTAGACTGGGACGGATCAGGGCTAAATATAAACTGCTTCCCTGCCTCCCAAATTCCTGCTTACAGGAAGCGATGAAGGTTTCCAACAACAACAACAACGACATCTTGTGTTTACATCGCGCCCCTCAGGAAGGGTACAGTCTATGCTGATGCTCCAGTACAGTGTTGGGGAGGAGAGAGAGCGAGCTCTGCATTGTCAGAGGTGCCATCCTCTGGGTGAGATGTTAAACCAACGTCCCATGGGCAATTGGTCACTCACTCCCATGTCGCTGTGTACAAATTGACTGCTGCGTATCCTTACAAAACACACGGTCACTACACTTTACAGTGAATCCTGTGATGCACAATGGGACGTCCTCCCGATGTGAAAGCCTCTAGACCAGCGGCAGGGATTATTACGGATTATTCATAATTGTCCCTGCATTTGATATTGCACCTTATCAAGTCTTTGAGATGCTTCAAAGCACCACAGATATATACTGTAAAGTGGAGCGACTGTGTATTTTGTGCGCGAAACGCTGCAGCCAATTGAGCGCAGCAGCAGCGACCCAGAAAACTGGTAGCTTGAGTCACCACGTTTTTGATTTGATTGATTGCTGTTGGTTTTCTGTACGCGCAAGTGTGTTGTGTTGTGAGCTACAGTGGAATGTTCTTGTATTGCAGGTGTCAGTATGGTTGGAAGGGTCAGTATTGTGACAAGTGTACCCCTCACCCTGGCTGTGTCCATGGCACCTGTGTGGAGCCCTGGCAGTGTCGCTGTGAAACCAACTGGGGCGGCCAGCTGTGTAACAAAGGTAAGCAGGGAACCCGACAAGCGCTTTGAGACGTCTCAATGGCGTGACAAGGCGCTGTGCAAATGCAAGGATTATTACTGTTGATTATGATTCTATTAATAATCATTATTAATAATATATTACGTGGAGTCCTGTAGTTAACTGGTTGGAGCGCTCGCCTTACGAGAGCTGTGTTTGATTACCAGCAGGGTGAAACCTTAGGCAAATTTCCTTACTCCACACACCTAATAAGCAAAATAATAAATTGGTCATTTCAATCCATGACTGTTTGTGGGACACTGCTGTGGGCTAACCCACATATATTATATATAATATATATATATATACACACACACACACACACACACGCACAAACAGTCAATTCACTTCACAGTATATTCTGTGAAGCGCTTTGAGACGGCATGAAAAGACATGAAAGCACTATATCAAATGCAAGGCTTACTATATTATGGATTATTACTGATTAATAGTGATTAAAAATGATTATCAATGGTGGTTATAGTTAGGATTGAATTTTTATTGATTATTCTTAATTTTAATCCCTCAGATCTGAACTACTGTGGGACTCGGCTGCCCTGTTTGAACGGGGGAACTTGCAGCAACACTGGACCAGATAAATACCAGTGCACCTGCCCCGACAGCTACTCTGGGCAAAACTGCGAGATTGGTGAGTGCTCCCATCCCGATATAAGAGGCCCTGGCGAAACAGTGCCTCGTGTCGCCTGCCCGTCCTCACTCCCTGTGCTGGTGAAACAGTCGATGACATTCCTCGTGGTGCAAATTGTCAGCTGCTCCTTTGGGAAATGTGTCAGCCTGGCTCAGTGGTAGCGCTTTCGTCTCTTGAGTTAGGAGGTTGAGCGTTCAAGCCCCACTTCGGTATAGTCTAAGATGATGCTCCAGTGCAGCACTGGGGGCACTGCATTGTCGAAGGTACAGTTCTTTGGATGAGACGTTAATCTGAGGTCCCGTCTTCTGTACCTGTTTAGGTGGATGGTAAAGATCCCTCGGCGCTGTTGTGGGGGAAAGAAGAAGGGCGTTTCTCTCTCCCGTTATCTGGCCAACAATCACCCAGATACAATTGGTCACTCACTCCACGACTGTTTGTGGGACACTGTTGCATGTGACTGGCGGATTTTGCCCATAAAATATAGTCACTCCACTCTAAAGTAAATCCTATGAAGCACTTTGAGACATCTTTCTCATAACTCCCCCGACCCACCCCATCTCAAGGCTTAGAAACCCCAGAGTGTGCATTGGGTTAACTGTTGGGAATCTAACCAGCTAAAACCACATAGCTTGTCATTGAGAGCACAGTTTGGCTTGTCCAGCTACGACCCATTGGGGCTTTGGCTTGCAGGGCTAACAGGAGCTGAGCAGGAGGATTCCCTGCCCCCGATGACTGGTCTGCCCTTCCAGCTCCTGCTGATGGGTTGTGCTGTCGTCAGTAGACTCGGGACACTTATTAATGGGTTGACAGGGGAATAATCAATAGGATTAGGATAATGGCGTCCAATAAGTTGCCCTGTTTTTGACTTGCAGCTGAGCATGCGTGCATCTCTGACCCCTGCTATAATGGAGGGAGCTGTTCAGAAACTCCATCAGGGTTTAAGTGTCTGTGCGTCTTTGGCTGGGCCGGCTTGACCTGCTCCATTGGTGAGTAACCAACCAATTGCCAGTGCCTACCATAGGCCAGTCAGTCAGTGGGTGGGTGGGCAGTGGAACAGAGAAGAAACGAGGGAGGGAATGGGAGGAAGGCAATGGCTGTTAACTTTGGACGCCATTTAAACCGGACAAACCCACCTCCCCACCATGTGTCCGGCTTAAGTGGCTTCTATTGTATCTGGAAGTCGGACGGGCAGATTGACTTCCACTTGGGCAGGTCGCAAGCTTAAATCACAGGGAGAGAGGAGACGCGGATTCTGTGCGAGGGGTGCTGCGCTGTATAAATGTGTGTTGTCGTTGTGATTGTTGCTACCCTGTTTGATATTGATTGTTTCTTTGTGAGCAGATATTGATGAGTGCGAGTCTGACCCGTGTGCTCACGGGGGCACTTGCCAGGACATGCTAGATGGATTCGAATGCATTTGCCCCCAGCAGTGGACGGGCAAAACATGCCAGCTGGGTAACTACCCTTTTAATTCAATTTTCCTGGGTTTGTGACGGGGAAAGCAGAAACACTCACTTGTCAGCCTTTAGTTAACTTTGTGTCTAACCACATTGCTTGCTTTTTGTGAGATGCTGAGTTGTTGAGTGGGGGGTGGTTTGAGATGAGGCTTTAAACTGAGGTCCTCTTTGTACCTGTTCTGTTGAGAGAGAGAGAGAGGAAAAAAAAGGGAGTTTCTCTCTTGATGTTATGGCCGACAATCTCTCAAGCTGAAATTGTTCACTCAATTCACGGCTGTTTTGTGGGATGTTACTGTGTACATTTAATCCATAAAATAGTCACTACACTTCACAATAATCTTGTCAAATGCTTTGAAACTCTCCCCCATCTTGTATTCTTTCATCTTTTCATCTTGTAATTAAAAGTATTGCAGCCTTCAATAGCGGTTCTACCCCCTTATGCCTTCGCTGGTACACTGCAAATGTTAGCACTAGGCACCGCCGGTAACAAAACTGATTTTTTTCACATACGGAAATACAGTAGCGAGCTCCCACCCGCTTAACGAAATTCTCGCTTAAGAAGAGTTTCGAAGTCCCTAACCCCTTCATTAAGCAGGGTCTACCTGTATTTAGTGGCATCATTATTAAACAGCTGTGTTGTTCTGGTGAATGGAGGTAAGTTTATTTATTTTTTTCTCTCTCTCATCCTGGAATGTGTTGCCCCTCTTGCAGATGCCAACGAGTGTGAGGGGAAGCCGTGTGTTAACGCTAACGCTTGCCACAACCTGATCGGGGGTTATTACTGTGACTGTTTGCCGGGCTGGGCTGGCCAGGACTGTGACCTACGTGAGTACTCCCTTTCTTCTGGCTGCCACGTTTTGCCCGCAAAATACTCCTCTTTGACCTATGTCCTGTGAAGCACTTTGAGACGTCTCAATGACAAGGCGCTATATCAAATGCAAGGATTGTTCTTGTAACTGATGGGACGGGGTGGATGGGGAGAGGGGTTCACGATAGCTTTGTGATGCTCAGTCTTCAGCAGCACAACTCAAATGGCTTTGTAATGTAAAAGAGACAACAACTTTCATTCACATCACGCCTGCCTTTCAAGCAGGTTCATGTCTCTGAGCACTCGGAGCTGTGTTTTCAGTGACTGTACAAGCATTCTGAGATGCCACCCAGTGTTGAGGGCACTATATACCTGCAAGGAGTTGTTGTTGTTGTGGTAGTATTGTGGTACAATATTGTCGAGGAGCTGGGGGTTAGCCTGGGGTTGCGCTGAAGGAAGGAAAGCGGTGAAACCGTGGCTGATTGCCATGTGGGTGACACTGCACAGATCTGATTGTGGTGATGTGCGAGACTGACAAACCTGGTTTTATTACAGACATCAATGATTGTCATGGACAGTGTCAGAATGGAGGAACGTGCAAGGTATGTGTGCATGTTTTTGTATGAGCGCATGTGCCTGTACAGTTAATTCTTCTTTGCCGGATGTCCTATGAAGGACTTTGAGACGTTTAAATGACAAGGCGCTATATTAAATGCAAGGATTGTGAGCCTGTTTCCCTATGTGTGTCTCTTTTTTCTCTCTCTCTCTCACTGTTTTTCTCTTTCTCTGTTTACATGCATGTCTCTCATTCCTTCCCCATGTCACTCCCCCTCGCTCTTTCTCTTTATCTCTGTCTCTTTCTCTCTGTCAGCTGGATCCTAGTAGTTCTGGCTGTAATCCTGACTGTCTGCCTTGTTTGTCAGGATTTGGTGAACAGTTACCACTGTGTATGTGCCTCTGGCTTTGTGGGACAGCACTGCGAGCGAGCAGTCAGTGGGTGTGCCAGCAAGCCCTGCCTGAACGGTGGGCACTGCCAAGAGACCCTCACCGGGGTCCAGTGCCTGTGTCCGGCCGGATTCTCCGGGAGCCTGTGTCAGGTGAGTCGAGGTCTCTCACTCCTACCAGGAAACCAGCTTCTCCAGAGGAGCCTGGTCAATGCACAGCACCACGTCCGTACCACACAACCAAAGCAGCCCAAACCCTAGACCGCCTTCGTCACTTTCCGGTAGGTCTATTCCAATGCCCTCCTCGCTGGTCTCCCCAGCTCCACCATACACAGAATCCAATGAATCCAGATCTCCGCCCCTCGGGATCCTCACTCACCTGCACGTAACTCCGTACCCTCACATCGCCCCAGTCCTGGTCAAGCTCCACTGACTCCCACTCACTGCACAGATCGATTTGAAGATCCACTCAATCGCTTTCAAATCCCTTCGTCGAGTATGTGTAACATTTTAAATGGGATTGAAAAAAGTTGAAACCCAGATCATTCCTTTCGAATACACCAAGACAGTAGAACAATAGGACACAGACCTGTAAAAGGGGCAATTACAGGACAGACACCAGGAAGTTTTCCTTTAGCCAGAGGGTAATTAACGACTGGAACAGGTTACCAGGAAGTGTGGGGTTGAGGCCAGGACACTGGGGCTCCTTTTAAAAAGCCTCTGGAAGCCTTGACTGTGGGGGACAATAGGGTAGGAGACAGGTGATCAAAAAGCACTGGACATCACTATATTGCGGGTTAGAGAATTCTGTGTCTTAAGTGTGTTGTGGTTTCCCCCCCCCCCCTTCCACCGTTTCAGCTGGACATCGATTACTGTCAGCCAAACCCATGTGGCAATGGGGCGGCCTGCTTTAACCTGGCCGCTGATTATTTCTGCCGCTGTCCAGAGGATTATGAAGGGAAGAACTGTTCCCACCTAAAGGATCATTGCCAGACGACACCTTGTGAAGGTAATTGCTTTCTCTATTCCCGTGCTGGTTTGGTCTGTCACCCGTGGAAACCCATCACCGCGATCAGCTGAGTGTCTTGACACACGCAGAAATCCATCGTGATCAGCTGGGTGTCTTGATATGTGTAGATACCCATCACCGTGATCAGGCGGGCTTTTAATGTGAGGAAACCCTTCACCGTCTTCAGCTGGGTGTCAAGTGTGTCATGTTTAAGCCCCCTACGAACCTCCCCACCCCCTCCGTTCAGCTAGCTCCAGCCTGTTCCGTGTTCCCCGCCCGACCCATCCTACCATCGGTGGATGGGCCCCCACGCTGTGAAACTCCATCCCACAGTCCCTTTGTCTCACTTCCTCCCTCACTTCCTTGAAGGCCAGTCTCAAGACTCTCCTCTTTGACTATGCTTTCTGCTGTTCTCCCAACTCTCTCCCTCCCCTCCTAACTCTCTCCCTCCCCCCTTCCCTGCCCCTCTCCCTTACTCGGGTCCTGTTCTGACCGTTCAGCGCCTTGGGACGGCTTCCCAACGTAAAAGGCGCTCTGTAAATGTAATTTTGTTGTTGCTGTTGTAGTTGATTATACACAGTGTGTACATTGTCTTCGAGTTGAGTCTGGCTCTGTGTGTGGGTGTGTTAGGAGAGTGTGTGAAGCTTGACCTCCCTCTCTCTCCCCCCAGTTATTGACAGCTGTACAGTTGCTGTGGCTTCGAACACCACGCCCGAGGGAATCCGCTTCATCTCCTCCAATGTGTGTGGCCCGCATGGCAAGTGTAAGAGCCAGGCCGACGGCAAGTTTACGTGCGACTGCAGTGAGGGCTTCACCGGGACTTACTGCCACGAGAGTAAGAGAATTATAATATCATAATCATGAATAATAATCATCATCCACAGATTAGTGTTTTTGGGGGGAGACATGATGAGGAGTGTTGACATAACCTTGTTTAATAATTATCATAATCTTTGCCTTAGGCTCTTTTATATATTGTTGATATGGCACCTCATCACGTCTGCAAGACATCTCAAAGCGCTTCACAGAATATACTGTAAAGTGAATTGACTATATTTTGAAGGCAAAATGCGGCAGCCAATTGGGCACAGCAATCCACAATCGTTTATTCCCATAAACGATTGTGGATTGATTAAACATTTTTTTTAAATTGGAAGGGATTATTACTTCCAGAAAAGTGATCTGCCTATCAATTAACTGGATTCCTACTTACTGCTGGGTGAACAGGTGGGTGGAGTAAGGAAACTTGCCTAAGGTTTCGCCCTGCCTGGTAATCAAACCCGGATCCTCTCGCTTGCGAGGCGAGTGGTCGAACCACTGTGCTACAGGACTATTTGCTCCTAACTTAAACTTTTGTCCACTTTCCCAATGCTACTGAGTGAGTATTGACAACTCACTCAGTAGATGCTGCCTGACCTGCTGAGTGTTCCTCAGCCACTTCTGTGTATTTCTGAGCTCTTAACTGATTGGGTTGGTGTTGGCCTCATGATGTTTGTGGACATGATTTTGTTTGTTTCTTGCTTTTGTTAAAAAAAAAAACCTTTTGTCTTCTCTCTCAATGTAGATATCAACGACTGTGCAAGTGATCCCTGCAAGTCTGGGGGCACCTGTATTGACGGAGTGAACGAGTACCAGTGTATCTGTCGGGAAGGCTGGGAGGGAGTGCTGTGTGAGATCAGTGAGTGTCGGTTTCAATTCCTTCTCCCCCCCCCCCCCACCCCAACCCCATCCACTGCCCATTTCGAATTTAGTCTCCTGGGGGGAGAACCCATCTTGATTTATTCTATTTACATGAAAAAAATGTACTCGCCCGCTCTGAACTCGTACCACATCATAATAAAAATTGATCGTTTGCAATCCACAACTCTTGTGGGACGCTGCTGTGTGCAATTGGCTGCCGTTTTTCTCCCACAAATATACAGTCAATTCACTTTACAGTATTTTCTGTGAAGCGCTTTGAGACATCGATAAGATGTGAATAGCACTATATCAAATGCAAGGATTATTATAATTATCATCACACCAGCTTTCGTCAGGCTCCACTGGCTCCCTGTCATGCACACTATATCCTGTATCTCAAATCAGATCGCCCTTCAACCTCCTAAACATAAGGAAACGCAGATCAAGTTTATCAAACCTGTCCACATAATTTAACCCTTTAAGCCCTGGTGCATTTCCGGTGAATCTGCACTGCAACCCACTTCCAGGGCTAATATATAGTGGAGTCCAGTGTTGGGAATGAGTGAGGGCATTGTCATTTGCGTTTTGTTGAGTTTTGATGTGTGTGTTCCAGACATCGACGACTGTGCTGTGAAGCCGTGTCAGAACAGGGGCACATGCCAGGATCTGGTCAACGATTTCTACTGCGAGTGTAAGAACGGCTGGAAAGGCAAGACCTGCCACTCTCGTAAGTGTGTTTGCTTCCTCTCGCGTTCACCCCGCGTCACACAACACCGTGATTTCAAGATCCTCACACTCGCCCATAAATCCCTCATGCCCTGGCACCTCCCTACCTCTCTGAACTACTTACCCTCACCCCATTCCCTCTGCTTGGCTGGCTCTGACCTCCTGTTTGTCTCTGGCCCCCTACACTCTCACCATCAGTGGCCATGCCTTCAGCCACTGTATTGCAAGACTCTAGCACTCTTTTGCTAAGGCAGGACTTGGAGGGGGTGAGGCGCGGGATTGTTGGATGGAATTCCAAAGGTCGAGGGCAGAATGGCTGAAGATTCGCCAGTGGGTTGGGGGACATGGAGCAGACTGGAGCCCACTGAGCGGATAAATAAATCCAAGTAGTTGTTGTTGCTTTTAGAGGAGTGGGAACAGTTCTGGAGGATAAGGAGAGGTTGATGATGTTGGTTGGGAGAGGAGCCAGGAAGTGGAGCTGGGAGGTCAGGAGAGGGATGGGGTCAAGGGAGCAGGTGGTGGGCTTCATTTTGGAGATGAGGGAGGAGGGAGATATAGGGTTGACTGTGTATTGGTGGGGGTTGGATCATGAGGAGGAGGTGATGAGGGGGCAGGGGTGGACGGGATAGAGGTAGCTGAACGGATCCCATCGAGTCCAGCATCTCCTCACAGTTGGAATTGGAGGAGACGATGGATGAGGCAAGGGAAGGTGGATGGAGGTGGTGGTTAGTAGTGGAGAAGAGCAGCTAACCTGCATGAGGGGCGTTGTACAAATGCAATTTGTTGTTGCTATCACATTCTTGCTACATAACCCACCCTCCTTCCTTACCAAATCTTGGCTCTTGTCAAACTGCGCCTAATATTCTGTCACCTATGTTGTTTCCAGGAGACAGTCAATGTGACGAAGCCACGTGTAATAATGGAGGGACATGCTACGATGAAGGAGATACGTTTAAATGCATGTGTGCCCCTGGTTGGGAGGGCTCCACCTGCAACATAGGTGAGCAAACCAGCATTGAGATGTCGTCGTCAAGTTGACGTGTAAATAATTCTGTGTCAGCGTGGCTGTCACTGTGTGTGTCAGCCTGACTCAAGTCACTGTGTGTGCGAATGAGCCTGGGTCGGTCAGTCACTGTAATCAATACACTTTACAGTATATCCTGTGAAATGATTTCAGACGTCTGAATGATATAAGGCGCTATATCGAAAACAAGGATTATTTATTACTAGAGTTATTAATTGAAATTATGTTTGTGTTGAGTGTGCAGCTTCTGGGTATGGTGGTTTGAATGGGTGGGTGGGGGGCCACAAAACAAGTGGAGTTAATGAATTGAATAAACTGTACTCTCTCTTCCTTCACCTCCCCCCACCCTCTCTCTCTCTGCAGCGAGGAACAGCAGCTGCTCACCCCCGCCCTGTGAGAATGGTGGCACATGTGTGGTCAGCGGAGATTCCTTCACTTGTGTGTGTAAAGAAGGATGGGAGGGCTCTACCTGCTCACAGAGTGAGTATTTTGTCTGACCCACACACACTTACACACGCACATGCACACACACATGCGCGCTCACTGTATCAGCACTTTAAAGCCAGACAAACTAACGCTTCATTATTCTCTTTTTTTCCAGATGCAAATGACTGCAATCCACACCCATGGTAAATTAGATTGTTTCTTACAGTCATGCATTCTCTCTCTCTTCTTTCTCTTGCTCATTCACTCTTCCTCTAGGCTTTCTCTTTTGCTTGTTTGCTCTAATGCTCTTCTGCTTTCCTCTCTCTTCTCTGTTGCTCACACACTCTTTCTGTCTCTCTATCTTCACCCTCTATTGTTCTCCGTCTCTGGCTGTGTGTGTCTCTTTCTCCTCCTGATCAGGTGAGCTGATGTACTGATATATGTTAATTCTCAGCTATAACAGTGGGACATGTGTAGATGGTGAGAATTGGTATCGATGCGAGTGTGCGCCAGGCTTCGCTGGACCAGACTGCCGCATCAGTGAGTATTACCCCCATTCCTCCCCATTTCTCTCCCAAACTCCCACGACCCTCTCGCAGCCTGGGCCCCACCTATTCACCAATCCAGTATATATTAAAAGAGCAGGGATCATAATACTTACACTCTCTCCAGCCTGAAAAACAACCATTCACCACTACAGCCCTGCTTTCCCTCTCCCGGCCAATTTGGAATCCATGCTGCCACTGTCCCTTCAATTCCATGTCGTTGTTGAGACATCTCAAAGCACTTCACAGGATGTACTGTAAAGTATATATAAAGGGGCCATGTGTGTGTGTCTTGTTTCACAATCTGTACATTATGCACAGTCCTGCAGCTCAGTGGTTAGAGTACTCGCCTCGCAAGTGAGAGACTTGGGTTGGATTCCAGCTGGGGAGAAATCTTAGGCAAGTTTCCTCACTCCAAATGCCTAATAGTAATCCCTTGATCAAAAAAAATTAAAATAATAAATTGGTCACTTCAATCCACAGCGGTTTGTGTGACACTGCGGTGCGCAATTGGCTTTTGCATTTCATCCACAGTCAATTCACTTTAACAGTATATACTGTGAAGTGCTTTGAGACATCTAGAAGACATGAAGACAAAGCATTATATCAAGTGCAAAGATTATTTTGTGTGTGTATATATAATAATCCTTGCGTTAGATATAGAGCTTAGAACAGTCGTGGATTGAAATGACCAAATTTATTATTGTTTATTCTTTTGAGGGATTATTATTAGGCGTGTGGAGTAAGGAAACTTGCACAAGGTTTCACCTGGAATCGAACCCAGGTCTCTCACTTGTAAGGCGGGTGCTCTAACCACTGAGCTACATGACTTGACACCCCCAACACACACCCTTACACATGTATACATGTACAAACCTCCCCAAACACACGCACACACTCTATTACCCTGGAGGACATGGCCAGGTGCCCAGGATTCTCCCAGAGACCATCCCAGTTCAAGCGCTTCCCTATATGTGTGTGTGTATATATATATATGTATATATATATGTATATATAATATAAATATTATAAATAATGAAACAAAGAGTTGTTATGGTCTGAAATGCACTGCCTGAAAGTGCAGTGGAAGCAGATTTCATAAGTACAGTACTTGAAATGGACAAACTTGCAAGGGTATGGGGAAAAGAGCGGAGAGGGAGTGAGGAGGCTGAACTGGTTAATTAGCCCCCAAAGAGCCGACATAGGCACGAATGGCCGACTTCTGTGCTGTAACATTCTATGTTTCCATCAGTGCAATGGCTACAATAGTGTGTGTTGCGGGTGAGTTATTCTAGGTCTCACTGTTTACTCTCGTCTCTTTGCTCAGACATTAATGAGTGCCAGTCCTCGCCCTGTGCCTACGGAGCCACATGTGTGGATGAGATCAACGGTTACCGGTGCCTGTGCCCCCCAGGGAGAAGCGGGCAGCGTTGTCGACAAGGTGGGAACCGCGGCGAGTTCTAACCCCGAGCCCCCCCACCCACCCTCCCACCCCCGCCAGGCTTAAACCAGGACACCGAGAGAGAGAGTGAAACTCCCTTCTCTTTTCCTATTGCCCCACGGATTCTTTCATGTCCACTTGCACAGGCAGGGCCTTGGTTTAACATCTCACCTGAAGGACGGCACTGAAGTGTGACCAAGTTTGGCCCCCTCCCTTCCTATTTTCAGGTTGCACCTCAAGACTTCTTTTTGGCGGCGCTTTTGGTCACCTTTTTCCCCCTCTCCCCTGGCTTGGCCCTGGATCCGTTATTGTGAAGCGCTCTGAGACGCCGTCTGGTGTGGAGGGCGCTATATAAATTCAAGTTGTTGCTGTCTGCCTGGACTCTTGAGTTCCTAATGCTTGCATCCAGTGTTGAATCCACTCAGTCGGTCACACTCATCTCTTTAGAGGGTACTGTGTAAATGCAAGTTGTTGTTGTTGTTGTATTGTATCTGGTTGTGAGATGGCTGTTGCTTTCTCTGCTGTAGTGACGGGGCGAGTGTGCGTGTTGACCGACCGGGTCGCTCCACACGGAGCCAAGTGGGACGATGACTGCAACGTCTGCCAGTGTCACAACGGGAGGGTCACCTGTAGCAAGGTACAGCCTTCTCTGTGTGTCTCATTCTCTCTCTCTCTCCCTCTCTCTCAGAACATTACTTTGGATGCACAGAGACCGTAGAACAAGAGGACACAGGGTTAGAGCTGTAAAGGGGCAATTTCGGGACAGACACCAGGAAGTGTTTCCTTACCCAGAGGATAAATGTCGTGCACAATTGGCTGCCACGTTTTGCCCACAAATATACAGTCAATTCACTTTACAGTGTATTCTGTGAAGCGCTTGGAAACATCGATCAAATGCAAGGATTATTATTTATAATTAACGACTGGAACGGGTTACCAGGAAGTGGGAATATTGAGGCCAGGGCATTGGGACTCAAAGCTGTGATGGGGGGACGGTTGGGTGTTCTGGAGGGAGGAGACCAGATGGGATGCAAGGTTTACTTCAACTGAACCTTGAGGGTCCCCAATCTGTGGGTGATCTACAGACAACAGCCACTTGCCAGCTTTATGTGCATGTGTCTTGTGTGCGCGTGTCTGTGTTTGTTGTGTGCTTATGTTAATGTAATGCTGCTCTACATACAGGCTGTGTGTGTGGGGGGCCTATGTTAATGGAATGTTGTTGTTGTTGTAGATGTGGTGTGGCCCTAAGCCGTGCAGGACGAGTGGGCAGGATTCAGTGTCTGGACCGGGGAGGTGTCCAGCCTGGCAGGCCTGTTTGCCGGTCAGTGAGAGCCGGTGTTTTGTGCCCCCATGTGCTGGCTGGGGGGAGTGCCACGCTGCCAACCAGCCCAACGTCAAAACCAGGTGCCAACCCAACAACGCCTTCCTCGACCGCAGCTGTGCCAAAATCACCCTGGCCATCAACCGTGATCTACTGCAGCCGGTATGTCATCACCAAGAGAAAGACACACATACACATACATACACCCACCCAGTTAACTGATTTGGCGGAACTCTTTACCACCCTCCCTCACTAGGTGAGAGTCGCCATTCTTACTTCAGTATCCTCGCCTTCAAAGCCTCTCACAACCTCTGTGACTTGCTAACTCCACGTCAACCTGTCCGCTCCCTCCGCTCAGCAGGCTCGCCCCACCATTGCTGGTCAGGCCTTCAGCCTCTCTGCCCCCACCATTTGGAACTCCATCCCACAGTCCCTTCCAACTCACTTCCCTCCCTTGCCTCCATCAAGGCATTATCTCAAGACCCTTCACCCACCCTCCTTCCCTTACCCTTCCTGCCCTCTCCACTCGTTCTGATCCCAACATCCAGCTTGGGTCCAGATCCCTGAATATCCATCGCCTTGGGATGTCCTCTTGATGTGAAATGCAAGGATTATTATTGTTATGTATGACTTGGGCTATCAAAGGATTTGTAAAAAAAAGATCAGACTTGTGGCAAGGTTTACCTTGGATGCGAGTGAGTTGTTATCAGTCTCTGGCAATGGTACGACCGGCAGCCAGACCCACTGCCTGGGCCGACTAATTGACTGACGGCTGTGTTTCTTCTGTCTGTTCAGGGCGTCACCACAGAGCACGTGTGTGCAGAGCTCAGGCAGCTCCAGGTCTTACGGAACTTGTCCGTGGATCATTCCGTGTACCTCATCTGTGAACAAACCAGCTCGGCAGCCAATGAGATCAGTGTGGCCATAGTAAGTCAATCTCTCTCTGTCTCTCACTCTCTCTCTTCCCCAACCCCTTCACCCCGCAATCTCTCGTCTTGTTCCGTCTACTTTTTGGCAAGATCGGTTGCCTTTTTAAATGTGGGTGGGCGGTGGGGGTTGGATAGCGTTGTGTGTGGGGTTGATGTTTTAAATGAAGCTTGATGGTGGGGGTGTTTTAATTAGAGTCCTGAAGTGCAGTGGTTAGAGCGCTCGCCTCGGAAGTGAAGAGACCTGCCTGGGTTAAATTCCCAGGTAGGTCAGGGCGAAACCTTCAGCAAGCTTCCTTATTCCGCAAACGGGCAAAGATTCCCTTCAAAAAATAATTGTCGGTCACTCAATCCACAACTGTTTGTGGGACATTGCTGCGTGTAATAATTGGCTGCAGTGTTCCTCCCACAAAACACGGTCACTACACTTCACGTTATATTCTGTGAAGTGAGTGAGAGACATCTCAAAATAAGGCGCTGTATCAAATGCAGGGATCATTATTATGATGATTGCAATAAACGCCCATGTATGAATATACTTTATCAACAAATGGACTCATTTTTGTACTTCTTACCATCAAAATGTTTATGGCGTGATTTATATTCTCACAAATAAAAGCGAGTGTAAAATTCACCGATAGCTCAGTGGTTAGAGCACTCGCCTTACAAGCGTGAGTCCTGTGTTCAAATCCCGGCAGATCAGGGCAAAACATTGGGCAAGTTTCCTTACTCCATACGCCTAATAATCCGTGCAAAAAAAATATATATATATTAGTCATTTCTATCCACGATCGTTTGTGAGACAGTACTGAGTGCAATTGGCTGCCGCGATTCGCCCACAAATATACAGTCAATTGACTATACAGTATATTCTGTGAAGCGCTTTGAAACATTGATAAGATGTGAAGAGTGCAATATCAAATGCAAGTATTATTGTTATTATCATCTCTTTTCTCCCTCTCTCTCTGTGTCTCTCTAGTCAGTGGAGAATTCAGTCCAGGAAACAAACCAAATCAAGGATCTGACGGAGCAGATCACGGATGTGATGAGCAAGCGGGGAGCCAACAACACCCTGCTCTCCGCCATCACACAAGTCAGGGTCCAGACTCTACACGAGCCACTCACACAAGGTGAGGCCTGTGGGAGGGTCTGGGTGGGGGAGAGAATCATAGAAGTGTACAGTGCAGAACGAGGCCCTTTCAGCCCATTGAGTGATTCAGCTCTCCAAGCAAGTTATCCGTTCAACCCCGTTGCCCTGTCTTATCCCCACGCCACTTCAAGCCTCTATCCTTCATATAGATAAGAACGCTATATAAATGCAAGTTCTTGTTGATGTACCAGTCTACTTCAGTCTTGAATACCCTCCATGGTGGGAGGGGGAGTTTGTGGGGTCTCCATAGAGCTGAACTTATTCTTAATCCTCTGTTTGTGACTGCGTCCACGTGTGTGTGCGCGATTGTGGTGTTACTGACCCTCTCTCACTGTGTGTGTATGTGGTGTGTACTCTGTTATTGACCCTCTTTCTCTCTCTCTCGCTGTGTATGTATGTTTTGTGTACTGTGTTACTGACTCTCTCTTTCTCTCTCTGTATATGTGGTGTGTACCGTGTTACTGACCCCGCCTCCCCCCCTCTCTCTCGCTGTGTGTTGCTTACAGAACTGCTGGTGCCTTTGCTGAGCTCAGTGATCACTGTGGCCTGGATCTGCTGTTTTGTGGCCCTCTTCCTGTGGTGGTTCCGGCGGCGACGCAAGCGGAGCAGTCCCACCCCTACGCTGGCGGGGGGGCCAGGGGGAGCTGAGGACCGCGACGGCAGCATGGCCGCCAACAACGTCCGCGAGCAGCTGCGGCAGATCAAGAACCCCATCGAGAAGCACGGGCGAGACTGCGAGGGCAAGAACTCCAAAATCGCCAAAATAAGGACGCAGAACTGCGAGGCTGAGGAGGGGGCAGCGGGAACCCTGGACAAACAGCCGCACAAGAATCGCTTCAGCAAGGCCACAGCCTACACCCTGGTGGAGCGCGACGAGGCGGGGGCTCCTGAGACCCCCACCAAAAGCCCCATCTGGATCAACAAGCAGGACAACAGGGATTTGGAAAGCGCTCAGAGCCTGAACCACATGGAGTATATTGTATAGCCGGATGGATAGATGGATGGACGGACACCAGCCTCGTCTAACCTACGCTTTGGGCATTTTTTGGTCTCTTCTCTTATTCGCTCTCTCTCTCTCTTTCTCTTATTCGCTCTCTCTCTCTCTTTCTCTTATTCGCTCTCTCTCTCTTTCTCTCACTTTCTCCAAAGGCGCAAATGTCTATACGTGTTCCTCAAAGCTGTGTTAATACTTGTTTTGAATGTCAGGGTGAATTCGTCATTCACCGAGATTGACTCCCTGCCTCCCTCCCTGCCAAACTGTGTTCTTTTCAGATTCTAGACTTGTGGAGTCCTGTAGTGTATTGGTTAGCGCACTCGCCTCGCAAGCCAGAGGGACCCGGGTTCGATTCCCAGGCAGGATGAAACCTTAAGCAAGTTTCCTTACTCTGCGTGCCTCTGTTTACCTGGCAGGTAATGGGAACCCGCTCGTTAGTCGATTGGCCGGGGGTAATAATCCCTTCTAAAAAAAATAATAATAATTTGGTCACTCAGTCCATGACTGTTTGTGGGGACACTGCTGTGCACAATTGGCTGCAGCATTTTTCCTACAAAATATACAGTCAATTCACTTTACAGTATATTTTGTGAAGCGCTTTGAGGGGTCTCGAAGACCAGATTTTCTGCTACAATCTAATGCAAATGCATTATTATTATTTCATGTTAAAAGACCAATTTGCAATTGTCTGACCAGGGAGGGTTGTGGACGGTGGATGTGGCTGCCTGTGTTATATAGTTTCTCACATCCATGCAAACAAAACGAAAGCCATGCCGATCTCAGCATGGATCTGGTATCAGTTGAGTTTGTTAAATGAATGGCTGAACAGTCTCGCAAGAAACAGTCTAATTAGGCTAACTTCTTCCTTGCATTCTTTCTTTTGTTCCCTCCCTTTCTTTCTCTCATTTTCTTTTTTTTCCCCCCTCACCCTCCCCACCCAACCTGGGCAAAGTTTCCTCGCCGGAAGCCCCCCAAACCCTTATTTAAGTTAATTTAAGATGGTTGAATGTTATTTATTTTGACTGTGGAGTGGCTCAGTATTTGTTAAGTTATGTACAGGACAGGTTGACTGTTGAATCTGGCTCCGTGTCCGACCTTGTGCCTTTTGCAGCTGAAAAACCACGGTAATGAAATGTCAAACAAAAAAAATCACAAAAGGGCGATATTTTTTTTTTCTCTCTCTCCCCTTGTGTTGCGTTTGGTCGCGTTTTGGGAGACGGGCTGCAATTTCAGACAAAGCTCTGTATCCGATGAAGAATTTGATTGATTCGTTGATCGATTGATTGATTCATCGATTGATTGGGAAAGAAAGCCCCCCCCCTCCCTCAAACAAATGTTCCTTTGTTGCTGTAAAAAATTGTAAATACTTTTTTTAATTAATCAACTGTGTATATTTGATTTAATAACTTAAATAATCAAGAGCCTTAAACATCATTCCTCTTATTTATATGTATTGTTTAGATTGAACAAGGATTTTTTTGATAGCTTTTGTAATATTATGCCTCCTTATTTTATTTCCTTTGTGTTCTGGCTTGACATTGAACACCTTTTCCATACCCCCCCTCCCCTTGCCCCCTTCACACCAAATTTGAGGTTCTCTAGATTGAGAATAGATTATTTTTTAATAACTAGGGTAGATAAACCTTGGGACAGTTCTTTTGTATGATGTATTTTGGATCAATCACTTTCTTTTTATAGGTATCACTTTTTGAGATTATTTCCTCCTTTTTTTAGGCCAGGATTATTTTTTTTAATTTGGTTTATATATGAAAAAAACAAAAAAAAAGCCAATTTGTTTTTCTTTGAGATGTGCAGAGAGAGAGAGAGCATTTAGGACTTTGAAATAAATGCTATTGACTTTTTTTGCTGCTTTCAAAGAGGGTTTTTCTTCCCCCCTTAATTTATACATATAGAGAGACATTAGAGTGACAGACAGGGAAACCCACAGGTAAAGCATTCAGATTAACCATTGATTCTGTGCAGATGAAATGTACAGTTTTTTTTAAAAGAAAAGAGGAACAGAAAGTCGTATTGAGTGAGAGCGTTTTGAGTTTTGTAAATCTTGGGATGTTTTTCACCACGGAGATGTTACTGAACCACTTTGTCTTCGATTTTCTTTTTGTGTAATGACTACATTTAGGAAGTATTTTAGGAATAAGCTAGCTCTCGAATACTTGCAAGGTAGATTTGTTTTTGTTTCCTCACAGTGAGATACAGCTTCTGTACAATTACCAAGCGACACTGCCTGCATACCTGGTGACTGACTGACTGACTGAAAACAAATCAAAATGTTCTTGTGCAACACATTATGTTCTGTACCCCTTACTGAAATCTGCAAAAAAAAAAAAAGCTCTTAAACCCCTGGGCATGTCATTAGTGGATTCTCATGTATTGTGACATTTAGTGTTAAATTACCAGCAATTTTTGTGTTTCCTGGCGATCATTTTTTTTGGAAATTAATATTTATTAAATATTTTGATACAACAATGCCCTCCCATCTTGTGCTTTTTACTTCTCAGAAAGACTTTCTGGCTGGTATTTTTTCTCTCTCTCTCTCTCCCGCCCCTCCCTTCCTCCCCTCCTCTCTATACATATTTTGCCCACAGAACATTCGGTCAATTCGATTTACAGTCTATTCTGTGAAGCGCTTTGAGACGTCGCAAAGATGTGATGAGGTGCTATATCCAACGCAAGGATTATTACAATATATATTAAACCAGCTCGCTGCAGGATTACTTTTGAGGATATTGTGGAGTTATATCACTTAGTGGCGATCGCACTCACCTCAAAAGCGAGAGGATCTGGGTTTGATATCCCCGGGGGGGGGAACGACAAACCTTACTCCACACATCTGTTTACCCAGCAATAGTCTGTTGATAGATCGCTTTCCAGGTGGTAATAATCCTTCAAAAAATAAATTAATAATAATTTGGTCACCCAATCCAAGACAGTTTGTGGGATACCGCTGGGTGCAGTTGGGTGCCAGGTTTCGCCCACAATATATAGTCGATTCACTTTAGAGTATATTCTATGAAATGTCTCAACGATGCGCTAAATCAAATACAATGATGTTTGTTATTTGACGACAAATTGAATGGAGAAAGGCGCTGCATATAACTTGGATGCGTTTTATTTTCTTCGTTTCTAATCTTATTTTATACACAACCCTAGAAATCCTTTCATTCGATAATGTTTTTCAAGTCAGGAGGACCTCCCAAAGTGCTTCACAGGAAGGTTGACACTGGTGTGTTTTTTGTGGGTGAAACTCACAACAGTATCTCATGCACTGCCATGAAGTGAGTGATTTTAGCAGGGAAATTGTTTGCCAGAACACTGGCTGAGAAAGAAACTCCCTCCTATTAATATAGATTTTAAAAATATATTCTGAAATAAAATGCTTTTACTAAAAGTCACTAAATCCACAACTGTGAGACACTACTGTGCAATTAGCTGCCACGTTTAGCTGTCAATTCACTTTACAGTATTCTGTGAAGCGCTGTGAGACATATCAAAGATGTGATGAGGCGCTATATCAAATGCCAGTATTACCATTAATTGATGATGAATGAATCATCCAAATGCAATGATCATTTTATATCTAGATACTGTATGTTGTATACAATCATGTATATATATAGATACATATATAACGTTGGTTTGGCAGGATATTAAATTCCATTCTCCCCCATCCCCATCCCCCTTTCAAACCCATCACTATGTTGATTATTTCACTCCCTATGACACCACAAAATGGAAGAGGAACAATTTGCCCGTGGAGAATGTTCCCGATCTCCATTAGAGTTGCCTTTGCTGGTGTGGCCTCATTTCTGCCCCTTCTATACAGCAATTTGTCTTCCAATGAGAAAGACACCATCATGAGGTGGTGGAGCTGCTGAAGGACCAGTTTGCCTGTTTTAAGGACAGCCCATCACTATCTTTGGTGCCAAGAAATCACAGGGGTAAATACACTGTGTAGTTGAATCTGACCAGCCAGCTCCCATCAGTCCTGTATGCTCTGAAGCAGCTTTGTTTCAAATCCCTTCAGGTCCTCGCACTTTCCTACCTCTCAAACCTGCTTACCTCCCCACCCCACCCCTTCCCTCTCCGCTTGGCTGGTTCCGGCCTCCAATTTCTCCCTCGACTCCTCTGTTCCACCATCAGCACCCATGCCTTTTGCTCCTATGCTCTGAAACTCTCCCTCAATCCCTCCACCTTGCCGCCCACCCCACACCTCCTTCCCACACTTTCAAATCAAGTCTAAGCACCTTACTATTTGATTGTGCTTAAGATCACCCTCTTGGCACGAAAGGCGCTCTACAAATGTAATTTTTGTTGTAACCTTTGGGAGATGGAGTTCTGTAGCTCAGTGGTTTTAGAGCACTCCCTCTCGTGTGCAAAAGGAGCTGGGTCTGATTCCCGAGCAGAGTGAAACGTTGGGAAAGGCTCCTTATTGCACACGCCTCTTTACCTAGCAGTAAGCAGGAACCCGTTATTAGTTGATTGACTGATCACTTTTCTGGGGTAATAATACCTTTGGGGGGGGGGGGGGGGGGGGGAAAGAATAATTTGGTAACTCAATCCACGACTGTTTGTGGGACACCGCTGTGTATAATGCTTTGAGACGTCTCAAAAATGTGATTATTGGGTGGTATATCAAATTTAAGTATTATTGTGGTGGCTCCGTTTGTCGAATATGCAGTCGCATTATGTGTAGTGTGTGTGTAAGTGCAGTTTGTGTACAATTATGTTCTGTGTGTGAACATATGTGATTGGAGTACTGTATAGCCAGTGGACTGTATTGACAGCAACACTTGGGGAATGTGGATAGATACAGTGACAGAATGACTGACGAATTCAAGCCCCCTCCAGTCCCACGGACAGACACAACCCGGGGAGACTGTGCCAAACGCCTGTCACTGGGAATCCTACACCGCAAGCCTTTCAATGGGAGATTAGACTTTCAGTGGATTTCTGTAACACGGTAGGCAACATGCGTGTCTCAAAAGCGAGGAGACCTGGATTTGATTCCCGGGCCAGACCAAAACCTTAAGCAAGGTTCCTTACTCTACACATCTCTGTTTACCTAGCAGTCAGCAGGAACCTGGTTGTTAGTCGTTTAATGGATTGCTTTCCGTAAATAATGCCTCCCACCCCTTGAAACAAAACTTAGACACTCAATCTACAACTGCTTGTGGGACACTGCTGTGCATAATTAGCTGTCGTATTGTATTGCAACCACAAAATACGATCAATTCACTTTACAGTATCTCCTGTGAAGCACTTTCAGATGTCCTAAAGGCGAGATAACGTGCTAAATCAAATACAAGGATAATTACGCACATGTGTGTCAGCCTGGCTCAGTCAGTATGTGTGTGTGTCAGCTTCACAGAGGATACAGTTCAAGATCCTGGTCTTCACCTTCAAAACCCTCCATGGCCTTGTTTCCCCCATATTTCAGCGACCTCCTAACCCCCCACTAAACTGCCTGTTTCCCCCCTGCTGGCTGCGGCCCTGCTTGACGAACCCCGCCTCACATAACCATTGGCGGGCGGTCCTTCAGCCACTCTGCCCCCCAACCTCTGGAACTCCACACTGCGGTCCCTCTGGCTTGCCTCCTCCATTGCTTGTTTCAACTCCTACTATGAATTCATTCATAGTTCTTAAAAGATACATAGGTTCGGTTAAAATGAATATTTTTGGAGTTGTTCCGATCTGGAATGCTTTGTCTGAAAGGGTGTTGCAAGCCGATGTTAATAACATCTTTTAAGAAAGAAGTAGATAGTTATTTGGGAGGACAAGTTTGCAGAGCTATGGGGAGACAATGGGATTGATTTGGACACTTCTTTTCAAAGAACTGGAACAGACACAATAGGCCAAATGGCTTCCTTCTGTCCTGTATAATTCTATGAAGGCCTCCTCTTTAAGGGCTGTGCTTTCCTCCTCACCTCCCACCCAGCCCTCCTCGCTTCCCAATCCTGACCCCCAACTCGGGTCTACTGTCTGTCTGAAATTCTGTCTGTCCAGCATCTTGGGACGTCCGCCCAACTTGAAGGGCTCTATGCAAATGTAGTAATAACAATAATAATACTTGTATTTATATAGTGCTTTTCATGACTTCTGGTTGTCTCAAACTGCTTCACAGAATTTTTGTTTAACAGAATGCAATTTTGTTGTTGTTTTTCTCCCCCACATCTGCGCCATGACCAGCACTGCTTTCCACCACCTCCGTAACATTGCCATCCTCTGCCACTGCCTCACCCCCTCAGGCTGCTGAAACCCTTACCCATGCATTTGTCACATCAAGGCTTGACTAATGAAACTCCTTCCTTGTCAGCCTTCCCAGCTCTTCCATTCACCAACTGCAAATCATCCAAAACTCTGCAGCTCGCGTTCTCCCCCGCACCAGGCTCCGTGACCACATCACTCCCTTGCCCGGTGCCATTGGCTCCCCATCCACCATAGGATAGAATTCAAGATCCTCGTCCTCGCTTTCAAGGCCATCTATGGCCTTGCCCCCTACTGTTTCTCCGACCTGCTGACTCCCTACCAACTTGCCCAATCCTCATCCCTACCCCACCTCTCCCCCATGCTCGGATCCTGACCCCCTGACTGTTCAGTGTCTTGGGATGTCCTCCCAACGTGAAAGGCGCTCTCTACAGCTAATCTTCTTGTCGTTGGTGTGTCAGCCTAGCTCAGGCATTGTATGAGTCAGTGTGCAGTTTTAGCTGGTTAGACTCCAGCAGTTATACCAAAACACACAATGGGATCCCCAAGACTTGCTCCGGCCAACCTGCCCCTAATACTCTCTGGAATCAGGTAAGCAGGATATGTCCCTCCAGGGACAGAGTGCGCATCCCTTCCAACAATCTATCTCTGGGATTTCCACGTGTGGGTGAGATGTGGGGAAATCTCAACATGGTCACTGTGTCACAATATTGTACTTGAGACTTTCGATCCAGATTGAGTATTCCAGTAAAAGTCCAACTTTGTTCCTGTTAATTATTCCCAGGCATCGCAGCAAAACACTGCGAATGGGCAACAGTGACGGTCTCTAGTCTGGTTCTTGAACCAGGTGGGTTGGCAGTGCAGTCAGGTTCATCGGAAGGACTTGGAATCACATAGTCTAAACTGATGATCCAGCGCTGTTGTTGGGGGATTGTTGAATAGTCAGAGGTGCTGTCCTTCAGATGAAACATTAAACTGAGGCCCTGTTCAGGTGGACGTTAAAGATCCCGTGGCGCTGTTGGAAAAGAGAAGGCAATTTCTCTCTCTCCCAGCGTCCTGACCAATAACAGCAAAATTACATTTGTGTAGCCCCTTTCATGGCGGGAGGACGTCCCGAGGCACTGGACAGTCAGTGTTTTGGACCCAAGTTGGCGTCAGGATCAGGGAAGGGAGGGAAAAGGGGTGACCAGTGGCATGGTCAAAAAGGAGGATCTTGAGGTGGGACTTCAAGGAGGCTAGGTAGGGGGTGAGGCGGAGAGATTGTGGGATGGAATTCCAAGTGTTGAGGGCAGAGTGGCTGAAGGCTCACCCATCGATATTGGGTCGGTCGGGGGTCACGGAGCAGGCCGAGCCCGCTGAGCAGAGGGAGCGGACAGATTGGTACGAGGTTAGGAGATCGCAGTGGCAAAGCCATGGAGGGTTTTAAAGCTGAGGAACAGGATCTTGAATTGAATCCTCTGAATGATGGCAAGTCAGTGGAGTTGGAGAGAATGGGGGCGATACTGTCCCCTAGGTTCAATTGGTCGTTCTCTCCACGGTAATTGATGACATTGCTGTGTTCGTTTGTGATGCTGCATTTGCCCACAATTATACAGCCACCACACTTTTACACAGTAAATTCCATGAGGCGCTTTGGGACATCTCAACAATGTCAGAAGACTCACTACCAAATGCAAGGATTGTTATTCTAAAGAGATTGGGACAATGCGTGGATCAACACTGTGAATTATTTGTACAAGTGAATTCCTGTAGCGTTGTATACACAAAAGATAAGGGGTTTGGGTTTAGCTTGGCTCACTTTGAGTTTAGCTTGGCCTGGTTTTCTCTCTCTGCTGCTACGTGTCTAAGGTGCTGCTCCGTTGTTGTATTTGCCTCGGACTCACTATTGCAAATGTGCACAAAACCTCCTGATTATATGATAGCATTGACGATAGTAATTGATAATTGATATACCTTTCAGGTCAGAAGAACCATCCCAAAGCACTTCACAGGATAGTACTGTAAAGTATAGTGATTGTATTTATAGGCTAACACGGCAGCTCAATTTACGCAAAGCCGTGTCCCACAATCAGCCTTAGAGTAACTGACCAATTTTTTAAATAAATAATAATAATAATAATTGCATTTGATATCGCACTTTTCACATCTTTTAGATGTCTCAAAGTGCTTCACAGAATATACTGTAAAGTGAATTGACTGTATATTTTGTGGGCAAAATGCGGCAGCCAGTTGCGCACAGCAATGACCCACAAACAGTCGTGGATTGAAGTGACCAATTTTTTTTTATTAGCGATTATTATCAGGTGGATTAAGGAAACGTGCCCAAGGTTTCTCCCTGCCTGGATTCGAGCCCAGATCTCTCACTTGTAAGGTGAGTGCTCTAACCACTTGAGTTACAGGACTCTAACCCTGCTCTGGGGGATTGTTGACCAGGTCACCGGAGAGAGAAACTACTCAAAAAGCACCGCGGGTTCTTTTATCGTCCAACTGAACAGGCGCAGGCAGGAGCTCGGTTTAATGTATTATCTAAAGTACAGCACCTCTCCCCCGGCACTTTACTGGAATGTCACCCTGGACTGTGAGCTAGAGCCCACAACCTTCTGAGAATGCTACCATCAGTGCAACAAACATTTGATATGTGTTTGCTTTAAGACTGTGAAACCTCTTCAATAGATTGTGACTGTCAGCAACACAAGAGCCGAACTCTGCGAACAGCACATGGTGTCTTTTAAAATGTTTGTGAGTTGATTTAACAATTTTGTTGCCAAGTGGCTTCCAAACCCTCTGCGAGCTAAATTTTCATTTTTGTTGTATCTCGTCAGATGGGGTTTTATCTCAAATACCGAGAAAAGGGCTGTGTGTGGGAAATGCCAGTGATGTGTGGAGCTTTGACCTTTTCATTTCTGAATCAAGTCCAGATCTGTGACCCCCAAATATTCGGCAAGTCTCAGGCTTTTTTATTCGCTGATTTTTAACATTAGTCAACCAAGTGGATAACACAAAGACTGAAACGCCTTCAATTTCATCAATAAACTTTGCATTTGACAGATGGTCTTATTGTGTCAAAATGCCTCAAAGCAGCATTTGCTGTAAAATGTGCAATTGGCTGCTGTGTTTCGCCCACAAAACACAGTCACACTACACTTTGTAGTGTATTCTCCCACAAGATATACAGGCAATTGACTTTACAGTAAATGCTGCAAAGCGCTTTGAGACGTCTCAAAGTTCTGATAAGGTGCTTAGTCAAATGCTAGGATTATTATTGTTATTCTGAGAAGCTCTTTGAGATGTCTCAACAATGTATTAACGTAATGTATAACGTGAAAGGTACTATAAAAATGTAAATATAAATGATAAATCTTGTTGTTGTAATGACGTAATGCATCAAATTCAAGGGTTATTATTATTATTACTGTACTATCAAAAAAAAGTATAGTGATTGTATGCTTTATGTGACCACCCCAGGAGGGTGTTTGCTTACAACAAAATCACGGCCAATTGTATCTGGCGGATTGTCAGCTAGGACACTGGGAGAGAAAAACTTTTTTTTCAACAGTGTGCTGGATCTTTTAACATTCACCTGAATAGGTACAGACGGGACTTTAATAATTATCTTTGCATTTGATATAGAGCTATTCACAACTTATCGATGTCTCAAAGCGCTTCACAGAATATACCGTAAAGTGAATTGACTATATTTGTGGGCAAAACGTAATCCGGCAGCCAATTGCGCACAGCAGTGTCCCACAAACAGTTGAGGATTGAAAATGACCAATTTTTATTATTGTTTTTTTTCGCAACATTGCAAGACTCTGCCACTGCCTCAACCCTCAGGCTGCTGAAACCCTTATCCACGCATTCATCACATCACGGCTCGATTATGGAAATTCCCTCCTCCTCAGCCTTCCTGGTTCTTCCCTTCACAGAACTCTGCAGATCATCCAGAACTCTACAGCTGTGTCCTCACCCGCACCAAGCTCCGTGACCACATCACTCCTACCCTCGCCCAGCTCCCCCAGAGGATCGAATTCAAGATCCTCGTCCTCAACTTCAAGGCCATTCATGGCCTTGGCCCCTCACCTACCTCTCCAAACTGCTGTCACCCTATGAACCTCCCCCCCCCCACTCTGTTCATCTCCGTGTTCCCCTACTATCGGTGGGTGGGTTTTCAGGCTCTCTACTCCCACTGTGGAACTCCATTCCACAGTCCCTTCATCTCGCTCCCTCCCTCCTTCAAGGCCGGTCTCAAGACCCTCCTCTTCGACCGTGCCTTCTGCTGCCCTCCCAACTCTCTCCCTCCCCTCCTAACTGCCCTGCCCCTCTCCCTTGCTCGGGTCCCATCCTGACTGTTCAGCGCCTTGTGACGTCTTCCCGACGTGTGAGGCACTCTATAAATGTAATTTTGTTGTTTTTTGGACAGTTATTATTAGGCATGTGGAGTAAGGAAACTTGCCCATGGTTTTGCCCTGATCTGCCTGGATTCGAACACAGGTCTCGCGCTTGTAAGGCTTTGGTTTAAAGGGGCATTTTATTCTATCAGTTGTCAGAGATCTTGTTATCTGTAGGGTGTATAAATTCTCTTCAGTTTTAATGGTATAATTCATATGTTCCTTCATGATAAAGGATAAAACAAATGGAAAAATAATATACTGCTAATCACTACTACAAATAATAATATATAATAATAAAATTGGTCATTTCTATTCCTGACTGTGTTTGGGACGCTGCTGTGCGCAATTGGCTGCTGCGATTCGCCCACAAATATATAGTCAATTCACTTTACAGTATATTCTGTGAAGCGCTTTGGGACGTTGACAAGATGCGGAAAGCGCTATATCAAATGCAAGGATTATTTTATTATTATAATAATCCCTGCATTTGATAAGGTGTCTTTTGTGAAAGTGGGTAGTTTGGAGTGAATTTCTCTTCCTGTCAGACAAGCATAGAGTGTTGATTCTTGGATAAGTTTCCCAAACGCAGAAGCCAATGTCAACATGAATTGAAATGAATTGAAGCAAAACTTCAAACCTAAACCATTTTGTCCTCCCGTCCTCCACTGACACGTTCCTTTGGGGAAAGAGAGATGTCTCGGAAATCTGCACTCCTTTGGAGCACAAAAGTGATGTGTGTCATTTCTAACCACAAACAATCATCAACACAATCATTGACATGTGTGGCTCAGTGTGGCGCAGTCATTGTGTATGTAGCAGCCTGGCTCAGTCAGTGTGACATGGGGTTAACTTCCACATGTGTGCATATGACACCCAACTCTACTTTTCCGCCTCCAGTTGTGACCCCAGTCCCCTGATGTGCTGTCAGCTTGTCTGTCAGACATCAAGAGCTCGATGAGCACAAATTTCCTGCAGTTGAATGTCAACAAGACGGAAGCCATATTCTTTGGCTCCTATCGACGTCTTCTGTCCCACAGTTCCAACCACCTCAACCTACCCGAGTTGTCCTTAAAATTCTCCAAGCCCGTGTTCAACTTAGGCATCAAGTTCAATCCCATTATCCTTCCTCCCCCACATCTGGTCCCTTACCAGCACCAGTTTCTTCCATCTCCGCCAGACTACCCGTCTCTGCCAATGTCTCACCCCAAAAACTACCAAACCTTGTCCATGTCTTTTGTTGCCTCTCAGCTGGACTAATCTACACTTTGGAACTCCCTCCCTTTATCCCCTGCATCTCCATCTTCATGTTGCGCCTGAAGACCTTCACTTTCCCCCTCCCCTTGGCTTGGACTCAGGATCTGCCATTATTAAGCGCTCTGAGATGCTGCCTGGCGCAGAGGGCACTACATAAATGCAAGTTGTTGTGTGGGTCAGCCTGGTTCAGTTGGTAACACTCTTGCCTTTGAGTCAATTAACAGTACATTCTGTGAAGTGTTTTGAGATGTCTCCATTTCTTTTGCGGACTCAGCGCAACTCACTAGTACGGTCTTTCATATAAATTGGTCGGCGGTGTCGCCTCGGGCACATTTCAGCATTAAAAAAGCATTTTCAGCATTAAAAAAAGCAAAAAAACAAAATTTGGGATGACCCTTCATGACCCTACTAAGGACCCCCGCAACCCTGATTTGGATCGGGTCCCAAGGTTGGGAACCAGGAGCTGAGTGGTAATGATTCCCTGCCCTGTGATTTGTCTGCCCTTCCAGGTCCTGTCGATGAGCCAGGCTGGGCTGTGCTGTCATCAGCAAGGCTCATCGCAAGATCTTTATTTTTGACTACGCCTTCAGTCATCTTCCCTCCCCCACGCTCTCCACCCATCTCTAATACCAACCTCCAGTTCGTGCTCTTTACTACCCAATGCCTTTGGGTGTTCTCCAGACATGAAAAGTGCTGTATAAATGGAATTTGTTGTTGTTGTTGTTAGCTCAGGAACTGGACTACTGAGAATGGGCTCCATTTCTATATTCCATTGCCAAGCATGTGAACCAGTTCAGCTCCAAGAGACCTGCTTACCCCCACCCCGGGCAGAATCCCCCATTACTTCATGGCTGTTTGTGGGATGTTGCTGTGTGTAAATTGGCTGCTGTTAGTCTATAAAATACAGTCACTGCACCTTACAGTAAATCCTTTAGGATGTCCTGCTATAAAAGGTACTGTGTCAAAATGTCTTATTGATTTATTGATTGAGTCTCAAACCTGAGGCTAGTGAGTTACCTTTGGGTTGAATAAGAGATTTTTAAATTAAATTTTTTGATGCGTGGGAAAGGACTGAAGAAGACCAATTTTTTAGGAAAATGCTTATGAAGTCACAACTTGGCAGCAATTATAATCCCGTAGACCTGAGTCACAGCTCAAACTGACAAACTAAAAATAATCCTTGAGCCAGAAGGCTGAGAAACTGGGGAGGCATGAGAGAAAAGTTCCCTTCACTCTCACAAGTGACCCAAGTCTGCTTAATAATCTCAGATGCACTGAGACAGTAGAACAAGAGGACACAGGGTTAGAGCTCAAAAGGGGCAATTTCAGGATAGACACCAGGAATTGTTTCTTTACCCAGAGAGTAATTAACAACTGGAACAGGTTACCAGGAAGTGGGGTTGAGGCCAGGTCATTGGGACTCATTTAAAAAGTAGCTGGATGCTGTGGTGGGGGGACAGTGGAGTGGGTGTTGTGGAGATCAGATGGGCCAAAGGGTCTCCTTCATTTGGAACGCTTTCAGGAATATACCACTGATGTAAAGCCATTGGGATAACCATGTTAAGTGCTTCGGGACAGTACCACGTGTGAAAGGCGCTAGATAAATGCAAGTTGTTGTTGTGTGTGAAGGTGTAAAGACTCAATATGGGGGTCACTAGGATTATTAATATTAATAATCTTCACATTCGATATAGTGCCTTTAACATCAGGAGCAAATGTCAAAACTTCTCACAGGATATCCTGTCAGGTGCAGTGACTGTGTGGTTTGTGGGTGAGCGTGGCAGCCAATTTGCACAGATCGATATCCCACAAATAGCCATGAAGTGAATAACCGATTGTAACTGGGGGGATTGTTGGCCAGGACACCGTCAAGAGAAACTCCCTTCTCCCCGTGTGTCAGCCTGGCTTGGTGGTAGAACTCTCTAAGAGTTAGGTTATGGGTTCAGGCCCCACGTCAGTCAGGATTTGAACTCACATGAACACTAAACTGATGCTCCAGTGCAGTATTGCGGGGAGTGCTGTATTGTCAGAGGTGAAGTCCTCCGGATGAGATATTAAACCAGGGTCCCCTCTGTGCCTGTAATGGTGGATGTTAAAGATCCTGCAGTGCTCTTGTAAAAGAGAAAGGAGTTTCAAAGAGTGCCATAGTGCCACTCTTTTCAACGAGTGCCATTGGATCTTTAACTTTTAACAATAAATTGGCCACTCAATCCATGACTGTTTGTGGGATACTGCTGTGCCCAATTGGCTACTAACTAGTCCCACTCCCACTTTGTTTACCTCATAGATAACCCTGCACATTTTTCCTTTATAAATACCTATTCCATTCCCTTTTGAAAGCTGCTTCCACCACTCTTTCAGACAGTGCTTTCCAGACCATAACAACTCTCTGGGTAAAAAGATTTCTCCTCATATTGGGTAGCAGGGAGGGAGAGGATTATTACTCCCAGAAAGTTATCCGCCAATTGACTAACCACTGGGTTCCTACTTGTAAACAGAGGCATGCATGTGGACGGAAACTCGCTTCAAGTTTCGTCTTGCCCGGGAATTGAACCCGGCTCCTCTTGCTTGCGAGGCGAGCGGGCTGACCACTAATCTACAAGACTCCACGTGAAGCATGAATGAGACCGGGAGGCGACGAGATACAAGCAGAAGATCAAAACTTTAATGTGAAATACGAGAAGGAATTGTAGGAAGGAGGATGCATTTATAGCAGCAGCAGCAGCAGCAACCATAAAATAACTCCTGGGATCCATTTGCCGGAACTCTTGGTGCACTCAGTCATTACTGGCCTGGCAGGCTGCAAATACTGAATGGAATACTAGCGTGAGGTTTCAGAGGGTTAACCATTAAAGCTCAGACATCAAGTTGTGGCCTACATATTCAGTTCAGCTTAGAGGTTGGAATGGGCCAGTGTGTCTCAGTGACTTTGAATCCAGCTGAAATCCTTTCCCACAGTAAATGTCTCACTTCCTGTCACCAGCAAACTCCAGCCAGTGTTTTCCAATGGTTTACACGGCGGCGTATTCATTCCCTGCGGCTTTGCGTGGTCTCCGGAGCCTGGATTTCCTGGGCACGGCCTCCTCTCCCGGCTCTTTGCCTTCGAAGGCTGTCGACCGCCCTCTGCCAGCAGCGGACCGAGCGGATCGGGAACTTGAATGTCTCCTTTCTGACCTCCTGGCCAGCCCGGTGGTCCTGTCGCCTGAAGTGGCTTTCCTGCGCTTGTTTCCTGGGCTGAAGTCATCGCTAACGTTGTGCATGGCTCGCGGCTTCCTCTCCGCGCCCTCCGTGCCGCCGAGCTCAGCTCCGCCCGCTCCAGCATCCACCTCGTCCTTCTGACAGTGAGACTCGGGCTTCGGAAGGGTTTCTCTTCCGGGCGTCTCTCCGCGTGCGGATGCCGGAGAATTCATCGCGGCTCTAACCTGGCTCCCGAATACTGGAATCTCCCCAGTAACCACCTCCTCGGCACAGCCTGCTCTGTTCTGAGAGCGGGGCCTGCATATTGTCTTCATCTTGACTTTGTGCAGTTTGAGCATGTGCGGCGTGGGCTGGCTGACACCCACCGTGCTGTTTAAGCCGTCTCTCAGCTGTTGTCGAGGGGGTTGCTCAGTTGCCTTCCTCTTACCATTATCTCCCTCCAGGTTTACGACAGGGAGCAATAACTGACTTTGAGCTGTGTTGCTGCCATCCTCTGTCCTGCCAGAGTTCATAGGCTGGAGCTCAGCTCTAGTATGTGTGGCGGGCTGGGCTATACCCTGCTCACATTCCCCACCTGCATCTGTCACGGCCACATTTGTCAAGTCTTCGCTTGACTTTCCAATCTTTGGATAAGAGCTTATCTTTGTCACCCTGAAAGAAATTATTATTAATAATAACACTCCTTGCATTTGGATACAGTGCTTTATCACGTCTTCGCGACATCTCAAAGCGCTTCACAGGATGTACTGAAAGTCTAGTAACTGTGTATTTTGTGGGCAAAAAGTAGCAGCCACACTCCGCACAGGTGTGTCTCACTTGTAGGCTGAGAAAACCTTTTTTTTTGTGATTAATTATTATCCTTTGGAAAGCGATCTGCCAATTGACTAACAACTGGGTTCCTGCTTACTGCTAGGTAAACATAAGCATGTGGAGTAAGGAAACTTGCCTACAATTTTGCCCTGCCTGGGAATTGAACCCAGGTCCTCTCACTTGTGAGGCGAGTGCTCTAACCATTGAGCTATGAGAATCCTAAATGAACAGGGTAATGAGTTAATAGGTGTGCGCAATCATCCATTTCTCTACCAATTATATAGATGCAGATATGGATCGTTTTCAATTGCACTCTCCAGCTCTTTTTTTCTATCTAAAGGATCCGATTATAGTCTTCATTAAGCTGTTCCAAGTGGCTCAGATAGCTGCAGCTGTCAAAATGAATCCTGATTTCACACAAATGTTATTTTAGATACAAAAAAGCAAAGGCAGGAAACCCAGGCTTACAAGGAAAAGCAGCTTGTGAAACAAATCCAAAAGAAATCTATCTGACTGCGGATTGCTTCCTGCAAGGCAGTAAGCACAGTTTTGTTTTAAAGAAAAAATGATTGAAACTAATAGTTAAATAAATTTTACGCAGTGCTTTTTCACGTCATCGAGGTGTCTTCAAACACTTCACAGGATTTTAGCATGAAATTTTGCTCAGCCTTGGGATGTCCTGCTGACGTGAAAGGCCATATGCAAACGTCATGAGTTTTTGTTTTTGAAGTGTAGTGACTGTGTTTTTGTGGGCAAGCATGACAGCCAATTTGCACACAGCACAGTCCCACAAACAGCCGTGAAGTGGGGATTGTTGGCCAGGACACCGGGAGAGAGAAATTCCCTTATTTTTTCCAATAGCGCCGCAGAATCTTTACCATCCACCTGAACAGGCACAGGCGGGGCCTCGGTTTAACGTCTCACCCGAAGGACGGCATCTATGACAATGTAGCGCACTCCCAGCACTGCCCTGGAGCCTCAGCCTGTACTGTGAAGCTTAAAGTTTGTGACATGGAGTGGGACTGATTGTGTAGCTTGGGACGTCCTCCTGATGTGAAAGGCGCAGTACAAGTGTAATTTTATTGTTGTAGTAGCTCTTTCAGAGCCAGAACAGACATGAGGGGCTGAACGGCTTCCTTCTGTGCTGTAAGATTCAATGCTAACCCCCTGACTCAAAACCCAGCTTAATTAGTGAGTGTTGAAAGGTGACCATTTAATGCTATGTGTGTAATTCTGGGAACAAGGAGATGTGGAGATGCAATTGGTCACTCACTTGATGACTGTTTGTGGGGTACTGTTTGCGTGCACAAAGTTACAACTGTGTTTGCCCACAAAACACACAATCACTCTTCTTTACATTATATCCTGTGTTTTGAGATGTCTCTTGACATGAAAGGCCCTATACTAAACTAAATGAATAAAATAGTCTGCAATATAAGCGCTTTTAGATGTCTAGAAGACGCGAAAAGCACATTATCAAATGCAAGGATTATTGTAGTATTATTTTTTATTATATAGCCCCAGTGGCAGGCTAGAATTAGAATCATAGAATTATGCAGCTCAGATGGAGCCCATTCGGCCCATCTTGCCCATGTCTGCTCATCTTGCCCATGTCTGCTCTTTGAAAGAGCTGTCCAAATTAATCCTACTCCCCGCTATCTACTCATAATCCGGCAAATTTGTCCTTCCCAAAGATCTGTCCACTTCTTTCTTTAAAGCTTTTACAAATTTGCTTCCACTACCATTTCAGGCGGTGCATTCCAGATCTGAACATCTCGCTGTGTGAAAACATTTCTTCTCATCTCCCCTTTGGTTCTGTTGATAACTATCTTAAATCTGTGTTCCAGTGAAAACAATTTCTCCCAGTTTACTCTATCAAATCTCCTCATAATTTTGAACACCTCTGAAGTGTGGTACCCAGATACACAGTACTATAACTTTTATATTCTATGCCTCTAATTCTGAAGTCTAGTATCTCATATGCTTTCTTTTTAACAGCTTCATTTACATTTCCTACCACCTTCAAAGATTTGATTATATGAACCTCCAGGTCTCTCTGTTCCTTCACCCACTTTAAGATTCTATCATCTAGCATATACTGCCTCTCCCTATTCTTCCTCCCAAAATACATCACTTCGATACAGTTACTGCGCCTTGGGACGTCCTCCTGACGTGAAAGGCTCTATACAAGTGTAATTTTGTTGTTCTTGTTCTCTGGATTAACTTTCGTCTGTCACATGTCTGCCCATTTTACCAGGCTGTCTATGCTCTCTTGCAGTCTGCTACTATCCTCCTCACCATTTGCTACTTTTCCGAGCTTTGTATCATCTTCAAACTTGGAAAATTGTGCTCCATTTACCTAAGTGCAGATCACCTTTACAGCTCAAAATGAGCAATGATCCTAAAACCGACCCATGGGATCACCAAATACTGTATACAGTATTTCCCTCCAGTTAGAAAAACAATAGTTTTTGGATCCACCACTACTCATTGCTTTCTGCCTCCCAGTCAATTTTGTATTCAATTGGGGAGCAATGCTTTATCTAACTGGACGTGCACACCCACACATACATTCACACACATACATACAATACATACACACACATACATACACACATACATGTTTACCTACATGTGTTTCAGAACATTTTTCTTCTCTCGAGCTGACACAGACACGTTGTGACGCTCTCTGATCCCTGAATCACTGGTAAAGTATTCGGAAGCTCCATCCTGTTGAAAACATCAACAATTTGAACCCACATTGAAAACGGTAAAAGTCACAATGACACCCTGGCAACAACAAAATTTGTAAAGGGAGTTTCACATCGTGAGGACGTCCCAAAGCACTGGACAATCAAGAACAAAATTATATTTATTGAATGTTTTAGATCTGAGCTGGGGTCGGGGTGGGTGCAGGGCAGGGAGGGAAGGAGGGTGATCGAAGACACAGTCGAAGAAGAGTTTTTAGACGGATCTTGAAAGAGGTAAGGGAAGAGGCGAGGCGGAGGGACAGAGTTCCAGAGGATGGAACCCTTCATTGTCGACGTGCGCTATATAAATGCAACTTTAGCTGCATACACTTGATTAGCTCCATAGACCGCAGATCATCCAGATCTCTGTAGCCCATGTCCTCTTCCGTACCAAGCTCCACAAACTTATCACCCCCATTCTCACCTGACTCCATTGGCTCCCTATCACCCCGAGGATACAATTCAAGATTCTGGTCCTCACCTTTAAAGCCCTCTATGGCTTTGCCACACCTAACTCCCTACCAACCCGTCCGCTCCCTCAGCCCACATCCCCCCGACTCACCATCAAAGGGTGAGCCTTCAGTTACACTGCCCCTACCTCAGGAATTCCATTCCGCAATCCCGCCAACTCACCCAATTCCTAGCCCACTTCAAGTCCCGCCTCAAGACCCTCCTCCTTGACGGTCCCATCAGTCACCCCAAATCCCCCCCTTTCCCTCCATCCTCCCCGATCCTGACCCCAGCTCAGGTCTGAAACAATGACTGTCCAGCGTCTTGGGATGTCCTCCCGATGTGAAAGATGCTACACAAATGTAATTTTGTTGTTGTTGTTACACAGAAAGTGTTCTTAATATCCTTCAGTTAAACCAAGCTCCCATTTGTGCTTGTTCAGGTGGACATTAAAGTGTATTCTGAAACACAGGAAAATGTGCCGGTAAAATGTATTATAATTAATAATAGTAATCCTTGCAATTGATGGGCGCTTTTTCAGGTTGTTTTGACATCTCAAACCGCTTTATAGAATATACTGTAAAGTGAATTGACTGTAAAATGTTTGGACAAAACGCCGCAGCCAATTGTGCACAGCAGTGCTCCACAAACAGTTGTAGATTGTAGATTAACCAAATTATTATTTTAATATTTATTATTATTTGGAAGGTTATAATTCTTTGAATCCTGTGAGCAGAAGATAACAGATAAGTTTTCTTCTGCTTTTTGTGTCCAAAAAAAGTCAAAGTCTGGCCACTGAAGAGCAGACAGTATAGAATCATAGACTATTACAGCACAGAAGGAGGCCATTCGGCCCATCGTGTCTGTGCCAGCTCTTTGAAAGAGCTGCCAACTAGGCTCACTCTTACCCCATAACCCTGCACTTTTATTTTAGCACACGGTGAGATGTGGTGCTGGTGGGGCGGGCACAAGTTGAAAAAACAAGTATTTATCTTCCAAATAAATTCCCACCGTGGATGAAGTTTTGATGTTAAATTCCAAATTCGCATCCATACTTGACAATATTGCGAATCCTCTGCATCAATCTATTTTAATAACCTCACTTATTGTGCAACAGTGATTGCGTAATCGCTTAAATTCCACCTCCTCAAATCTCCACCTCCTTCACGTTCCCCACCCTGCCCATGTGGGTTGGGGGAGCCCAACTATCGCCAACTGGGCTATCAGCCTACCTGCCCCATCTCTCTCGAACTGTATCGATGAGCCCCTCTGACATGCCCTGGAATTCCATAGTGGTTAGAGCACTTGCCTTGCAAGCAAGAGATGTGGGTTTCATTTCCGGGCAGGGAGAAACCTTAGGCAAGTTTCCCTACTCCATAAGCCTCTGTTTACCCAACAGTAAGTAGGAATCTGGTTGTTAGGTGATTGGCGGACCACTTTCCAGGGATAAAGAATAAATAAACCTTGGCCATTATTTAAACCGGTATTTGATAATGCGATTTTTGTTTGAATGCAAGTCTACCCAGTGGAATTCTGATAGGAATGGTTATTAATAATAATAATAGTCCTTGCATTTGATATAGCACCTTATCACGTTTTTGAGATATCGCAAAGTACGTCACAGAATACACCGTAAAGTTAATTGACTATATTTTGAGGGCAAAATGCAGCAGCCAAATGAGCACAGCAGTGTCCCACAAACAGTTGTGGCTTAAGTGACCGCATTTAAAAAAAAATTATTACCCCTGGAAAAGCGAACTGCCAATCGACTAACTACCGTGTTCCTACTTACTGCTAGGTAAACAGAGGCATGAGTAATAAGGACAGTTGCCCAACATTCTGCCCTGCCTGGGAATCAAACCCAGGTCCTTTTGCTTGTGAGACGAGTGCTCTAACCACTGAGCTACAGGACTCCACTTGTCCATGCCTCCCAGAAGTACTGTACCACACGAGCTCTGCGGCTAGATTAATAAGAATTTCTGCTCTGGAAGTGGATTGTGTGGGAGCAAAGTTCCCACGGGTTGGTATGACACATGTCCTGTTACAGGAAGCAACTTCTATTTGTGTGTCTCAGAATCCTTATTAAGAAATCTCTTTAAGAAATAATACAAATTAGTGCCCCCTGTAAAATCACATAATGAATGATGTTTAAATCTTGCCACAGAGCTGGTGTGACACATGCTTGTGGGAGGCAGGGACAAGCATATAAAGAAAATGTCCTTAACAATAAGTACCATTTATATTGATCAAGATGCTGTGTGAGCATCTGCCCCCAGGAGAGTGCACGTTACAATGCCACTATCCGCACGGCAACAGGACAATGGTGGAATCCTGTAGGTTAATAATCCCTTCAACATCAAAAATAATAATAATAATAATAATAATTTGGTCACTCAATCCACATTTTGGACGGGTGCTCTGTGTGCTATTGGTTGCTGTGTTTCACCCACAAAATATACAGTCAATTTACTTCACAGTAAATCCTTTGAGATACATCCTTTGAGATGTATCGATGATGTGATAAGGTGCTATAAGCAAATGCAAGGATTGTATATTACAATATAATTTTATGCAATTCATTATTTGGACTGTTTCCTTAATATGGGCAGTGAGCTGTCTACTGTATCCAGAGTGAATTGTTAATAAATTTAAAAACAGCTCTGAAACCTCATGGGACTGTCTAATTTTTACTTCATAGATATGGGAATTGTATTTCTGCTTTCATAATATTATCATATCATTTGGGGGTACAGCTGGAGTCCAAACACATGATTTTAGCTGGAAAGCACACTCTGTTCCCCAAGCCTTGGCTCTTGCCAACCTGTGCTTAAAATTTTCTGGGGTAAGGTAAAGCAGGAAGCATCCCTCCAAGGAGAGAGTGCGCATTCCATCAATCTATCTCTGGGAGTTCCATGTGTAGATGGGATGCATGGAATCTTCAGATAATCTCAAGCCCGGCGATGGGTTTCCGCAATGTGTCAAACACCCGGCTGACCAAAAACAAATGATTACATCAGTTTAACACTGATGTATTAACACAGAGCCTTTCATACTGGGTGGGTGGATGTCTCAAAGTGCTTTCCACAGTTGACTGGGAGACTGAGCCAGGAAATGTTCACTTTCTCATCCTTTTGGAACAATATGGTGATTAAGAAGCAAGTGACATTGTCTCCCACCTCCAGTTTGTCACTGAGGAATGAAAGGTCCTTTCCCTTTTCAAAACAGGTTCCACAGCAACGGCACAAATATTTGTCTCCATCAATGTAGTTAACCACGTGAAAAGGAGTTCAATGACAAATATGAAATCCGGTTTAATGCCTGCGATCATCAAAGGGTTAATGGCCACAAGTGGTCAAGTTTTGGGTTAGATGGCTAGTGCTCTCTTTCTCTCTCTCTCTCACGCTCTCTTTCTCTCTCTGTTTTTCTGTCTCGCCCTCCCTTGTCGAACATGTTTTTATTTAAAAGGAAACATGAAACACACAAACAAAAGCCCTGCAGGATGGTTGGGTTAAGCCCTGGAGTATGAGTCAGTCCCAAACATTGAAACTCACTGTGGGAACTGCTGAATAGTCTCTTGGAACAATTATGTAAACTTCCCTCGGGCTGGACATATGCCACAAAGGGAAGCTGTTTTAAGAAAAGTCAAGGGACCCGATGCATAATACAATTCCAAGCAATCACTGAGCTAATACTGAGGTATTTACTGCGTTTTTTTTATCCGTCTGTACATTGTCAAAGCTACCCACAGACCTGGCCAGAAACACTCGGGGTATCAGTCAGTCAGTATAAAACTGCCCCGCAAACTTCGTGGAGGTTAGAGCGAGCTTTGAATCTGATAGAACAAATCTTGCTCGTAAAACACTGAACCGCACAGCTTTAGCTTCAGACAAAGGGAAAGGGCCGAATGGCTGTTTACACATCAAAGGAAATGGGTTGTTTGCTCAAGGATTTGGGTTTTATTTTCTATGATAAAACAATTGCAATCAGCAGCAACCATCAACGCTGTCATTAGCGCTGGAATGTTCAGGGGGATATTATTAGATCAACCCATTCCCCTCGCATATTTTCAGATAAAACCATCCCATGTGCTTTGACCTTTGGCCCAGATTATAAGGAAGTCTTGATGGGTGCTAGTCCTGGCATATTTTTATGTTTATAAAAAACACATGGATTTTACTCCCTGCAGATACTGGAATGGATCACGGTTTGGCTGAGAGAGGGTACGCAACTTAACATATATTTATTTTCCAATCATGTTGTGTCATGAAAATATGTGTAGAAAGATATCCCCAAAACTAAACAAAAATCTAGAATTATAGTCTCTAAAACTCTCTCCCTCCCTGCCAAGCTTGCAGGGAGGGAAGGATAAGACAAATAACACTGGCCATCTCTGGCCCCCCACCCCACCATCGCCGGGCTAACTTTCAGCCATTCTGCCCCCGCTCTCTGGAATTTCATCCCGGAGCCACTTCTAATTACTCCATCCCTCACCTTGTTTCAGGGTTAGGGTTAGGTTATATCTCTTTGACCGTACTTTTAATCATCTTTCCCCTCCCCCCCCACCTCCTTTAGCTCAAACTCAGCCTGCAACCAATGTCATAACGGGTAGGGTGGTCCTAGCTGGACAAGCAGCATGAAACAAAGCAACAACAACAAGATTGCATTTATATAGCGCCTTCAGCTTGCGAGACAGCAATATCGATGATATGCTATGTGTTTCAGCTGGGTAGAATCCAGCAGTTACCCCAATGCACACTCTGGGGACCCCCCGACCCTTGGCTCTTGCCAACTTGCACCTAATGCTTTTGGGAATTAGGTAAGCAGGATACGTCCCTCCAGGGAGAGAGTGTGCATTCCATTACAACAATCTATCTCTGGGATTTCCATGTGTAGGTGTAAGCGCTCTGAGACGCCGTTCGGCTGGAGGGTGCTATATAAATCCAAGTTGTTATTGGATGTGTGGAAATCCCAGTTTGCTTTGGATACACTTAAGCACAGTGATACGTTTCCGCAATAGGTCAGACACCCATCTGACCCCTCAAAAAATGACCCTCAGATTGGATGCCCAGTTAGGCCTGTATTGTGCTTTGGGATGTCTGTCTAGTGTGAAAGGCGCTGTGCAATAATAATAACAATATTAATCCTTGGATTTGATATAGAGCGTTATAATGTCTTCTAAACGTCTCAAAGTTCTTCCTAGAATATACTACTTATAAAACGATACTACTTTGGATTCCATTGAGATCTCTTGAGAGCAATATAGGCAAATAACTCCCACATAGTTCAGTTACATCCGACCGGTCAGGCCTACACATCCACCTCCCCACTGTGACAGCCTTTCAAGCCCTACAAACAGGTCTAAACTTCTGGTGCAAAAAACATTCGCACTGATACTCCAATCACTTCCAGCTACGAGAACCAGTGGCCAGCACTGTCTCGCAGTCACACAGCAAACCCCAGCCACTGGTACAGACCGGCACACGCAAAACCAATCAGCTGTCTTGATTAAATAAAAGTCAACCTTTCTTTTACCTTTCTATCTTGGGTTTTAGCAAAATCAATATTTTGGACTTTCATGCTAATAATAATAATAATAATCCTTGCATTTGATATAGCGCTTTTCACATCTTATCGATGTCCCAAAGCACTTCACAGAATATACTGTAAAGTGAATTGACTGTAGATTTGTGGGCGAATCGCGGCAGCCAACTGCGCACAGCAGTGTCCCACCAACAGTCGTGGAGTGAATGACCAATTTTATTATTGTGGTTTTTTTGGACGGATTATTATTAGGCATGTGGAGTAAGGAAACTTGCCCAAGGTTTCACCCTGACCTGCCTGGATTCGAACATAGGTTTCCCCAGCTTGGTCTCCCCAGCTTGCAAGACAAGTGCTCTAACCACTAAGCCACAGGAGATCCATATGCTCCATATGCTGATAGACCGGAGAGGCTGAGATTATTGTTCTTAGAGCTGAGAAGGTTGAGGGAAGATTTAATAGAAGTATTCAAAATTATAAATTATTTTGGAAGCATAGAGAGGGAGAAACTGTTTCCAATGGCAGGTGCATCATTAATGAGAGGACATGGAGTTAAGATAATTGGCAAAGAGCCAGAAGGGAGATGAGAATATTTTTTATCCGGTGTTGTTACAGTCTGTAATGCACTGACTGAAAGCCTGGTGAGAAATAGATTTGATAATAGCTTTCAAAAGGGAATTGGGTAGGTACTTAAAAAGGAAAAAAAAACATGCAGAGCTATGGGGTAAGAGCGGGGAGTGGAACTAGTTGTTGATCTTTCAAGAACCAACACAGGCACGATGGGCCGAACGGCCTCCTTCTCTGCTGTGAGATTCTATGACTCGATAAACTCACAGGTTTAACGTCTCATCCAAAACACAGCATCTTCGACAATGCAACATTCCCCCCCACCAGCAAGGTATTGGACTGTCAGCTTGTGGACTGTATGATTCCAAGTCCCAGATGTGGGGCTTGAATCCACAATCTTCAACTCAGAGATGGGAAAGCTACCTCTGACCCAGGCTGGCACATGGTCAGCAATCAAAGCATGTGTAGAGCAATTGAGTGGAATACCGATAAAAGGTGTATTCGTGAGGAATTTAAAGGACAGTTAAGGCAAGGTAACTCAAAACGATGCTGTTTCTCAACCCATAAACGTAAACTCTATACACTCCCAATTCCAGTCTCCAAGCCAAGCAAAATTTAAAGGACAGTCAAGGCAAGGTAACTCAAAACAATGCTGTTTCTCAACCCATAAACGTAAACTCCATACACTCCCAATTCCAGTCTCCAAGCCAAGCAACCGTGAGAATTCTAGACATTAACCAATAAAATGACATCTTTGTTAGACAGGTATGAAGGTATTAAGTGGGGTCTCCTTGGGGATCAACTGGCTCCAGGGTGACATGCCCGGCAATGGAATGTCGGAATCGAGTCTGTGACAGGCTCTAGTCCGCTTCCTGAGCCAGGCGGGTCCGCAGTATTCCAGGGCACTACTGATAACAGGCAGCACAGCTCAGCCTGGCTGAGCCTGGCTAGGTATATAATTATATATCTCTATCAAAAATTATAAAAGAGTTTTATGAAGTTAAACGTAAAGTTAAACATGAATAGGCTATTCCCGCGGATTGGGGAGTTGGTAAATAGAGTATAAGATTGCCATGATATTGAAGTAGGAAAAGTAGCAAAATTTACATTCAAAATAAAATCTTGTCAATCTAAACGCTTGTGGGATGGTGCTGTGATTATATTGGCGTTTGCCCACAAAATACACAGTCTACATTGTAAAATGAAATGCTTTGAGATGTTGTGGTAAGGCGCTAGTTACAGTGATGAAACGCAATGTTTGCTATGATTATTATATAAATGAAAAGGTATTGTATGACTGTAAACAAAAGTTGGGGGTAAACCATGCTGGACCATGGTCTTGGTGGTTCTTTATTGTTTGTTTTTTGTTTGTCCATTCATACTATAAAATAAAGAGCGATCAGGTCAGAAAGTAAATAAATAGAGCACTGTACAAAATCAGCATTTATCAGGAAATAGGAACAAAATACATAATAATCCTTGCATTTGACATTCCGCTTATCACATTGTTGAGACATCTCAAAGCACTTTGTTGTAAATTGTAGAGACTGTATTTTGTGGGCGAAACGCAGCAGCCAATTGCGCACAGCAGTGTTCCATGCACAGTGAAGTGGACTACATTTTTCAGGGGTGGGGATTATTACCCCCTGAAAGCAGTCTGCCAGTCAATTAACAAGCAGGTTACTACATACTGCTGGATCCACAGGTATGTGGAGTAAGGAAACTTGCCTGTGATTTTGCCCTACCAGAGAATCAAGCCTGGGTACTCCCGTTTGTGAGGCAAGTGTGGTAACAACCATGCTACAGAACTCCAGTATATATAGCAGCAAGAGGAATGGTTTTAATTACTGTATCTGTGTGAAAAATTAATCAAATGATCTAATTGTTAATGAAAATACCCCACTGAAAAGGAAGAGTTCTTAGTGAAAGCGTTTTGATTCACAAGGATCTCACACCCATGCTTCTACTTGGATTAATAATAATCCTTGTGCTTTATTCTGTCTTCTAGCCAGTTCACAAAATATACTGTAAAGTCAATTGACTATAGTTTGTGGACGAAACCCAACATCCTCCCAAAATGAAAGGTGCTATATAAATGTAATTGTTGTTGTAGTAGGCAACTGCCCACAGCTGTGTCCCATAAACAGTCATGGATTGACTGCCCAAATGATTTTTTAAGGATTACCCCCGGAAAATATGATCTGCCAATCGACTAACAACTGGGTTCCTACTTACTGCTAGGTAAACAGAGACGTGCGGAGTAAGGAAACTTACCCAACATTTTGCCCTGCCCAGCAATCAAACCCAGGTCATCTTGCTTGATGTATTTGTAAGGCAAATACTCTAACTGCTGAGTTGCAGGACTCTAGGGCTGAATTCTGAATTAAGTGTGCAATTTCACAAAAGAGCACAGGAACATTGAACCCATCAAGTCTGAGCTGCTCTTTGAAAGAGCAACCAATCGAGCCCCACCCCATTCATGTTTGAATACAGCACCTTATCATGTTGCTGAGACATCTCAAAGAGCTTCACAGGATTTGACTGTGAACTGTAGTGACTATAGTTTTGTAGGCAACTGCGGTAGCCAATTTGTGCACAACGATTTCCAATTCTCTACTGTCTGTACCAAACTCTGCAAGAACATCACCCCAATGCTCGGCAGGCCCCACTGGCTTCCTGTCTCTGAATGGATTGATTTCAACCTCCTCACCATTGTATACAAATCGCTCCACGCTCTGGCATCTCCCTACGTGTCTGTACTGCTCATACTCCATTCCTCTGCCTGTTCCTACGCTCAGCTAACACAGGCCTGCACTGTTACACAACCCCCAATCCCTCCTCAAAGCCACCAGCTGAAGCTTCATTCATTGGTACTCTAGAACTATCTCCCTGCCTCGTCTCTCTATCTAGCCCACCTTAAAACTAATATATCCTTGACTGTGCCTATAGGCACCTCCTCCCTCCCCACTAGCTCAGCTTTCAAGCTAACGTGTTCTGAGATGCTATCCTGTGTGAAGGGTGCAATACAAATGGAAGTTGTCATTGTTGTTATCCCACAAACAGCCGTGAAATGAGTGACCAATTTTATCTGGGGGGATTGTTGGCTAGGACAACAAGAACAGACAAACAACAAAATTACATTTACGAAGCGCTGTTCATATCAGAAACGCTGTTCCAAGCACACCAGGAGAGAGAAACTCCCTTCTCTTTTTGAACAGTGCTGCAGGATTTTTAACATCCACCTAAACAGCCACAGATGGGGCCTCGCCTTAACGTCTCATCTGAAGGACAGCACCTCTGACAATGCAGCGCTCCCCGAGCACTGCGCTGGAGCCTCGGTCAACCTGGACTGAGCTCAAAGCCCCTGATACGGGGCTCGAACCCACAACCTCCTGACTCAGAGAGGCCAGAGTGCTGGTGAGTGAGCCAGGCATCAATCATGATGATTTTTCAGTTGCTGATAGCAATTGATTGTGAATTATTTAATGCCACGGGACAAGCGTGTATAGTGCGGCCTGCAGGCATTGTATCATCGCATGTGGAAAGCCCTGCTACAAAGGACAAAGATAACAATAAGTAATCACACATATAAAAAGAAACTAGGAGTCAGTGGAAAAAACAATGGACCTGCCATAAAGAGTGCTGAAGGATCCTAAAGACACAAAACGTGGCTTTCATCTGGAAAGCGATGGATATGCATGGTGCAAAGTTTAAAGGCAATGCCAGGCATCGTTTCCTGAACTGAGGGCAGAGCGCTGATGGATTTAGGAGCAATTGAGAGCTGCATATGGTTGGCAGTTGTACAGCAATTATTTTCACGGCAGAGCAAATTCAAACCAGCGAAAGAGTTGTGGTTAGAGCATTCACCTCGCAAGCGAGAGGACCCGGGTTCAATTCCCAGGCAGGGCGGAATATTGGGCGAGTTTCCTTACTCCTTGCACCTCTGTTTACCCAGCAATAAATGGGAACTCGGCTGTTAAGTCGATTGGTGGATCGCTTTCTGCAGATAATAATGCCCCACAAAAAGCAATTTGGTCACTTGTTCAACAACGTGGCACCCTGTAATTAGCTGCTGCGTTTTGCCAACAAAATACACAGTTTACAAAATATACTGTGAAGCACTTTTGAGACATCTCAATGAAGTGATAAGGTGCTGTATAAAATGAAGGATTATTGTAAAGCTGAGGAATTACTTGTCATTTTGTGGGGTTTCCTTTGTTCTATGGGGTGCTATTCTATTCTCCACACCGCATGAGAAGTTCCTGCAGTGGGAGCTCGCTTTGCTGCAGGCAAGGCGGGAGAGAGAAATCACAAAACAATGTAATTTTTAAGCTATCTTCACACAATCCTTACTTCCTAACTCCCAGAGAGGAGGGATCAGAGGTGCTGGACTCGGCTGGTGGCCAGTGTGTGGATGCAGAAACTCAGAGCCAAGACAAGGCTACAAAAAAGGCAATGATGGCTTCCCTCCTCACTCAACATCCTTCATACACCAGCTGGCACTGACAAGACAGTGAGAGTTAGGAGCAAGAGGTGGACTGTCCTACACATAAGGACTGACCCAACAGATACCAGAGGTCCAGCACAGGAATGGTGTAGGGGTTTATCTGTCTTCACCACAGCCTCACTGTACTTTATATAAATAATAATAATGATCATTGCATTTGATGTAGCGCCTTATCACATCATTGAGACATCTCAATGCACTTCACAGGATATACTGTAAAGCGGAGTGACTGTATTTTACAATAAAATAAGAGGTTTAGAGCACTCTTCTTGCAAGTCACCCAGCAGTAAGTAGGAATCTGGTTGTTAGTCAATTGGGAGATCGCGTTTATGAGGGTAATAGTCCTGTCAAGCCTTTTGGCCACATGATATAAAGTAAATTTTTACAGCATACGCTGTGATGCATTTTGCGATGTCTCAAAAGATGTCATAAGGCGCTATATCAAATGCAATGATTGTTATTATTCTTCTTAAATCAAGGCCTATGAAGAAGGGCCATGGCGAGTGATCGGGAACAGCGCTCAGCAGGTGTCTAACATATATGGAAATCCATGACTGTGTTTAAGAGTAACGAAACTAAACTCCCACCGACAGATGGAAATTGTTGGAATGAAATGTACGCTCTGCTCTCTCCCTGGAGGGACACATCCTGCTTATGCAATTCTGGATGAGCATTAGTCGCAGATCGTGCTTTGGCTTGCAGGGTTAGAGGAGCTGAGTGGGATGACTCCCTGCCCCAGTGACTACTCTGCCCTTCCAGGTCCTTCCAATGAGTAAAGCTAGGCTGTGCTGTCATCAGTAGAGCCCTGGAATACTGCAGGCCCATCTGGATCAGGAACTGGACTAGAGACTGTCACAGAGGGTGGGCTCAATTCTGACATTCCGCTGCCAAACATGCCGTTCAGCCCCAAGGAGACCCCACCTAGCGAGAAAATTGTAGTCAAAATAGCAACACAATATGGCTGCCTCCCGGCATGACAGGCGCCATGTAACTGTAATTTGCAGTCAGTTACGATGCCTGAGCAGCTGGATTTATGCTGATTACAGAACTCTTTCAGTTCGGGGGTGGGGGTGGGGGTGGGAGGTGGGGAGAGGAGAGGAGGGTCACTCCAGTGCGGACACTTCATTAGTCGATTGGTGAATCGCTTTCTGGGGGTAATAATCCCTCGAAAAAAAAATGTAGTCACTCAATTTAGTGTTTGTGGGACCTGCTGTGCGCAATTGGTTGCTGGGTTTCGCCCATAAAATGCACAGTCACTGCACCTTACAGTGTACTCTATGACATTATGCGTTGCTATATCAAATGGAACATTATTAATATTATTTATTGCCTTATGCAAATTACTGCGAACTTCGTTCACAAATCCATCGTCATCACAATTCACAAATGGCTTTATAAATAGAGGCGGATTATAAGAGGAAGAAAGATAATGTTGAACCTTTACAAATTGCTGGTTAAGCCTCAGCTGGAGTATTATGTCCAGTTATGTGGAGAGGCTGCAATTATTCACCTCAAAGCAGAGAATGTTGAGGGAGATTTGATAGAGGTGTTCAGTAGGGCTTCCTCTGGTAGGTAGGTTGGTAACTGGTGCACAATAATTGGCAAAAGAACCAGAGGGGAGATGAAGAGAAACATTTTTACCCAGAGAATTGTTACGGTCTGGAATGCACAGCATGAAAGGGTGGTGGAAGAAGATTCCTTAATAGCTTTCAAAAGGGATTAGAAAAGAAAGGTACTGTACTTAAAAAGCAATAGTTTGCGGGGCTATGGCATAAGAGCGGGGGAGTCGGACTAGTTGGGTAGCTCTTTCAAAGAGCCAGCACAGACATGATGGGCTGAATGGCCTCCTCCAGTGAGATTTTTGGATAGTCTAAGAATTATTTTGAGACATCTCCACGACGTGATGAGGAGTGGTTTCAAATGCAGATGTTGATAGACAATTATCTCACTCCAGAAACTGGACTAATGTGAACTGGATAACTAGTCTAAATTTCACATTAGTCCAGTTTTGATTCCATTCCTTCTTCTTATTCCAATTACCTGGAATCGGCTCAGTATAAACCATTCTGGACCAAATTCTGCATAACTTTTAGCTCTTCAAAAGCTGCCGCCCAGCTGGGCCTTACCACAACATACCCTCATTCTCTGACTTTCTGCTTTGCTGTTGAAGTGGAACATTGTTGTGGTTGGGTCTGTTTTCAGACCCACTGAATTCATGCCCCTCCTCTCCCCACCCACTGTGTTCAAATGACAACATATATAGAGTGAAACACTCTTAATTACCTGCCCCATAATGTTAAGTGCAGCAATCGGTGCATTACTTGCTGCAGCTCCACATGTACAAATTTTCATATTATTACTCGCACATCCTGTCATCAGTCACATTACAACATGCTGCAATAATCAGTGGCTTCGGGGATTTGGGCCAAGATTTTACATTGAAATCCTACAAATATACAGCGCGGTGGTGGGCTTATACTCTTTGTTGGTCAGCTGGATCTGAAATAAGCGGAAACTCATCACCATGATTAAGAGTTCCCAAACCAAGCTGAGATTTTCATGGATCCCACCTACACACGGAAATCCCAGATATTATACAAATGTTCCCAGCTGCTCAGTTCATGTGTGTGATAAGCCAATTTCCAGTCAGCTACCACTCAAGAGTACATGATATATTATCCAAATAATCATTTTCCACCTTTTGACTTCAGGTGTTTGTAAACAATTATCTCCCTCTGGAAACGCTGAATATCTGGTTGCACATTCTTGCAGCCTCACCCATGCCTCCCTCTAAAATACCACGCTCTCTGAAGCACATTCGCCTTTTCTCCCATCATCTTCCTCTCTGACAAATGCTGGATTGGTTTGCCAAGATCAGCAATCCATTTTCAGTCATTAAGATTATTAAATCAGATCATTTCTACTTGCGTGCCATTACACTTAGAGCAAGTGGATTGTAGACTTGGCTCTTTGAACTCAGATAATAATAACAATCCTTGCATTTGATTTAGGGCCTTTATCATGTCGTTCAGATGTCTCAAAGTGCTTCACGGAATACATTTTGAAATATATTTTGTGGGTGAAACGTGTCAGCCAATTGCGCACAGCAGTGTCCCACAAACAGACATAGAGGGATTATTAGCTCCGGAAAGCGATCCGTAAATTGACTAACAACTGGGTTCCTATTTAAACAACAACAACAAAATTACATTTGCATGGTGCCTTTCATGTCAGGAGGACGTCCCAAGGCGTTGTACAGTTACTGCTTCAGACCCGAGCTGGGGGTGCAGAGGGGAACAAGGACGGGAGGAAGGAGTTGCCGATGGGTCCATCGAAGAAGGAGGCCAGGGAGGGGGTGAGGTGGAGGGACTTCAGGATGGAGTTCCAGAGGTTAGGGGCAGAGTGACTGAAGGCTAGCCCGCCAATGGATGGGCCGGGAACGTGGAGCAGGCCAGAATCTCTGGCCTGCTCCATGTCCCTCACCCGAACCACTCTACCATTGGTGGCTGGGCTTTCAGCCTTTCTGCCCCCACACTCTGGAACTCCATCCCGCAATCCCTTGAAATCCTTTCCTCCTTCAAGGCCAGTCTCAAGACCTTCCTCTTCGACTATGCCTTCTGCCCCCCTCTTAACTCTCCCCCTTTCCTACTTTCCTTCCCCCTGCCCCTACCCTGATCCTTCCCCGCTGCTCGGATCCTCACCTAACTGTTCAGCATCTTGGGATGCCCTCTTGACGTGAAAAGTGCTCTATAAATGTAATTTGTTGTTGTTCTGTGCTGTAATTTATGTATTTCTGTACATTTTACAAAAAACAAATTTGAGGGATTGGGAATATAGTTGGCAGCAAGACGGAGGGATTAAGGGAGAAAATTCTCAGGGCATAGTGGCTGAAAGCATGGCCACCGATCCGGATCGGAGGGGAGTGCAGCTCAGAATCACTAATATGATCCCGGGAATATACACATGAAGAGAGGTTGGATGTGGAGTCCTGTAGCATATTGGTCTCGCAAGCGAGAAGACCTGGGTTCGGTTTCCGGGCAGGACCAAACATTAGGCAAATTTCCTTACTCCACACATCTCTTTAAGTAGGAATTCGGTGGTTAGTAGAATGGTGTATCACTTTTTCGAGGGTGATAATTAAAAAAAAAATTTGATCACCTATTCCACTATTACATATGGGACACCGCTGTGTGCTACTGGCTGCCATGTTTCAAAGCCCACAGGATAATAATAGTCATGTGTATATTCTGTGAAACGCTTTAAGACATCTCAAAGACATGATAAGGCACTATGTCAAATGGAAGGATTATTATTAGAATAAATCATTTTTTATCCAGTGGATGTGCTAGAAGTATTTTAAGGATCTCAATAATAATAAGGGAAATAGTGAGCCTTTAATTGAGCAAACAGAGCATTGTTAATAAATCCTCCAAAAAAACCACAATAATAAAATTAGTCATTTTCAATCCACGACTGTGAGTTGGTCTATGCGCAATCGGCTGCCGCATTTTGCCCACAAATATATAGTCAATTCACTTCACAGTATATTCTGTGAATCGATTTGAGATGTCTATAAAATGTGAAAAGTGCTATATCAAATGCAAGCATTATCATTATTGGCAAAACAATGGGGGGGGGGGGGAGGAGGCGCAGCTGAAGTGAATGTGCTGAAGGTGAAGGTGCTCAATTTATCATCACGAGGGTCTTCTAAAACTGGATCAGTGGAATTGGATCAATAGAATCCTTCAGGACAGAACTTCAAAAGATTCCAGGCAGGAAAAATAACATGGTAGACGAAGAATGAGTAGGAAAGTGGGACTAATAAATGAAGACAATCTTGAAGAAAAGCCAACAAGACAGACACCATGACATCCTTATACTGTGTGGTGTGCTGAACATTTCAATTACTCATAAGATTTTTTCTGTTGCTGCTGAGTGACATTCTAAGTGGCAGGTTTCTGCAAAGTCTCAATTAGGTTTGCTGCTGCATGTATCAGCTTTGAAAGTTGTATGTAGGCTTAATAATAATCCTTGTGTTTCATATAGCGCCTTATCACGTCCTCGAGACTCAAAGTCTCAAAGCATTTCACAGAGTATACTATCAAGTGAATTGACTATATTGTGAATGAAATACGGCAGCCAATTGAGCACAGCAGTGTCCCATAAACAGTTGTGTATTCAGTGACAAATTGTCATTATTATTTTATTGAAGGGATATTCTGCGAAGCGCTTTGAGACGTCTAGAAAACGCTATATCAAATGCAAGTATTATTATTACTACTACTGGAAAAGTGATCTGCCAATCGACTAACAACCTGTTTCTGTACTTATTGCTAGGCAAACTGCATGTGGTGCAAGGAAACTTGCCTACATTTTCACAGCTCGAGGTTTAGGTGCCTCTCAGTATCGAATATTAAACTTGTCACGAACAGAGGAAGACATCCATTTGCCTGTATTCCGTACACAATGTTCTTTTGGCCTTTGGTAACATAGCCATTTCAATTTCCTGTTATTATGTTGTAAATAGAAAAGCTAGGTGCAAATTGCTCTTTTGGGGGTTAGGGTTCAGTTTTACACTACACTACAGTATTCACTCAAGTGAGCTGTTACTAATATTATTGATATTCTTTAATATCTGGAATGTTCTGTCCCAGTGCAAGCAATTGGTTCAAACTTCAAACGATATTCACAATGCAGTTTGAATGAGCTAAAACGCCACTTCCTGTTCACCAATGTTCATTTGCAAAAGAAATGCCAGCAGAGACTGCAAAAAGCAGCCAGCATGAGTTTCAAACTTTGAGATGCATAAATTGATTGTTGTACAAACTTCACTGATTAATATCAGTAATTCTTAATAAAAGCCCATTGAATGTGAACCCTCAATGTCTAGTGCTTCGGTCTAACCCCTATGCCTTCTCCTCCAATCCTCTCACCAAGTGGCTGAGGTAACAGGGTGTCGGAGTGAGGCTTTAGGTGTATGTATGGCATCTTTACTTCCTGCTATGGTCCTCTTCCCATAGCTCAGTCCTCCAGTCCCAGAGTGGATGGTATGAGGTGTTGTGGAGAGCAACAACAGCAAATAACAAATTACATTTACACAGCGGCTTTCATGTCAGGAGGATGTCCCAAGGCACTGGACAGTCAGGGATTTGCACCCTAGCTGGGGGTTGGGATCAGGAGGAGTGAAGGGCAGGGAGGATAGATGTGGGAGTGTGACCGAAGACCCGGTGGAGGGCAAGGGAGGCGTCAAGGCGGAGAAGCTCCGAGATGGGAGTTCCAAAGGTTGGGGGCAGAGAGGATGAAGACCACTGATGGTGGAGCAGGGCGGGCAGTGGGGTGCCTGCTGAATGGAGGGAGAGGTTGATATGGGATCAGCCGGTCACAGAGGTTAGGAGGAGCAAGGCCTTAGAGGGCTTTGAAAGTAAGGATGTACCACTGATGGTCAATTAGCCCCCCATCCCCCCTCACCGTCCTTCCTTACCATCCCTTCCACTCACCCTTTGGTCCCATCCTCGATTCAACGCAATTCCAATGCTGGCTGGTAAATGTCCATGCTGTGATGGGTCAAGACACATTGAATCATGGGAAACGCAGCCTTGACCAGTCACCACCTGAGCACGTACTGATTGCATGCTCAGTGTCGATTATTGATTAAAGAGGATTTAATACGATTCATACAGTTTGCCTGTAACTAAGTCAAAGTGAATGTTATGGTCCCGACTGTTATGACTTACGTTAGTTTTACTGAATAAGTGAACGTTTTGTTGTGCGTGTACATATTTCTGAGGGATCAGGAAGGATAAGCAATGATTCACTGGCTCTAACAGTAGTGACTAGTTTGCCCTTCCAGGTCCTGCTGATGTGCCAAGCTGGGCTGTGCTGTCATCAGCAGTGCCCTGGAATACTGCAGACCCACCTGGCTCAGGAACCGGACTAGAGACCATCACAGAGGGCTGGCTCCATTTTAACATTCCATTGCCGGACATGTCACCTTTAGGTCCAGTTCAGCTCCAAGGAGAATCCTCATTCCTCCCCCCCCCTACCCCACACTATTAATATTATAAATATTATGATTAAAAATGAAAGCTTTGCTGTTTTACAAGAATTTACAGTTGTTTTCAAGTTCTAAATTGCCAATGGTCTTACAGTCACTAAAATCCTACATACGGTGACTGGCTCCTGTGTGAGGTCAGCTTCATGCGGGGACACACAAACCACAAAACGATCAGGAAGCACTCGGAGGTCTGAAAAGAACAGAGATGAACACTTTCACACACTCCACTCATACAGGAGAAACAGAGAACAACAAACTGCATTTATCTACCGCCCTTCACGCAGGAGCTGCATAAATCCAAATTACATTTACACAGCACCTTTCACAGTGTGAGAGGAGCGCTTGACAGTGGCAGAGTCCAGGAGAGAGAGGGGGAAAGTGAACGTAAGCACAATCAAAAAAGGTCTTAGGTATGACGGAGTGGGCGGGGCGGAGGGATTGAGGAAGAGAATTCTAGAGTTTTGGGATGCGGTGGCTGAAGGCACAGCCATCGATGGTGGAGCGGAGAGGACGAGAGACAAACAGGAGGCTGGAGCCGGGTGGTCAGATAGGTTCGGAGGTACAAAAGCATGAAGGGATTTGAAAATGAGTGAGAGGATCTTGAAATCGAAATCTACTAAACTACAGGACTCCAAGACAACTTCAAACAACAAAATTACATTTGTATAGCGCCTTTTACGTTGGGAGGATAACCCAACAGACATGATAAGGTCCTGTAAAAGGTTTACTGGTATTATTAATATTATTAGGAACTTTCATTCCCAGTGATTTAATCTTTTGTGTCTTTAATCTTATGGAAATTTACAACAGCATTCCCTGCAGAGTTTTTGAACTAACCAAGGTCGCTGTTTCTAGGATTTACTAGAGCAGCACATTTTGGAGCCATATATCATTTGTTTAAGGGGCTGGGTTCTAGTCAGTTTGATTTATATAATACAGTAATAATAATCATCATTGCATTTTATATAATGCCTTATTTGGACATTGTATTTGTTTCCCCTCCAATTCTATTTTAGCAGCTCTTACACACTTTGACTATCGTTTTATTAGTGAGTATCAGTGTGCGTGGGTGTGCCAGCGTGCACAGAAACCTTCCAGAGATCAAAAGCACAAACCAGAGATCAAACTTAGCACCTGTATAGCTCACCCAGCCTTTAAGGCTTTCTTTTAAATGCACCCACTGTTTTGACCAGTTACTGGAGGCGAGGAATCTTCCCACTCAGCTCCCATTAAACTGCAAGCCATAACGGGTAGGGTGATCCTAGCTGGACGACCAGTGGGAAAGCTTGCCAGACAGCAATATCGATGGCAAGCTGGATGGTTTTAACTGGTTAGACTCCCAACAATTACCCCAACACACACTCTGGGATCCCCCAAGCCTTGGCTCTTACTCAACCTGCACCCAATATTCTCCAGAATTAGATAAGCAGGATGTGACACTTCAGGGAGGGTGCGCAAACAATCGCAACCTTCAAACAATCTATTTGGGGAATTTCCAAGTGTAGCTGGGATGCATAGAAATCTCAGCTTGGTTTGCATACTCTTAATCATGGTGATGTTCATTTGTCACCTCAAGGTTCGACTACGGAAATTCCTTTCTTGTCGGCCTCCGCAACTCTTCCATCCACAAGCTGCAGATCATCCAAAACTCTGCAGCTCGTGTCCACCCTGAGATCTCATCATGCCTATCTCGTCTGGCTTCACTGAGTCCCTATCTCTCAGAGGATAGAATTCAAGATCCTCATCCTCACTTCCAAAGCTCTCCACGATCTTGCCCTCTCTTACCTTTCTGACCTGCTGACCCACTATCAACCTGTCCGCTCCCTCTGTTCAGCAAGCTCTGGCCTGCTCCATGTCTCCTGCCCGACCCACCCTGCCCTCAGCAGCTGGGCTTTCAGCCTCTCTGCCCCACTCTTTGGAACTCCATCCCACAATCCCTTCATCTTGCTCTCTCCCCTGTGACCTTCCAAGGCTCGACTAAAGACCCTCCTTTTAGACTGTGCCTTCAGCCTTCACCCTATCTCTCTCATTCCAACCCTGCCCCCACCACCCCCACCATGCTCGGGGCCTGACCCTTGACTGTTCAGACCTTGGGATGTCCTCCTTATGTGAAAAGCGCTCTACAAATGTAATTTTGTTTTTGTTGCTGATGGGTTTTTGTACGTCGGGATCATAATGTGTACATACCGCAGTACTGCTGTTGAGTAATGCATCTCAAGGTTGTGTGTCTCTTCAAAAAGTACGCGGCAAGACGAAAATGTTCTCCTGAAATCAATCATCAAAACAAATGCATTTCAGAGCGTGTTTGATGCACAAAGGTATCTGGAGGCTTTCCAGGCTGACATGGCAAATGAATCCTGGGAGAAGGTTGCATTTCCATAGGTTACTGTTATTAAGGATTATTATTATAGCTGCTTTTGTTTGAATGTAACCTTAAACTGAGGTTTGTGCTTGTTCAGGCAGATACTAAATAAACCCCCGGCTCTATTGGAAAAGAGAAGGGAGTTTCTCTCTCTCAGTGTCAAAGAATCATAGAATGTTACAACACAGAAGGAGGCCATTCGGCACATTGTGCCTGTACCGGCTCTTTGGAGAATCTACCCAATCACTCCACTCCCCTGTTCTTTCCCCAAATGCTTGCATATTTTTCCTTTTTAAGTACCTATCCAATTCCCCCTTTGAAAGTTGTTTTTGAATCTGTTTCCACCACCCTTTCAGGCTTCACATTCCAACAGAGTCCTGGCCAACAGTCTCCCGAAGAAAACTAGTCACTCACTACATGGCTGTTTGTGGGGCAATGTGCAAATTGTCGGCCATTTTATCCACCAAATACACAACAACTAATTTTTTAAAATTTGTATAGCACCTTTCATCCACCTTCCCAATGCACTGGACAGTCAGTGTTTCAGACCGAGCTGGATTCGGGATCGGGGAGGGTGGAGGGAATGGGAGGTGACCTATGGCACACTCAGAGGAGGGTCTTGAGGCGAGACTTGAAGGAGGCTAGGGAATGGGCGAGGCAGAGGCATTGCGACTGGAATTCGAAATGTTGGGGTCAGAGTGGCTGAATCGCCATGGGACGTCTTCCTGATGTAAAAGGTGCTTTATATATGTAATTTTGTTGTTGTTGAAGGCTCGCCCACCAATAGTGAGGCGGGTGGGTTGGAGGACATAGAGCAGGCTGGAGCCTGCTGAGTGGAGAGAACGGACAGGTTGGTAGAGGGTTAGGAGGTCGCAGAGGTAAGTTGGAGCAAGGCCATGGAGTGTTTTAAAGGACCAGGATCTTGAATTGAATCCTCTGAATGATGGGAAGCCAATGGAGTCGGACGAGAATGGGGCAGATGGGTTCGTGGAGCTTGGCGAGGGACAGGTCACCGGCTGCAGAGTTCTGGATGATCTGCAGCCTATGGAGGGAGGAGTTGGTCACTGGTCACTACACTGCAGCAAATCAGTGGTTTGAGATGTTTCAACAACATGTTATGTATATATCAAATGCAAGATTATTATTGTTTATTACTGTATTAATCATATCCATATGATATCTCGGGGAATCTGAATAACACTATTTGGAAACAGCAAGTTTTCTATACCGTTGTGAAATATTGTTGTGCAATGTTGTGCAAATCATTTTACAGGATTAAAGAAAGCCGACAAAGTCAGAAAAAACACTGAGCAAATTATGGGCTTATATGAGAAAATTATAGGGAGGTGCACAAAGTGATATTTGCAAACTGGAAATCACATTTTACACAGCTTAAACTGCTAATTACACCCCCTTAACACTCCCCAGTCTTCATTTGCTTGTAAATTTGTTCGGATAAGGTGTTAAACAGTCCGTCAGACGATACGTTAAACCAATGTCCTGCCTGCCTGTTCAGGTTGTAAAAGATCCCAAGCTTTATTTGAAAACTGAAGGAAGTTTCTCCCAATGTCCTGGCCAACAAACCCCCTTAAATCACTCATTCACTCCATTGCTATTTGTGGGACAATGCTGAGCACAATAGGCTGTCACGTTTCGCCCCAAAATATACAGTCAATCCACTTTACCGTATATATTGTGAAGTGCTTTGAGACGTCTCAACAAGTGATGAGGCGCTACATGAATTGCAAGGATGATTATTATTATAAGCCCAACTGCAGTACTTCTGAATTGACAGTGTGATCAATGCTCTTTACCACACAGGAAAATTAACATGCGTAAAAGAATGTCTCAAAACATGAAATGGAGCGGAGACTGAAGGCACCGTCAAAACCATCTTAGGTGGAGTTTGAAGTCATGGAGAGTGTTAGCAAGGCAAGGCCTCCAGTGGGAAAACAAGAAAAGTGAAACGAGAGCGTGAGAGATATTGTTTCACTCAAAAGTTGTTGGGGTGTGGGATGCTCGACCAAAGGAGGAGGCAGAGCACATTGTTGGTTTTTAGTTTGCTCCGAGAGTCGGGGCACATCTATGGGCCGAATGGCCTCTTCTGCGCTGTAAATGTCTAAGAATCCCTGGTGGAGCAGAGCAAATGATGAGCAAGCAGGAATTTGGAATCAGATGATCGGGATACTTATAGAGCTGGAGAGAATTCACGTAAAGGTATGGCCAAGAAAACGGAGAGTTTAAAAGGAATAACAAGTTTCATTCCCAAAATATACCATCAATTCACTTTACACTATATCCTGTGCAGCACTTTTGAGATGTCTAGAAGGCATAATAAGGCGCTATATCAAATGCAAGTATTATTTTATTATTAAAGAAGGACATGAACCCTGACAGTTGGACTGTAGCCTTTCGCAGTCTGGTTCCTTGCATGTCTGTTTGAAGCTTGAAGCGAAAAGCCCTTAAAGGTGTGTATAATTACACCTCTAATCCCTTGCTGCCCAGAAGGGAAATTAAATGAAGAAAAGTTAGCTAAATATCCATCAGTTCTGCTGTGAAATCTCATTAACGGACTTAATAAATACCACACTGCCTACATATTTCCTCCTTCAGCAGTGAGGACAGCCAACAGGGCTCAGAATCCTCCACTTGCTACTTTGGTGAACACAAATAGAAGACAGACCAACAACGATAATAATAGTAATTCTTGCATTTGATATTGCGCCTTATCACGTTACTGAGTGCTTCACAACCAATAGCGTCCCACAGTCGTGGAATAAGTGACCAAAATATGTTTTTTGAATGGGATCGGAGATGTAGAAAAGATGAAACTGACATTATACCCGCTTTACTGTATACCTGTGAAGCGCTTGGAGATATCTCAAAGTGGTGATAACGCACTATACAAAATGTAAGGATCATCATTATTATAAATTTAGCAAATGATGGAATGGTAAATATTGGTTTAGAAAACACCTTAAATGAGTTAAATCAAGTGTAAATTATAAATGTAACCCAATAGATTTTTGATACGTTATTGTATTTTCTCAAAAGTATTCACTCCAAACATTTAAATGTTAAATTGCCTTCCAATGTGCCAAAAGGTACATTTAATAGTACAATAATAGCTCTAATAATAATGATATTCCTTGCTTTTGATATAGCTCCTTATCAAATCTTTGAGATGTCTCAAACCACTTCACAGAAAATACTGTAAAGCGAATTGACTGAATATTTTCTGGGCAAAATGTAGCACCCAATTAATCCTGACATTTTATATAGAACATTTCACATCAAGAGGACATCTCAAAAGCATTTACTGTAAGATGTAGCCACTGTATTTTGTAAGTGAAAATACTTTAAAAACCACCGCACAATTAACCAAAGGGGACAAATTTTACTGATGTGGTGAGTTTTGGCAATTCACAGACGAGCTAGGCTCCAGGAAAATCTGTCGGAATCAGGAATGAGCTGTGACCCATGGAACTATAACTGGTCAGGATCATTCTAGCCTCTTATCTGAAAGATTGTGTTTTGTAAGCACTTGGCAGCAAAGAAGCCATAAAAATTGGGCAATTGGAGGGAATGGAGAAAAGAAAAATAAACTACAGAATACCTGCTGTGGCCCTGAGTTCAGTCCTTTTCACTTCCCATGAACAAGTACTCAATATGGTGGCAGGCCCAGAAATGTCCTCTCTAGTCCAAAACTTATTATGGGAGCTAACAGCTAACACTGATTCCAACCAGAGAATAAATTTTATACATTAATGGCAGCTAACACCACAGCACAACAAATTATATTTATTGTCGTCAGGAGGTTGCCCTAGGTGTGGGACGGTCAGGGAGTTTGTCGAGTTGGGGGTTGAGATCAGGGAGGGTGGTGGTGGTTGTGGCAGGGGAAGGATGGTGACCGAAGGCGTGGTTGAAGAGGAAGGTCTTGAGATGTGCCTTGAAGGAGGTGGCGGGGAGAAGATAGGCGAAGGGACTGTTGGATGGACTTCCAAAGTATTAGGCCAGAGAGGCTGAAGGCCCAACCACTGATGCTGGGGCCGGTTGGTCGGGAAGCCTGCTGGAGTGAGGGAATGGACAGGTCGATATGAGGTTAGCAGGTCACAGAGAGAGAGGAAGGAGCAAGGCTATGGGGGGGCTTTAAAGGTTGAGGATGAGGATCTTGAACTCTATCCTCTGGGGGATGCGGATAACAATGAAACAACACTGATTCCAACCAGAAAATAAAGGTTATTATGGTAGCTAATACTGATTTCCAACCATAGAATAAAAGTACCCTCTTATCAACTAGAGAGGAAGACAAGCCATTTTGCTGCTTTTTTTTAACGTGTCACCAGTCAGTGCCAGATTATTTCGGCTGCTCCCCAGAGGGCCTCGTTCATATGAAAACCTGGGAAATTCTAGAAGGCGATGCCCTCGGGGATTCTCAGAATCTCGTCTCCTCTTTGGGATTGTCAGGGACAAGAGCTCAAAATGCCTCCCTCCCTCCCTCCCTCCCTCAGCCAATCTCACCAGTCTTGGAAGCTTTAATCAACCAAGAATTCTTTCTCGACAGTTCTCCCTGTTTGAACCTTTGTCAAAGGGAAGAGGCTACTTCCCCAAAGCCCTGATCCCTAATACCTAGGAGACCAGCTCTGTTGCTAACAGTGTGTGTGTGTTTGTGTGTGTGTGTAGAATGTGTATATGTGTACAATGTATGCTAGCATCGTACATTTATGTCACTGGTAAACATAATTCGGCAAACCCATTTTTGATTTGGAAAAGAATCACTAGTGTACGCAGAGTATTCACCTAAAGGGAAATTCAGATGCAAAAGCTGCGTTATGTATGGTCGCTCACACAGTCCTGTGCTTTGGCAATGGAAGCCTTGTTAAGCTCCCACCTGCAGCACACAAAAGAACAGGTAAAATGCAGTCCATTTGATATGTAGGAAATTATCAGCTTTTGACAGTTGAAGAGTATAAAGTTACTGGCCATATTCATTACAACAAACAAAAAGAATGCTGAATGTTTCTAGTCAATCAAGGCAAGTGACAGGAACACCCCAAATGGAGACATGTCTTTCGGGGAGATGGGGGGGGGGGGGGGGGGGGGGGGGGGCGGCAGGGGGGGAACCCCCCTCCCCCCCAGTATTTTCTGTTTAGCTGCTCACACTGGGTAGCTCCCAGCAGATTATGTGTTACGTGAGCTCACATTTGAATCTTTGAAATTGTGGAGTGAATCAGAACATTTCAAAAAACATGGCAAGGTGCAGAATGATGGGCAACTTATTTTAGGTAATTTTTCTGGCAGCTATTTTTCAGTACAGTACTCTTCCTCCCCCCAGCCAGCAAAGTACTTAACTCAATACACCGACAATAACAACAACTTGCATTGTAGATAGCGCCCTTCATGATGGGTAGCGTTCTGCAATGCTTGGACAATAATAATAAAAGTAACTACAGTTTACAATAACAGATATGGGAGCTGTCTTTTTTGACAAAAACCTGAATTCCTTAGGCTTATTTGTGCTTGATCTCGCTGCCGATGAACATGAAATCTTTTTTAATTTTTATTAAAAAAACTGGTACGGAGTTATACAGTTACATTTCTTTCAAAGAGCAAGCTGCAGTCACAGCCAAAGCAGCCCTGAGCTTGGTAAGAGACTGCCAAGTGGAGTATGTGGTGCACTAAGCCACACTGGGAGTTCTCTCCCACGGCTATTAGTGACCATTATCTGGGAGCCTGGGAAAATGCCTTTGAGCTGCTGAGTTCTCTGGAGCAGCCTGGCAGGTGTCCTGTCCCAATGGAATCTGGCACCTGCATAACCCGACTGGTAAAAGCAGTAACACTTTCTTGAAACTGCGTCTCAGACTAAAAGCAGGCATGCAAGGCTCTCCCCGTCTCACATTAAAAGCCTGCACGAATGCCAGCCAACGCACATACTTTTAAACCGCATCACAGACCAGAGCTGGGGCCGAACCATTTTATTTTTAAACCCCTGAGTTATTTAAATGCGACCTGTTGTGCGGTTTTGCATCTTTAGAAGCTTTTAGCACCTTGACAGCCATGGGAGGAGAAAAAGACCAGATAATGGTCCCGTAGATGACAGATTCGGCTCAAGGGGATTGGAAATAGGTGTTTATTTAAGATGCGTGAGGAAGAATCCAGACAAAAATTCCAGCGGTTGGTTGCTTGAACAGTTTTAAGGCCTATAATTACACCTCTTATCTGCACTTGCACAGACTGAGACACAGTCACAGATTGAGAAAGCCACTGAGATAAAACCCTGAAATTACATAAAATCATTGGGACAGACGATAAAGGGTAGGACATTTACCCAGAGCCACGCGTCTTGTTCTGCAATAAGTTGTAGTGTATGCTGCGTATTCTGGGTAAGTAGCCCCTTAGGGCACAGCAAGGTGGTTCAAATAGGCTTATAATGCAGTTTTGCTCCAGTCCTTAATCTCTCTTTAGTAACAGACACAGGGGTGTGGGAGGGAGGGATTTGTGTTGTAATGCTCTCCATCAGCCTGCCTATCTGTTAACACTAACATGTCAACTCAATTTCTCAAATGGCCTTGGAGTTTGATCAAACTTCTAGCTTATTTATTCTCCTTGGAAAATAGGCCGCTTTCAAAGGGCAACGAGTTAGCAACTTCTTATCCATTTAGTGTCTTCTCGAGTCATACAAACCCGCATCGCAAATAAGCATGAACTGGTTAGCCAGAGGTCACAGTTGGAACTTTCTATCATCAAACTTGTTTTTTTCTAAAACGTAGAACACTTTTGGGTCCGACAATCTAAAGTTATTTTCGAAAACCTTGCTTTTTTGTTCCTAGTTTGGCTGCAGTCACCGTGCTCAACATTAAATCCTGTGAAGCGCTTTCATTGACATCTTCCTGAATTAAAAAGCAACAACAACAAAGTTGTATTTATAGAGCACCTTTCACATCGGGAGGACGTCCCAATATCAAATGCAAGGATCAATATTATTATTATTGCTCACAGATCGCATCAGGGTTTGTAAAAATGCATACCATGTACACATGGGTATCTAAAATTCTCATGTGTGACATGGGACAAATGAACTGATATTGATTAAATTTTGGTCTCAACCCCCACAATCTGTCAATCATGTTTTCCTGATCATCTGGCCAGTTGGTTTTTCATGTACCTGACGACAGAAAACAAAGAACATCGACTGATAAGTCAAAGATTGTGAAAAAAAATTGCATACACAGTTTGCAATGAATGGCAATTTTGGAGGATAGTTAGTTTGTTTTATAATAGTTATATATAATAATCCTTGATATAGGATTTGATATAGGACATTATCGCTATAATATTATCGCATCTTTGGGACGTCTCAAAGCACCTCATTGAATATACTGTGAAGTAAATTGACAGATCCTTGGGAGGTCCTCTTGACGTGTAAGGTGCTATACACGTGTAATTTTGCTGTCATTGTTGTTGACTGTATATTTTGTGGGTGAAATGATGCAGCCAATGAAGTGGATAGATTAGGAAGGCTTTTCAAGAATTGTGGAGAAAGGTGGGTAAATGGAAATGAGGTACAGTTCATCACTGATCTAATAGAATGACAAAACAGGCTTGAGGGGTTGAATGGCCTTGCGTTCCTATGTGGATTGAAGTGACTAATTTATTATTTTGTTTTGGAGGAATTATTACCCTCGGAAAAGTGAACCTCCAAACAACTAACAACCGGGTTCCTACTTACTACAGTAAAAGCCTGTTTATCCGGCACCCGATCAACCGTAACTTCCGTATAACCGGCACCTCAGAAAAAAGTCTGCTTTCGATTAACTGGAATGTATCCGGAAAAATGCATTATTTAAAAAAAATGTTTTTGATGTTTTCGGCCGAATATCCGGCACGTGCTTTAACCGGCATTGGCCAGGTCCCGAGGGTGCCAGATAAACGTGCTTTTATTGTACTAGGCAAAGAGAGGCGTGTGGAGTAAGGAAACTTACCTAACATTTCGCCCCGCTGGGAATTGAATCCAGGTCCTTTCGCTTGCGAGCAAATGCTCTAACCATTGAACTACAGGACTCCATAGGATACCTGAGTTTGATTGTAATCCCATCGCTCAATGATGATAACAACAATCCTTACATTTGATACAGTGCCTTTCATGTCAGGAGATCGTCTTAAAGTGCTTCACGGGATATACAGTATTGTAAGGTGCCTGGGTGAACGCAGCAGCCAATTTGCACACAGCATCGACCCACAACCAGCCATAAAGTGAATGAGCAATTTTATTTGGAGGATTGTCGACCAGGACACAAATGAGAGAAACTCCTTTCCCTTTTCCAACAGTGACGCATGATCTTTAATGTCCACCTAAACAGGCACAGATCTTTTTATCATCTGATCTGAACGATGGTGCTTCTGACAATGCTGCACATTCCCAGCACTGCATTGGAGCGTCAGCTTTGACTATATGTGTTTAAAGTCCTGATGATGTGAGGCCACCATCTTTTGACTATGTCAAGTGCTACCAACTTGAGTCAGGCTGACAACATAAGGTATTGATGTATATTTATATGCATATATAGTGCTCTAACTACTAAGCTATAGAGCTCCTGTAGCTCAGTGGTTAGAGCACTCCGCTTATAAGCGTGAGATCTGTGTTTGAATCCAGGCAGATCAGAGCGAAACCTTGAGCAAGTTTCCTTACTCCACACGCCTAATAATAATCCCCCCCTAAAAAAAACCCACAATAATAAAATTGGTCATTTCAATCCACGACTGTTTGTGGGACACTGCTATGCGCAATTGGCTGCCGCGTTTCACCCACAAATATACAGTTAATTCACTTTACAGTATATTCTGTGAAGTGCTTTGAGATGTCAATAAGATGTGAAAAGTGCTACATCAAATGCAAGGATTATTATTATTATTGGTACACAAATAAAAATCATTCGCTTCAAGCTAGAACAGGAAGGGAGGAAATGTTAAGAGAATGTTGGTTCAGTAATTATGAAAATATTAATCAGAATCAAATTTAGTTTGTAAATAATAATAATTATTCATTTGTCCTTCAGCTGTGGGCAACCTTGGCATCAGGTTTGCTCCCCAGATGGCCCCTGGCCCACACTGCTTTCCTCCATCTCCACATCGCTTGCCTCTGACCTTTAACATCAATAACACTTGTGTGAATACCACACATGTGAATACGTACCCTGGGACTATTTGCATACAGAATGTCACTGTCGTTGCGAAGGTTGGTTAATAGATGGTTAAGTTGTTGTTGTTTGAAATTTTCAGGGTCCCTCACTTTCCTGCATCTTTTATGAACAATCCCTAGTTGTTTGTCTGCCCTCCCCCTCCGCTCAGCAGGCTCTGCCCTCTCCACGTCTCCCGCCCCACCTGCCCCACCGTTGGAGTGCGAGCCTTCAGCCACTCTGCTCCCAATCTCTGGAACTCCATCCCGCAGTCCCTCCACCTCGCCCTCTCCCTGGCCTCCTTCAAATCCCGCCTCAAGACTCTCCTCTTCAATCGACCCATCGATGCCTCCTAATCCACCTTCCCTCCACCCACCCTGTCCTAAGGTCGGGTCTGAAGCAGTAACTGTCCAGCGCCTTGGGACGTCCTCCTGACATGAAAGGCGCTGTACAAGTGTAATTTTGTGGTTGTTGTTGTTTGTAGCTTGCCTCTACTTTGTTCCTTGACAATCCAAACAACGGTGGTAATGGATCTGGTCTTTCGTCAGATAGAAAAAAAAAGGGTGAAAAATGCAAATGGCTACAAGTGTTTTTTAAAAATATGAGTAAAATGTAAATTAAGAATCTAAGTTTGTACAAGTTGGATTCTGCTATTCACACTTAGCCACTCCCTCCAATGACTTGCATCAACTTGTGTCCCCCACCTTTGGAGGATAGGCCTTCAGCCATTCTACCCCCATTCTCTGGAATTCTACCTCATCCATCCTACCCTCTCTCCCGCCTCCGCCATTCCTTCCCCTCTTTCAAGGCACGTCTCAAAACCTAGCTCTTTGACCATGCTTTCATCGTTCGTCCCCCCACTTTGCTTGGCTCTCATCCTAACTTGGGTGGCCAGCCAGCAGTGCCAAGCACTTTGAGGCATGCTCCTGATGTGAAAGGTGCTGTGTAGATGTAAGCCAAACTGGCACTCGATCTGACAAGCGCTCCGGGACACTACCACCAGTGAACAAAAATAATAATCCTTGCATTAGATATAGCGCTTTTCACGTCTTATCGACATCTCAAAGTGATTCACAGAATATACTGTAAAGTGAATTGACTGTATATTTGTGGGTGAAATGTGGCAGCCAATTGCACCTAGCAGTGTCCACACAAACAGACGTGGATTGAAATTACCAATTTTATTATTGTGTTTTTTTGGGGACGGATTATTATTAGCCGTGTGGAGTAAGGAAACTTGCCCAAGGTTTCGCCCTGATCTGCCTGGATTCGAAACACGGGTCTCACACTGGTAAGATGAGTGCTCTAACCACTGAGCTACAAGAGCTCTTGAAGGGTAGTATATACATGAAATTGTTGTTGTTGTCAGCATTGATTTTGGAGATAGCTACTGTAGAAACACAGAAATACACAACAACTTGCATTGATATAGCATCCGTCATGAACGGTAGCGTCCCCGAATTGAGTCTATTAGAATATTGGTTATTGAATATTCCTCTTCGATGGACCCATCGGCAACTCCTCCTGAAGTAGTATCTGGGTCTGAAGTAGTATCTGTCCTTGGGATGTCCTCCTGACGTGAAAGGTGCTATACAAATGTAATTTTGTTGTTATTGTTGTTGGTTATATTATTCGGCTCGCAAGCAAGAGGACATTGATTTGATTGCTGGCATGATTGTGAAACCTTAGGCAAGTCTCCTTACTCTTCAGGCCTCTGTTTACCTAGCAGTAAGTAGGAATCTGGTTGTTAGTCGATTGGCAGATTGCATTCTGTGCTTATAATCCACTTTTTTTAAAAAAACATAACTTGGTCACTCAATCTGGACACTGCTGTGCGCAGTTCACCAACAAAGTACAATCAATTCACTTTGCAATATATTCTGTGAAGCGCATTGAGACATTTCAATGATGGGATAAGGCGCTGTATCAAATGCAAGGATGATTATTTTTATTATTATTAAGGAGGCCATTCAGCTCATCGAGTCTGCACACACTCTCAGATCAAGGAGTTCATTCACTAAAGGCTTAAATGGTGAAGGTAAGTTAAATCCTATCAACGGCAAATAGTTAATCAAAGTGGTGGCTACTTGCTGCTCGACTTGCTTCTGTGGACCTTTAAACCAGCTGCTCCCAGATACAGTTACTGTCCTATGGATAGACTGTGAAACATAGGAAGCTGGTAATGGGTTTCTTTCGTCTCAGTCTGGTACATTACAAGGATACATGCAACATAGCAGATTGGCACTTTCCTGGATTTAATTATCACTCAATTTTAAATCCAAGTTAATATTTGTGGTGATACAGTCAATTTGTTTTATAGTACATTTTGTGAAATGCTTTGAGATGTCTAGACAACATTAGGTGCTATATCAAATGCAAAGATTGCTATAGTTATGGAATCATAAGGATTGCAATTCTGTAAAAAGTGTGCAATTATATAATCCTAATAATTATTAATATTAATAGTTATTAATTATTATTGATAATAGAATACAAAATTACATTTGTATGGCACCTTTCACGTTGGGAGGCGCTGGTATATAATGACAATATATATCAACTATTGCAGAAGCATTATTATTTTAATATATAATTATGTAATTAAATAAATTATAATCCTCTTTATTACTGGGGATGATGATTATGATTCTACATGATTCTATGTTGCACACCTCTTAATTAGTTATAAATCTTAATAATTACAATTCTATTAGTTTTACTGTTTCCTTAAACTCTCCCTTTCATACATATGCACTTCCAGCCTCTTCCTATCTCTTCCTGGTTTATTAGATTCATCTTATAATTTATTTTCCTTCTCAAAGAAATGTGAAGGAGGCAGAGAAAAGACAGAGGCTAAAAGAAAGTGGAGAGCAACTAAAAGCTGAAAGGAGGCAATAATAATACAGTAATAACAATAACACAGTCAATGTGGCTCAGTGGTTAGAGCACTCGCCTTACAATCGTAAGACCTGTGTTCAAATCCAGGCAGGTCAGGTCGAAACCTTGGGGAAGTTTCCTTGCTCCACATACCTAATAATAATCCTTCCAAAAAACCACAATAATAAAATTTGGCCATTTCAATCCACGACTGTTTGTGGGACACTGCTGTGTGCAATTGACTGCCACATTTCGTCCACAAATATACAGTCAATTCACTTTACGGTATATTCTGTGAAGCATATTGAGACGTGTAGAAGACGTGAAAAGCACTATATCAAATGCAAGGATTATTATTATAATCCTTGCATTTGGCATAGTGCCTTATCACATCGTTGAGACGTGTCAAAGCACCTTACAAAGTGAATTGTAAAGTGAATTGACTATGTATTTTGTGGGCGAAATGCAGCAGCCAATTGCTCGAAGTGTTGAGATTCCATTTTTAAAATTAAAATGTAATCTGCTTTGAGGTGTCTCAACGGTGTGATAAGGCACTGTATCAAATGTAAGGGTTATTAACGCTCTCATTATTATTATCGCTGAAGTGACTGATAAATAATAATCTTTGCATTTGATATAGTGCCCCATCATGTCGTTGAGACGTCGGAAAGTGCTTTGCAGAATATGCTGTAAAGTGTATTTTGTAGGAGGCAGTGGCGGCCAATTTGCACACAGCAATGTCCCACAAACAGCCATGCAGTGAATGACCGATTTTATCTATAAGCGCTCTGAGACGCTGTCCGGTGTGGAGGGCGCTGTACAAATCGAAGTTGTTGTTGTGGTTAAATTGTTGTATCTAGGAGACTGGAGGCCATATCAATGAGGTGAATACAGCACCCACCATGAGACATGAACCGTCACATTAGTGTTTGCCCTCCCAGTTGCATGCCATTTTCAAACGTTAGGACTGAACATCGGGAGTCCTGCAGCTTACTGATTAGCGCGCTCGCCTCGCAAGCGAGAGGATTCCAGGGTAGGGCAAAACTTTAGACAAGTTTCTTTACTTCACCCGCCTCTGTTTACCTAGCAGTAAATGGGAACCTAGGTGTTGGTAGATTGGTGGATCACTTTCCGGTGATGATAATAATAATAATCCTTGCATTTCATATAGCGCTTTTCACGTCTTCTAGAAGTCTGAAAGCACTTCATAGAATATACTGTGAAGTGAATTGACCCTATCTAACATAGCAGCAAATTGTGCACAGCGGTGTCCCACTAACAGTTGTGGATTGAACTGATTTAACTTCAAGTCAATTCACTTCGCAACATATTCCGTGAAGCACTTTGAGACGTCTCGACGACTTGATAAGGTGCTATAACAAATGCAAAGGTTGGTATTATTATTATTATCATCCAATAAACCTCTCTAAGTGAGAATGCTAAAGCTGTTTTTCAGAATTTTTCCTTCCCTTTTCGCTCCCCCACACCCCCCTTCTAAATTCTAAATGCAGTGATTCACGTTCTCATATGGAACAATCAGAAAATACCTCGCCTAATACCTTGCCATTCTACATGAGTGAGCCTGGAATACAAGTGTCGGCATGCCATCCTAGGATGGGAGCTTCATAAAATCACACATATTCAGTACGGCTCTCTGCTCAGTAGGTACAAGGCTGATTTCTCTCCTAGCTTAGTCTTCACCTAGGCCATAACCAATCATAATAATCATACTTATCCTTGCATTTGATATATAGTGGCTTATCTCATCTTCATGATGTTTCAAAGCACTTCGTAAAACATACTGTAAAATGAATCAACTGGATATTTTGTGGGCAAAAGGCGGAAGCCAATTGCACACACCATTGTCCCACAAACAGTCGCAGATCGAGTTGCTAAATTATTACGTGTTTATTTGATTTGATTGGAGGGATTATTTCCCCCATCAAGCGATCCGCTAATTGACTAACAACCGGGTTCCTACTTCTCTAAGGCAAACAGAGGCGTGTGGAGTAAGGACACATGCCTAAGGTTTTGGTCTTGCCCGGGAATCAAACTTGAGCCCTCTCACTTGCGAGGCTGGAAATCCAGTGTACGGGCCGATTTCATCCACACCCACCACCACCTCCCTCATATTTCATCTGGCCGATCATTTCATGTGAATGTACACTAGCTGAAACTGAAAACTTCAGAGGAAACCACACAAGTGGCAAGCCAAGGGATATTTCAGGCCAGGACAATCAGTCACCTGTTATGCATCTGTTCAACATTTTCAAGAGAAACAGAGGTTTTCAATCTTTGGGAAATAATATAAGCCAGTTATCAAATACAGGATCATTCAGTTATAAGGCGTTTCTCGCTGGAGCATGTCTGAATATAACGTCGGTCTCGCGATTGCAAAATGTATCCCATGGTTAGAGAACTATGATAGACATCTGATTGGTTATGTTATGTTAGAGCACACACATTGAGGGGACCTGGGTTTGATTGCCAGGTGAGGCCAAACCTTAGGCAAGTTTCCTTACTCCACACATCTCTGTTCACCAAGCAGCAAGTAGGAACCTTGTTGTTAGTTGATTGGTGGGTCCCTTTCCGTGGGATAAATAATCCTTTTAAAAAATTGAGTCATTCAATCCACGACCGTTTGTGGGACACAGCTGTGCACAATTGGCTGCCACATTTCACCCTCAAAATATACAGTCAATTCACTTTACAGTATATCCTATGAAGCGCTTTGAGACTCTCGAAGACATGATAAGGCGCTATGTCAAATGCAAGGATTATTATTATTATAATAACATTCTACAGGATTTCAGAATGCACATTTTTTTTGAAAAAAACAATAAAACAAATACTTAACTTTCTTTTCATTCCCCTTGAGTGACTTGCGCAGGGAATTTAAACCTTACAATAATGACAGCTTTAAAAAGTGCACAGAGATAAAACTAAATAGCATGGTCAATTAGATTTTATTTCAGGGGCGATAATTTCCTAGATTTATTTAAATTCTAATAACAGGATATTCTCTCTTTAGCATCAAGGCCGCCTTGCAGCAGAGTTGAAGGATTGTATATAAGTAGGGAAAAAAAACTAATTCTAGTTGGATAACGAAGGAGTATTTTCCGACACATTCCCTCACATCCAGTTTTGTTCTCAGCGTCCCCCAATGCTGTTCCCAAGGACACAGGAGCCTGCTGCTATTCTCTCAAACAAATTCACTTGGTATTATAATCTGACCAGCGAGCTCCTGTGGCGTTGCTGTGGATTTGGAACACATTTGTTCAACGTCCCAACGACTATAATAGATTACAGTCCTGAGATCCTCCAACCATCTTTAACTTGAAAATCTGTTTTTTGTAAAAAGTAACTCTCGATTTTTAACTCTAATTCCTCTTGTTTGACAGCCAGCAAACCTGATTCACAAGTGGGACTCGGAAGAAAAGCATTAGCAGCTGAGATGGTTCTCACCAGCCGGTTAATAGTAATAATATTACTAAAAATTAATAATATAATCACATCTTCGAGACTTCTCAAAGCACTTCACAGATTATACTGAAAAGTGAATTGATTGGTATATTGCGTGGGCGAAACGCTGCAGCACTGCGCACATCAGTGTCCCAAAAACAGTGGATTGAGGGAACACATTATTATTAACCGTGCAAGCCAAAGCCCGGACAGAACCAGTGGATGATCCTAGTTGCAGAAGCTGCAGAAAAGCTTGCCTGTGTCTGCAATGGTAAACAGTCCCGATTTAGCTGGTTAAATTCCAGCAGTAATAATAATAACCCTTGCATTTGATATAGCACCTTATCACGTCTTCAAAATGTCTCCAAGCACTTTACAAGTGAATTGACTGTATATTTCGCGGGGTGAAAAGCAGCAGTCAATTACGCACAGCAATGTCCCACAAACAGTTGTGGACTGAGTGACCAAATTATTATTGTTTATTTGGAAGGATCATTATACCCGGAAAAGCAATCTGCTAATCGACTAACAACCGGGTTCCTACTTACTGCTAGGTAAACAGAGGTATGTGGAGTAAGCAAACTTGCCCAACATTTCACCCTGTCGGGAATCGAACCCAGGTCTCTTGATTGTAAGGCGAGTACTCTAACCACTGAGCTATAGGACTCCTGGTGGTGTGGGGAGATTGGAGGACGCGTAGCAGACGACTGATTGCCAGATAAGGAATGCTACATTTAAATATGCCATTCTCAGCCGTTTAGTTTACAGATTCTTTAACATGGAGAAAATCTGCAGCAAGCAGGTAATGTCAAATTTGAACAAGTTATTGATTAGAATACAATTGGATCAATGCATACAACTGACACATCATCTCAGCAAATACATTGGAGTTACAGCGAGAGAACAGCAGTGATAACTGTGATGCTATTGTGGATATAAGGTTCTAGTTATATAGAAAGGCATTAAACATTGAGAGAGGGAGTTTCATTTTAAAATTATGAATGGATTTGACAATCAATAATCATTACATTTGATTCAGTGCAGTAATGTAGGGCATCTCAAAGTGCTTCACACGATATACAGATTACGCTTGTAGAGGGTGACCGAAAGGTCTTGCACTATCAAGATAGCTACACTATCTGAAAAAAACAAAAAATAATCATAATTTTTTAAAGACTTATTTGACATTGTAATGGTAGATTACAATATCTCCCGATGTGAAAGGCTCTCTATAAATGTAATTTTGTTGTTGTTGTTTGTTGTAGATTTTTGGTCACCCTGTTTAACGCCTTTCACAGCAGAAGGATGTCTCAAAGCGCTTGACAATTATGACTGTGCATCAGAGTTGAGGGTGGGAGCTGAGCAGGAATGAGGAGAGGAAAAATGACCAAAAGCACGATTGAAAGGTACATGATAGCATTTGATATAGAGCTTTATCACTTCTTCGAGACATCTCAAGCTTTATCACAGAACAACAACTTGGATTCATATAGCGCTCTCCATGCCGGATAGCGTCTCAGAGCGCTTACCAATAATGGATCCCGGGGCCGAGTCAGGGGGAGGGGGAAGAAGTTGACCGAAAACGTGGTCAAAAAGAAAGATCTTTAGCTGAGACCTGAAAGAATATAGGGGAGTGAGCACCAGCACAGACATAATTGGGACAGAAAAAAGAATGGCACTAGAGTAGAGGGCTCTCATGGGGGAGCAAGTTTGAAGGATGATCAGCACAGACATGAAGGGGACAGAGATCCTGCGGGGGGGACGAGCCAATGGTGCACAGCAGTGCCCAACAAAGTTGTGGATTGAATGACCAATTTTTTTTTTTTTTAAAGGAATTATTACAGTGCTTGGAAAAGCGATCCGCCAAATGACTACTTACTGCTAAGCGAACAGAGGATTGTGGAACTTGCTTAAGGTTTCGCCCTGCCCGGAAATCGAATCAAGTTGTTGTCCTCTCGAACCAATATGTTACAGGACACCACATATTCATATTCATGTCCTAGCTTGCACAATATGGTCAGTGATCGGTGAAGACAGAGTAGCCTTGCTAGTTCCAGTCAATCTAAAATAAATTTAAAAAAAATTTTTAGCCCCTATTATTGAAATATATGAACAATTTTGTCTGGGGATTGTTGTCCAGGACACCAGGAAAAATTATTTCTACATTTTCTGAATAGCAGCATGGGATCTTCAACGTCTTCCAGAACAGGCAGATGGGACCTCGGTTTTACATCGCATTTGAAGGATGATGGCTCGAACAATGCAGCGCTCCCCAGCACTGCGCTGGAGCGACAATTTAGACTGTACGAATTCCTGACATGGGACCTGAAACCACAATCTCCTGACTTAGAGGCAAGAGAGTGAGCTAGATTGACACCCGATGGGTAATTACTGCAGCACAACAGAATGATGCCTTGTTATTACCTTAATTATGATAGTTCAAAACCAAACAGGATTGGAGAACAAGGATTGGAGAACAAGGGCGTGTTTTTTCAACTCACAATTAAACCAAGGGTTTAGCATTCGATCTCTCGTTTGCTTGTTCTCCGTCTCAGGATACATGAGACATTCTGAGCTTTTCTCACGAGAACTGAGAGGGAAGGGGTTAGGTAGGGTAAAGAGTAATAGATTATTTCCGCAGTAATGAGAGAGAGAGGGCAGACATTTAAAATAATCACAGAAATAATTAAAGGGGAGATTATAAGAAATTCTTCACACAGAGGGTGGTTGAATTGTCTGCCAGTCACAAACCACACTTAAAGCGGAGTCAGAGAATTCTTCTACTAGGGAATTAAACATGAGTTCGAAGGAGAGATGTATTAAAAGGGGTGAGGAATGAGACTGTGGAGACAATCACAACAAGTGCTGTGATATATCTAGGCTTCCTCTCCAGTTTAACCTTCCTCACTGGGACAGTGCACAATTAATTCTGTGTGTACCTAAGCTTTATAAGAGTTGTTTTGGAATGATAATCAACAGAGTTTGCTGATGTCAGTCAAAAATGCTTGCCCATACTCACTGCCAAGACTCATACAGCATACAGTAGGAACTTGGGCAAGCTACCAGAGAGAAGCTGTGATCCAAAAAGAGTCATTGTGTGTTGTGCGCAATCGGACTTCTCACCCACACAGTACCCAGTCAATCCATTTTACAATATATTCTGTGAAAAGCTTATAGATGTCTCAACAATATGATAAGGCACTATGTCAAATGCAAGTATTATTATTATGGTTCTGGAGGAGGGACCAGGCGAACATTGGAGCAGAGAAATCTGCAGGAAAAGACAGTAATCAATTAAACAGAATGAAGCAGGTACTGTACTATTATAATGTAAGCATGTGATAATGTAGTAAATTAAATGAAATACTTTGTCCATGTAATGTCCATTTAAGGCATAGTTGATCACATAAGAGTAACTTTGACTGCACCCTTCTGGGTAGAATTAAATTAGGGTGTGAACTGTCACATCATCTAACCAGAGGAAAATGTTCCAAGCCCTCAAGCCTTGTCAGTAATCAACCACATCAATGAATCATGTGGTCTGTAGCAATGCAAGAAAAATAATCCAGCAACATACATTAATATTACGATTAGGTAATGTTCCGGTTGTCAATGAGGGTAAAAGAATGGGACTACCTGCGTGAACCTGCTTGTGATCTCAGGAAAAGTCCCAAAATGAGAATGCACAAGTATTACAGTGCGAGCTCTGCACTTGCCAGGAAGCTCACTCTCTCACTCCCTCCCTCCCTCCCCACCACACTAATAACTAACTGACTGATTAACTAACTCCACCGCACGCAGGCACGCACGCACGCCTGCGCTCCACCCACCCACCCTAAACCCAACCCACCTACCCACCTAAACCCAACCTACCCACCCTAAACCCAACCCACCCACCCAAAACCGCATAAACCCCAACCACCCACCCTAAACCCCACCAACCCACCCAACCTAAACCCCACCAACCCACCCACCCTAAACCCCACAAACCCCACCCACCCAAAACCCCACAAACCCCACCCACCCACTCGCACACTGCTCTGATTGCTACTTGGCTCCAATACAAGTTACGCAGGTCTGAACAGATTGAGCAGGTTGAAAATTGGGCCATTCACACTGACCGTGAATATCATTGGGTGGGCGGATTGAATGCAAGTTGTCTGTATTCACCCAGAAACTTGTTGCTCATTAAAATAATTGTTTTTTTCCTTCTTTTGTTAGCTCGCTAATTCCCCAAAGGGGAAAACATATTCACTGCTCGATCAGGATTGAGTTTTTTTTTTTGAAAAACAAAACACAAGCGTTCTATTTCTGTCATTGAAAAACAAGATGTTCAAATGAACTGAAACTTTACACTACAAGTGCATATGTTGCAAACAAAAGGTGTGTTTTCGGTCTTTTGTCAGCTCTATCCTAGAGGTCACCTTTACAGTAAAATCCCTTTCAATGTTGCATTCCAATGTACAGGGTGTTCACAAAGTCTTGTTACCCCTTGGTTTTCCCCCCTTAAAGTGCACTGAAACATGTGGAAAAATGATAATTGTATTTAAAAGAACAACAAAATTCTATTTATAGAGCGCCGTTTAGGTCGGGTGGAAGTACTTCAAGTGTGTAGCTGTATTTAGATGTCCAGAGGGTGGGAGTGAGTGTGTGCGAGTGCCATCATTTTCATGGCAGATAATGATCTGTCGCCATGTTTAGTGCCACATCTTCCAACGAGAACTTGCATTTATATAGAGCGGGGTAGCATCCCAGTGCATTTGACTTGGATGGGGTGACATGGTGTGCGTAAGGAGGTGAAACCCATCTCTGACAAGTTGTTTTAGTTTATCTGTAATCTCATATCACTGCTTTGTAACAGGGAGCAAAATAATTTTGTGGACACACTGGACACAACAATGTTTACTCTATTTAATTGTCCAATATGGAACTGGGCCATTTCGACAGGCTTGGGCTCCCAGGTTTGATTCATAGCCTGTACAGAGTTGGGTGACTTGAACTAGTGCCATTGGAACTTTCCTTCATGATCCTGGGCAGGTAAAAAGAGCAAAAATAACTTAGTTGAGGGATTTGCATCCAGGCTCCTCTTAAGGAGTGTAAGTACATGTGAGGATATGTGATGAAGTTAGGCCGAGCCGTGGCTGCAATCGCTCGCTCACAATGCCAGACAGCCCGCACAGTCCATTGTGTGGATTCACACAAGAAAAACAGCTACTTGGCTGTGCTACTACAGCATCACTGATGTTGTGAAACGATACCCATCAGGTGTTAGTGGAAAGTGATAAAGATGGAGAGAGACAGAAGTAGATATGTATTGTATAGCAGAACCACAGCATATCCAAGATCCATCATCAAGATTAAAATCTAACATGGGCCCAACTGCACAAAAACTGAATATTTAGCAATAGATCAGAATATTTAGCAATGGGCCAACAGCATATGGATGAATGTGCGCGCAAGTGCTTTTGCAGTCGTCTTTGCTGTGTAGACATTTTACAAACACCCTCCCCACCCCACCCCAATAGATGCTTATGGGTGCAGTAGTGGGTAAATGTGCCAGCATTTCACCTCTGGGATCTGGCCTTGAATCAAAATCCCTATTGACTTCAAGGATCTCATATGAAATGAGTTTAAGCTGTCTCAGTTCAGTTCTGAACGTGCCCAAATTTGTCTTGATATCAGAAAAAGGCTGTGTGCAATAATAATAATAATCCTTGCTTTTGATAATAATAATAATCCTTGCATTTGATATAGTGCTTTTCACATCTTCTAGACGTTTCAAAGCACTTCACAGAATATACTAAATAGTGAGTTGACTGATGCTGTGAAACGATACCCATCAGATGTTAGTGGACAGTGATAAAGACAGAGAGAGACAGAAGTACATATGTATTGTAGAGCAGAACCGCAAATTTGTCTTGATATCAGAAAAAGGCTGTGTGTAACAATAAAAATAATCTGTATATGTGGATTGAAACGTGGGTGATATATATGGGTGAAACGTGGCAGCCAAATGCGCACAGTTGTTTGTGGGACACAAGGTCAATTCATTTTACAGTATATTCTGTGAGACGCTTTGAGACGTCTCGAGGATGTGAAAAGCACTGTATCAAATGCAAGGATTATTATTATGATCGACTTGGGCGATTATACAATTTATAAAGATAAGACTTAGGCAAGTTACACTGCATAGCATTTGTCACAGAGGTGCAGGGTATGAGGAGATCTGAGAGAGAAAGGGGTGCCAGGGCTGGATTCATAGCTCTGGACTGGTGACTCGTGAGTTAAAACTGTGTTGAATTCAAGGATTTATAATACTCTATCACTCATGTGAGTACACATTTGAGCGGAGTAACTTACCTTTAATGCACAGTGGGTTACTAGGTGTGAGTTCCTTGCTCAATTTAGGTTGTGGATTGCTGTGCTGTTTTCGAGTTTCCAGGTATCGTTTGATCTTCAAGTCAACGGCTTCTTTGAGAAGAACGCAGGCATCCTAGAGATGCAAATGCAAACTCAGCGTCAGTCATTAAATTGTACCAGTTTCCAACTTGCCTGGAACCTCAGGTTTTAAAAGTATAATTATAACAACAACAACTTGTATTTATATAGCGGTAATGGGCCCATTATTTGATCGGGGTCAATACTGAATTTTACTGACTTGCCCGCGCCCTCCACTCAGCGGTTTCTGGCCTGCTCCACGTACCCACCCTACCCTACCCCCCCCACCCCCACCATCGGCAGTTGGGCCTTCAGCCTTTCTGCCCCTACCCTCTTGAACTCCATCCCACAGTCCCTTCTCCTCGCTCCCTCTCTTGCCCTCTTGAAGGCACATCTCAAGACCTTCCTCTTTGATCACGCCTTCAGTCATCCTCCCACTCACAATCTCTCTGCCCTCCACCCCGACTGATCCTAGGCCCCCAGCTCGGGTGGAAACCCTCAACTGTCCAGTACATTGGGTATTCTCCTGACGTGAAAAGCACAATGCAATGGTAATTTGTTGTTATTTTGAGTCAAGCAGCTTAGACACTGTGAATCCAATCCACAATGTGGGTCTTGAATCCACAAACTTCGGATTCAGAGGCAAGAGATTACTACTACTACTACTACTACTACTGAGCTATTCTGACATGGAAACCATTCCCTCTGGAAAGCAATCCGCCAACTGACTAACAGCCGCGTTCCTATTTATTGCTAGGTAAAAAGAGGCTCTTGGAGTAAGGAAACTAGCCTAAGGTTCCCAGGGAACCTCACCTGTCCCAGCTACTTTATCTTGTGACTGATCCCGCAGGCATGAGGCATGTGACAACCTTCGGAGGCCACTGTGGTTGGAACAAATTCTTTCCCCTCTAACAGGCCCTAATCCTCGACCTTCTATACCAAGCAGCTGAAACTCGCTGCACGAACAGGGACAGGTGCCTCCAGCACTAATGTCAGTAAAATGGGCAGCTTTGGAGGCAGGTGGTACATGTGCCTTCTCCCAGCTCAGAGCATGAATGATTACATAGCGACATCTTACAGACCAACCCGGGCTCTCCTCATTAATGATTTGAGAAGATAAGCACACATACATAGCAATAATAATAATAATACTTGCATTTGGTATAGCGCTTTATCATGTCAGAAGGATGCCTTGAATACTTCACAGGATTCACTATGAAGATAAAGCTACTGCAGTGAGCCCTGCTGGATTTTTTCCTCCAATGTGGATTAACAAAAGACATTGCAGGACATTTTGCTGCCTCACTGTATGCAGACGGTGTCACTTTTATAATAACAATAATAATCCTTCATTTGATATAGCGCTTTTCACGTCTTCTAGACATCTCAAAGAGCTTCACAGAATATACCGTAAAGTGAATTGACTGTATATTTGTGAGCAAAATGCGGCAGCCAATTGCACGCAGCAATGTCCCACAAACAGTCGTGGATTGAAATGACCAATTTAGTATTGCTTTTTTTTAATGGATTATTATTTGGCTGGCAGACATAGGGAGACCACTGCTATTCCTAGCGAAGTCCATTTGACTTGAAATCGAGCCTGGGGGGATTCTTTTATGGGCAAAAGTCTCTCCACTCCTAACCATTATGCCTTATCCAAGGCTCTTGTCTTTCACACCTGTGCAATCTGTCCAAGCTAATTATACAAGAACTAATCTTCTACCTTGTGTGATTTGGGAGTATTGTTATGCGATGATATCTCTAAATACTGAATATGTGAGCAAGGCTTTTGCTCTGCACCAGAAAGTGCTTTTTGTTAATGTGTTGAAACACAGTACAGTATTGTGTTTCATGATTCATTGACTTTATAACAATAATAATGATAATAATACTGGCATTTGATATAGCGCCTTATAACGCTGTTGAGGCAAAGTGCTTCACAGAATATATTGTAAAGCCATATTTTGTGGGTGTGTGGAATAAGGAAACATGGCGTGTGGAATAAGGAAACATGCCCAACATTTTACCCTGCCCAGGAAGCAAACCAAGGTCCTCTTGCTTGCGAGACAAGTGTGGGCCTTATGAAGCAGAATTTACTAACTAAATATCATACAACATGTATAGATTGGAGGAACTGGGCCTATTAACACTGCAAAAGAGAAAGCGCGTGGGGAGATCTGATTGAGGTCTTTAATGATCAATCGATCGCTCCTGCTCTGCTATCAAGTAACTCTGGTGCGTGATTTTTGAATAATGGCATGAGATCTTTAACATCCACCTGAACAGGAATGTTCTCTCCCCCGCCACACCCACCCCAACCCCCAATAAAGATCGTGCTTGCTTTCAATTTCCACTGGATGCTCAAATCAATCAATCAATCGATCAATCAATCAATCAAAACTTACATTTATATAGCGCCTTTCAAGTCGAGAGGACGTCCCAAGGCGCTGTACAAGGCGCTGTAGGGACAAGAGCAGGGCGGGAGGGGTCGAGGCAGGATGAAGAAAACTAGGAAATTTGACTGTATATTTGTGGGCGAAACCCAGCAGCCAAATTGTGCACAGCAGTGTCCCACAAATTGTGCACAGCAGTGTCCCACAAACAATCATGGAAGTGGGATTAAGGGAAAAGGGGGAGAAAGGTGGCAAGGGGAGGGGTCGGGGAAGGAGAGCAGGAAAGCCGACTGTATACTTGTGGGCGAATGTCCAAAAACACTGTGGACACTGCTGGGGAGAAAGGGGGAAAAGAGAGCAAAGGAAAGGAAAGGTGGGGTAAGGTCAGGGAAGAAGAGGGGGGAGAAAGGGGGTTAAGGGAGAGAGGGAGGGAAAGGTGGGTGGAGGGCAAGATCAGGGAGAAAGGGGGGTAAGAGGGAAGAGGGAGGGAAGGGGATCAAGCAGAGATTAGGAAACAATTTTCACAGGTCAGTGAGTCAGTAACTCAGTTAAGATAGTTACCAAGAAAACAAACTAGAAAGGGAATCACCTAGAGCACTCAGCAACTGGAATATGGCAGAAGTTGAAAGACAAATAAAACTAAATAGAAATAATAACTATCATAAATTGGTCACTTCAATCCACGACTGTTTGTAGGACACTGCTGGGCACAATTGGCTGCCACGTTTCGCCCACAAATACACAGTTAATTCACTTTATAGTTTATTTTGTGAAGCGCTTTGAGATGTCAAGAAGATGTGAAAAGTGCTTTATCAAAATGCAAGGATCTGTAACCTTTCATATTGGGGGGATGTCTCAAAGTGCGTCACACGATTTTACTCTAAATAATAATAATAATCATTGTACTCTTCTAGACGTCTGAAAGTGCTTTGACAGTAATGGTAGCAGAACGACGGTGTGTTTTATGGGGCAAATGTGGCAGCCAATTTCTGCACAGCAATGTCCCACAAACAGCCGTGAAGTGAATGACCAGTTAGAACTGGAGGATTGTTGGCCAGGATACTCCCTTTCTCGACCGGGTTTTTAGTAAGTTTGATTATGTGCTTGCTCAGGTTCCCAGCCTCTGTGAAGTCCTTTGACATGAGACTTGCGTGAGACTGTATCAAAGTAAAATTGTTGCTGTCTATCATATTTGCTGGGCCAAGATAATTGGAGTTAAAGAGTCCTTAGTCTAAGGTGGTGGGGAAGGAAAATAATCAACCAGGGCTCCTGCTCTGCTATCAAGTAACTCTGGCACGTGATTTTTGAATAATGGCATGAGATCTTTAACATCCACCTGAACAGGAATGTTCTCTCCCCCGCCACACCCACCCCACCCCCCAATAAAGATCGTGCTTGCTTTCAATTTCCACTGGATGTTCAAATCATCGAAATTACCTCATCAAATCTTGGCTTGACAGCTATGTCACTGTGAGATGGTTAACATCTTTATCCTTAGAAGAGGTGTTCCTGTAGGTTGCTTTGACAGATTGCAGTGTAACTTTGCACTAGATAAACAAGGACTGAAGCCACACAGAAGAACCACAAGAGATAGGCGCAACTGATAGGATAATGCCTACACTGATCTCAGCCTTTTTCAAAGGTTGCTGTGGAGTTTTGTGTTGGGGAGGAAATATTTAATTCAAAAGGCCTTAGCGGGTTGACTGTGCCTAAGTACATAACAATCCTTGTATTTGATATATCACTTCATCACAAGATATACTGAAACTGATGCAGCTGTGTGTATTTATGAGCAGCTAATTTGCACACACAATATCCCAACAGCATTGGGAGCGAGCAATCGGTTTTATTTGGGGGATTGTCAGCCAGAACACCAGGAGAGATAAAGTTCTTTCTCTTTTTCAATAGCACCATGGGATCTTTAACGTCCACCTGGCAGACGAGACCTCGGTTTAACATCTCATCCAAAGGACAGTGCAATTACAGAGTAAATTATATCATTTCCATTTTGGAAGCTACAATCTTGTGTGATCAGTTTCAAGGCTGGTTTATGCCTGTGGGAGAAGAAGTGATCCACCTAATACCACATGTAGCCAGCGCCAGTAGCCAGCACAACAAGTATTTACATAGCGCCTTTTACCTCGGCAGAACTTCCCAAAGTACTGGACAGTCAGGGATTTTGCAGGGGGTTAGGATTGGGGACCTGGAGGGCAGGGAGGTTAGGGGTAGGAGGGTAGCCGAAGGCGGGACAACGAGAGAGAAAAACTCCCTTCTATTTTCCAATAGCACCACTGGAAGAGGCACCAGACGGGACCTCGGTTAAAGTTTGTCTCATCCAAGATGACTAACCATTCTGTGCCCAGAGTGATAGACTCGGTCATTCGCATCATGGCTGTTTGTGGGCGATGCTATGCCCAAATGGGCTGCTGCGTTCGCCCACAAAGCACACTTAAGGTCATTCCACTTTCCAATGAATCCTGCGACGCGCTTTGGGACCACCTCCCAATGCGAAAGGCACTGTATCAAATGTATTACAACAACAAAAACTTGCATTTATATAGCACCCTTCACTTGGGTTAGCATCTCTGTGCGCATATTATTATTTTCACTTCTCCCAGAAGAGAAGCATAGGCAATCCTGTAATTATTAAGCAATTGAAAGCCCCCAAAGGGTGTGTAAATCTGAAATGGATATGCAGTTATTATTTTTTTTAAATGAATAATACTTTTAGTTTTTCAAGTAAATCAACATCATCTGAGTCATAAGGTGACACCTACTTTGGGATGTGGAGCTGACAATCCAGGCTGATGGTCCAGCGCAGTGCTGGGGGGAGAGCTGCACTGTTAGAGGTGCCATCCTTTGGGCAAGATGTTAAATCAAGATCCCATTTGTGCCCGTTCAGGTGGTGTTAAAGATCTTGTGGCGCTTTTTGAAACAACAAGGGAGTTTCTCTTTCCCTGGCCAACAGATACAATATTAGTCATTCACTTCATGAGTGTGTAGATCACTGCTGTGTGTAAGTTGGCTGCTGCATTTGCCTACAAAAGCGCAGAAACTCTGTGAAGCACTTGCCGTTTCAAGCGCTGTATCAAAATATCAAATGCAAAAAAAAACTTAGGTCATTGAAATTCAGTTGTAGTTTGCCAAAATATGAAATCCCCCCAAACACAAACAATGAAAGCACTGAGCAGACTAATGAAATGAAACATGTTGCAGGCTTCAAATATCACAAGAATTGTTGGACTTTAAGGAGCCTCTCATGAGACTGTTTTTCCATCAATGCACAAGATATATAAATACATCATTGTACTTCAGTGATCTCCCTGCAGCTATGTGCTGTTTTTTTTTGAAGTGGAATCTATTTTGTCATACCTCCTTATGGTGTTCAGTAAACCAGCTGGTGTCTTGACTTGCACCTCGAGGCAAAATCTGAAGATCCACCAGCACTGCAAAGTTCCCACACTGCAAAACAAAAGGGAAAGCATTAAGGTTGATCCATATACACATGTTGCGCAGGTAGAAGACTCCCATGTTTGTGTTTGGTATTCACTGGCGAACGCTAAGTGTAGATTAATCTTCCGTCTGCAGTCAATTAAAACATTGGCTTCAACCAGATGCTGTATGCACACACATACACACACACACACACACGTTTACACAGCATGTTCAGGTACAGCTCAACAGCAGAAACATCAAATAAATCAGTGATAAAATAATCGAGGGAGAGAAGGCAGCAAGCAGTGTGCACTTGCATCACATTACTTCTAAAACAGAACAACGCAATGTTTGAAAAAAAATCTTTCCACATAAAATACGGGCTTTTTGCAAACTTCGGTCATCAATATGGTTGATGTTAACATTTTAACAATGCATTTGTTCTAGTTTGGATTGGCACAAAAGCAGCTGGAAGCCTTACTGGGTTCTATTAATGCCCAAATGCAGTACAATGCCATTGTATTCTATTACTCTCACCTACTGAAATTCAAAGCCAACTAGCTATATCTCAAATTTCAAAGCTGTTTAAATCTTTTTGTTCATAATGATCACAGCAGGATTGTTTGCTGCTTAAGTTCGTACTTTCTTTTGTGCTGTAAATTTCAGTATAATCTTTTGGAACAGCACTCAAACTTATATTTTATGAATGAGAAGATGTAAGTAAATATCTTTGAATATACTGTATTGAATTTTAGCTGGAGCAAAACTCCAAACTCGTATGATCAAAATGGGTCCATTGGAGTCGTCTTGCACCACGAAAAGATTAAAGCTGTTTTTCCTTTCAAGAAAGACTATACTTCAGGGGCCTTGAAGATGAGAGTTACGCTAGCCATCAGCTAATCTGGGAAAATATCACTTGGGTAAGTTAGAATGGGACTCCTCCAACAGCAACAAGGAACAGTTGGAGCTGTCACAAGAATAAACCGGATGAAGTGTATGCCCAGTACATGACACCCACTGCAAACAAACCCAGCCTGGTCCATCTCATCTCACATTGTCAGCTACATGGCATCTGCTTCTAATTATATCATAGAATCATAGAATATTACAGCACAGATGGAGGCCATTCCGCCTATTGTGCAATGTCTTTGAAAGAGCTACCCAATCAGTTCCACCCCCCCACTCTTACCCCCATATACAGTAAAAGCCTGTTTATCCGGCACCCGCGGGACCTGGCCAATGCCGGTTAAAGCGCCTGCCGGATATTCGTGCGGCCCACGGCTGAAAATCCACCACAAAAAAAAAGTTCTTTTAACACACACCATACTAAATAATAACAGATAATAACAGAATATTGTATTGGTACTTATTGTTAAAACTACTCTCTTGCGCTTCTCACCTTTACTGATTGAGGTTTACAGTCCAGCGATTCTTTTTTAAATGGAGGACGCCAAGCGGGTGAAAAAAATGACAGCGTGATTTTAAAGTCGCGCGACTTTACTAGCAGCAAGCCAAAGCCTTAGACTCTACTAACAGCAAATCAAAATACTGCACCTGCGCGACAATGTGGGTTATTGTCTAGCGTTATCAGCTTGCCGCTAGTGTGGCTTTAAAGTCACGCTCAGTTTTTTTCACCCGCTCGGCGTGCTCCATTTTAAAAAGAATCGCTGGACTATAAACCTCAGCCACAGCATCATGATTTCAAGCGCAGCATCTACCAGCAAAGGTAAGAAGCGCAAGAGAGTAATATTAACAATAAGTACCAATAGAATATTCTGTTATTATGTTATTATTTATGCATTTACAAATGCTCCACCGCTATTGTTCCGGATAAGTTCCAGTTTATCGAATGGGGACTTTTTTTTGGCGTGCCGGTTGTACAGAAGTGCCGGTTCATCGAGTCACGGATAAATGGGCTTCTACTATACTTGTAAATTTTTCATTTTCAATTACCTATCCAATTCTCTTTGAAAGTTGTTATTGGATCGGTTTCCACCAACCTTTGAGGCAGCGCATTCCAGACCATAACAACTTCCTGGGTTAAAAAAATTCTCCTCTCCCCTCTGGTTCTTTTACCAATTAATTTGAATCTATGTCCCCTGGTTACCAACCTACCCACCAGAGGAAACATTTTCTCCCTATCCATGAATGTTGTTTATATGGACATACAGAAGGTATTTGATAAGGTTCCACACAAAAGATTATAAGAGAAAAAAGAATCACACGGAATTGGATGTAACCTTGTGACGCTGCTTAACAATTGGTTGGAAGGCAGGAAACAAAGAGCAAGAATAAAGGGAACGTTCGCTGATTGGCGGGACATGACAAGCGGTGTACCCCAGGGGTCTGTACTGGGACCTCGTCTATTTGCCATATTTATGGACTTGGATGAAGGAATAGAAAGTTTTATATCCAAGTTTGCAGACGACACTAAGATCGTAGGCTCAGTAAGTAGTGTAGATGGGAGTAGGAAGTTACAAAGGGACTTAAAACAGATTAACTGAGTGGGAAAAGCTGTGGCAGTTGGGAGTTCAATGTAAGAAAGTGCAAAGTCATCCACTATAATAATAATGACCCTTGCATTTGATATAGCGTTTTTCGCGTCTTCTAGACGTTTTAAGCGCTCTGAGACGCCATCTGGTGTGGAGGGCGCCATATAAATCAAAGTTGTTGTTGTCTTAAAGCGCTTCGCAGAATATACTGTAAAGTGAATTGACTATATATTTTGTGGGCGAAATATGGCAGCCAATTGAGCACAGCAGGTCCCACAAACTGTCGTGGACCAATTTTATTATTGTGGTTTTTTTTGGGTGAGGGATTATTATTAGGCGTAAGGAAACTTGGCCAAGGTTTCATCCTGCCTGGAATCAAACCCAGATCTCTTGCTTCCAAGGCGAGTGCTATAACCACTGAGCTACAGGACTCCACTATGGACCGAAAAAAGATAAGGCAGAATATTTTCTTAATGGGGAGAAATTAAGAACTGCGGAGTAGCAAAGAGATTTGGGTGTCCATATCCACAAAACACTAAAAACTAGTTCCCAGGTGCAAAACGTAATCAAAAAGGCAAATGGAATGTTGTCCTTTATCTCGAGGGCCTTGGAATACAAAGGGGAACAGATGATGTATAGAGCGTTAGTCGGACCCTACCTCAGTTCAGCTTTGGGCACCACACCACAGGAAAGATATATTGGCCCTGGAAGGCGTGCAGCACAGGTTCACCAGATTATTACCAGGACGAAAAGGGTTAAGTTACAAGGAAAGGCTGAGTAAACTTGGATTGTATTCCCTTGAGTTTAGAAGGTTGAGGGGTGATTTGATTGAGGTATTTAAGATGATAAAGAGATTTGATAGGGTGGATACAGAGAAGCTATTTCCTTTGGTGGGGCAATGCAAAAGTTATAATCTTAATATTAGAACCAGGCTATTTAAAAGTGAAATCAGGAAGTATTTTTTCATTCAAAGGGTGGTAGCTTTGTAAAATTAAAAGTTAAATTTTCTCCCCCAAAATGTCGCGGAGGCTGGATCTATCCACACTTTCACGAGTGAAGTTGATAGAATTTTGGTAAGTCAGGGTATTGAGGGATACAGGGTAAAAGTGGAAAATTGAAATTGAAAGGATCGGCAGAGGTACAGATCAGCCATGATCTAATTAAATGGCAGAACAGGATTGAAGGGTTGAACAGGCTACTCCTCTTCCCATGTAATATATCAAGACCCCTCATAGTTCTAAAGTCACTCCTGTAGCCTAATGATTGGCACATTCACCTCGTAAGTGAGAGGAGCTAGGTTCAAGGTGAGTGACCACATTTTTATGAAGGATTATTAACCCCGGAAAGCGATCCATGCCTATCAACTAACAACCGGATTTCTACTTAATGTACTTTCTAGTTACTGTCCCAAGTGCTGGTACGTACTACTTACATTCGCCCACATATATACGGTACAGTCAATTCAATTCACAGTATATTCTGTGAAGCATTTTGAGACATCTAGAAGACACAAAAAGCACTATATCAAATGCAAGGATTATTATTTATTTTATTATTACTGCTAGGTCAACAGAGGCTTGTGGAAATTTGCCCAAGATTTCGCCCTGTCTAGGAATCGAACATCCACCTGAACCAGCATGTGGGATCTCGGTTTAATGTCTCATCCAAAAGATGGCACATCTGACAATGCAACGCACACCCAGGGCTACATCAGAGTGTCAACTTAGCCTGTAAGATTCCAAGTCTTGATGTGGGGCTTAAACCCACATTGTTGTGACTCAAGAGGCAAGAGTGCTACCACTGAGTTAGACTGATGCACAGCTGGATTACCAAGCAAACCGTCATATTATAGCTCAAACATTATCAGCACAGGACTCAGAGACCGTCACAAGATCACTCCATGGAAATCAGCATCGAAGGATGAGTCTCTTGCCCCCAAACTATCACAGCGACACTGCAGAGCATTACAGACTGGCAACATTTTCTGAGTTTCATGATTATAACGGCTGTGAGATTAGATGTGTACCGTGTTTGGAGATTGGATATCAGATGTGTGCTTTTCTGGCATTATAGGCTCAGACTGTATTTAGTCGGAATTATATGTTTTCTTCTCTGGAAATCCTTTATTCTACACCCCATAGCTGTTGCTGCCAGATGATGATGACAACAACAACTTGCATTGATATAGCACTCTTCACTCCGCTCTTCATGGCGTCCCATAATGTTTAACAGTGGCGGAGCCCGATGCCGAGCCAGGGGGAAGGTGATTGTAGGCACGATCAAAGATTAAGGTATTCAAGCGCGACCTGAAAATGGGAGCTAGATGGTAAAGCAAAGGGATTGAGGGAGAGAGTTTGGCTGAACGTACGGTCACCGATAGTGGGGCGAAGGGTATGGAGAACAATGAGGAGGCTGATGACAGTTGAGTAGAGGAAGCGGGTAATGGTCCAAGGAGATAGCAGGTCAGAGAGATGGTTGGGGGGGTGGGGAGGAGGGCGGGGGGGTCTAAGCGTGAACGGATTTAAATACGAGTGAGGATTTTGAAATTGATTCTCCCTAGGACAGGGAACCAGTGAATTTTGACAAGGACTGGGGTAATGGAGGCACCAAGTTTAGCGCAAGTGAGAATTTTGAATTACAGTAATTGAAATTTGTGAATGCCACAAATAGGTATCAAGCGTCAACCTGGCTCAGTTCATATCATTGAGGCGTTCAAACTAAACGGTCAAACCCCACATTGGGACTCTGAGCCCACGTCTCAGCTGGCACTCCAATGCAGCATTAGGGAGCGATGCATTGTCAGAGGTGCCGTTCCCCTTCGGAGACTTTAAACTGAATTCCCATCTGTGTCTGCTCAGATGGATGTTAAAGATCCTGTGGCTCTACGCAAAAATAGAAGGGAGTTTCTCCCCCTAGTGTCCTGGCCAACAAACCCGCAGATACAACCACCACAACTTGTATTTTATATATGCCATACATGCAGGGTAGCGTCCCAGATACTCACTCAACGGTTATTTGTGGGACATTGCTGAGTGCAAATCGGTTTACAAGTTTGCATAAAAAACACATAGCCACTGAAGTTCACAGTAAAATCTTGCAAAGCATTTTTAGAAGTTTCAACAATATGACAGCAACATTGAATTCAAGTTCCTTGCAATTGTATTCAAATCCCTTCACTCTCTGGCACCTCTCCAACCTCCTCACACCCCAATCCACCACACGGCGCCTTCGGTCGATTGGCACGAACCTCCTGGCACACTCCGTCCCAACATCTGGAGGTCGCCTTTCAGCCACTATGTCCCGAAATTCTGGAACACTCTCCCTCAATCCCTCCCCTTTTCCCCCTCTCTCCCCCTTTTCAAGTCCCGCCTGAAGACCTTCGCTTTTCGATCATGCTTACGGCCATATCACCCCCCATCTGGCTCAGATCAGCACTCTTGAGAGGCTACCCTGCCTGGAGGGAACTATATAAATGCAAGTTGTTGTTGGTGTTGATAAGGATCCCTGGAGCTCAGTGTTTAAAGCACTCGCCTCACAAGCGAGCGATCTGGGATCGATTCCCAGGGGAAGCTTTGGGCAAGTTTTCTTACTCCACACGCCTGATAACAATCTCTCAAGAAAAATGAATAAAAATAAATTGGTCACTTCAAACCATGACTGTTTGTGAGACACTGCTGTGTGCAATTGCCTGCCGTGTTTTGCCCACAAATATAGTCAATTCAGTTTTGCAGTATATTCTGTGTAGCGCTTTGAGACATCTAGACGACATGAAAAGCGCTATATCAAACGCAAAGATTATTAACCATTTTAAATATTGTAAGTGATTTGATACCTTATCCTCAAAATCACAGTGTAGTATTGGAAAGTCTCAAAGAAGAACAAAATTTATATTTCCAGGACTTAAGGGCTAGCTTTGGGGCAGAAATTCCACCTGGTCTAGATTTACTCTTTGACGCAACAAATCAAAGGCTAGAATTTGGTAAATTGTTAAATTCAATCTCAACTTTGCATCCTTTTTTTTTAGGTTTTCTAAAAAAAAACTCACAGGAAGCTGGCTGCAAAACTAAGGTTACGTACGTTTAAGAATTTGCTAAATTCTGGATGCTCTGGAAACGCTCCATAAATAGAGTCGGCTTAGACATGGGTGGAATTTCCCCCCACCCCCCCAGTGTTGAGAATCTCACAGAGCTTAACTGTTTCTAAGCAGAAGGAAGAATAAATAGGCCAGCTACGGACACAATCCAGTTTTTGTAAATGAGGAGCGAGAGATGAGATACACACAAGCAGATCCTTTGGCTTAGACCATGAGATAAGAACTTGAGTGCATAGGTTTAAAGGCTAAAGGCTGGAAGGAAAAGCAGGGTTGTGTTTACAAGAATTTCAGTGTCCTCCAGACGAATGGATAGTGGAACAGACTCCAAATTTGCTGCTGCATTCACCTACAAACACACAGTCACTACACTTTAAAGTAAATCCCGTGGTGTGTTTTGAAACGTTCTCCTGATGTGAAAGGTGCTGTTATCCATCTAGGCATCCATTGCAATTGATTTGATTCAGCGCCTTGTGACGTCCTCCTGACGTGAAAGGTATTCCATAAATATAATTTTGTTGTTGTATCGGATGCAAGAATTATCCTTATTATAATTGTAGTTATGTTTTGCTAACGCACCAATGTCTGAAATAAATATAGATGATAATAATAAAAATCCTTACGTTTGATTTGCATTTGATAAAGAAGTCTCAAAACGCTTCGCAGGTTATTACTGTAAAGTGGAGTAAGACCTTCGACTCTGGGTCTGTGGGATTCTGACCCTTTCATTACAGTATAGGACTCTCTCTATGTGGAGGCAATAGGAAACCCGATTCCCATAAAGCTTTTCAAACCCAGCACTATGTGTGTCTGTGTGCACGTCGGGGTGGGAGGAAGAGACTAGGCATGTATCATTACAAGTTGCCTCTAGGGGCAGGCTTGTTTCAAGAAGCAAATTGGTAATATAAGCACAGGATAAAAATCTTGCAGTTCAAGGTCATTCAGATCTCAACTTCAGTGTGAAATACAATAGGTAAAAGGTAAGCTGGAGATTGCAGTCATGGATACAGGATAACATGTAATGCTTCACCCAGCACGCTGTGGCCAGTATAATTCTAAAGCGGCTGAACTAACGTCTAGATCAGTGGTTCCCAACCTTTTTTTGCTGCGACCCAAATTAACCACCAACAAGTCCTCGTGACCCAATTTTTTTTGCTGCGACCCAAATTAGTCTCCAACCGGTCCTCCCACCACTAGGGGGCAACATCATTACTGAAGTGAAGCCAAACTTTATCTCCGTCTCTTTTTGGACTCAGCGCAACTCGTAAGTACGCTTTTTCATACAAATTGGTTGGCTGTGTCGCCTCAGAAGCTTTTTTTTTTAGCGTTAAAAAAACATTTTGAACAGTAAATTCTGATGACGCTTTGCGACCCAACTGAGGACTCCCGCGACCCCGATTTGGGTTGGGACCCGAGGTTGGGAACCGCTGGTCTACATCTATCCACCAGCATCTGATTAACAATAATAATAATAGTCCATGCATTTGAGACGGCTCAAAGCATTTCACAGAATATACTGTAAAGTGAATACATATGTGTTTTGTGGTGAAATGCGGAATCCAATTGTGGCAGCCAACAGCAGACAGCAGTGTGCAATTGGACCACTCAGTCCTCCTCCACCGCTTCTCCTCTCACCTCAACCTTCAAGTTTAATAATAATCATAATAATCTTTGCATTTGATATAGCGCTTTTCACAGCTTATCGACGTGTCAAAGCGCTTCACAGAATATACTGTAAAGTGAATTGACTGTATATTTGTGGGCGAAACACGGCAGCCAATCGCGCACAGGAGTGTCCCACAAACAGTCGTGGATTGAAATGACCAATTTTATTATTGTGGGTTTTTTGGACGGATTATTATCAGTGTGGAGAAACGAAACTTGCCTGGATTCGAACACAGTTCTCACGCTTGTAAGGCAAGTGCTCTAACTACTGAGCTACAGGAGCTCCACAAACATAAGAACATATGAAGTAGGAGCAGGAGTAGGAGTAGGCCATTCGGCCCATCAAGCCTGCCCCGCCATTCAATCATGGCTGATATTCTACTCTAACTCCAGCTACCTGCCTTATCCTCATACCCCTTAATCCCTTTATAAATGAGAAATCTATCTAACTCAGTCTTGAATATGTTCAAGGACTGAGCATCAACAGCCCTTTGGGGTAAAGAATTCCATACATTCACTACCCTCTGAGTGAATAAGTTTTTTCTCAACTCAGTGTGAAAGGGCTGACGCCTAACTTTAAGACTGTGACCCCTGGTTTTAGATTCTCCAACCAGGGGAAACAATCTCCCACTATCTACTTTGTCGTGCCCCTTAATAATCTTATAGGTTTCTATAAGATCCCCTCTAATTCTTCTATATTCCAGAGAATATAGGCCCAAATTAATCAACCTATCATCATAACTCATCCCCCTCATTCCAGGTACTAACCTAGTAAACCTACGCTGCACTCCCTCCAAGGCAAGTACATCCTTTCTTAAATAAGGAGACCAAAACTGCACACAGTATTCCAGGTGTGGTCTCACCAGGGCCCTATACAGCTGGAGCAAGACTTCCCTATTTTTATACTCTAAGCCTTTCATGATGAAAGCTAACATACCGTTAGCCTTCCTGATTGCCTGCTGCACCTGCATACTAACTTTCTGTGTTTGGTGTACAAGGACACCCGCTCTGTCCTCATCCCCTCCTCTTCAACCTCTACATGTTCCCCCTTGGTGACATCATCCGCAGACATAGGGTAAATTTCTATATGTACATGGATGACACCCAACTCTATCTCACTGCCTCCACCCTCAACTCCAGGGCCACTGCTGAACTGACAGACTGCCTGTCAGACAAGTGCTGGATGAGAGAGAACTTTCCACAGCTGAATGTCAGCAAGACGAAGGCTCTCTTGATTGGCTTGCGCTAGTGCCTCCACATCAGCATCCATAGATCCACACTCCACCTAACCAAGCTTGTCAGGAACCTGGGCATCTTGTTTGAACCTGAACTGTCCTTTCTCCCCCATATCCATGCCATGTTCAGCACTGCCTTCCACCACCTCTGCAACATCGCTCGTCTCTGCCACAGTCTCATGCCTCAGCTGCTTACACATGCATTTCTCATTTCAAGGCTTGACTACGGCAACTCCCTCCTTGTCGGCCTCTCCAACTCTTCCCTCCACAAGCAGTAGATCATCCAAAACTCTGCGGCCCGTGTCCTCTCCCGCATCAGGCTCCAAGACCTGATCACCCCCCTCCCTCGCCCGGCTCCACTGACTCTCCATTCCTCAGAGGATCGAATTCAAGATCCTTGTCCTTATCTTCAAGGTCCTCCACTGCCTTGCCCCTCAACTGCCTTGCCCCTCCTACCTCTCTGTCCTACTGACCATCTATCGACCTGTCCCCTCTCCTTCTGTTCAGGAACTCTACAAATGTAATTCTGTTGTTGTTGCAGCCGTGTGTCACAAACAGTCTGAGTGCCTAAATTATTATTTGTTGGAAGCGACTATTACCCCCGGAAAGTGATCCGCCAATCGACTAATAACCGGGTTCCTACTTACTGCTAGGTAAACAGAGGCATATGGAGTAAGGAAGCTTGCCCAAAGTTTCACTGCCTGGAAGTCAAACCCAGGTCCTCTCACTTGGGAGGCGAGTGCTCCAACCATTACGCTATGCAAGGACTAGTAACTCGTAAAGTCGTGATGCATCACTAAGCACGCACCACTCTTGCATTAGAATATACACAGTGGTGATTAAAGTATACAAAATCTGCTGAAAGTACTAGGTTCCCCCATACCTCCCACAATGGGCCTTGACCCACAATCTTACAGAGCTACGAAAAATATCTAATAATTTTCCTTCAGATTTGACTACATCTGAGGCATCTACGTTAACGATGTTGGATTGTAATTCAAAAGCACTTTAAAGTTTGCATTAGCCTTAAACACGGACTTGCAATTATACAGTGTCCTGCACTGAAGGCTCACAGTACTTCACAGGGATGAGGTTGGATTCTGGGAGTGGGGGGAAAGAGGGTGGCCATACGTGTATTCAAAGTGGCGGGGTTTGAGATGGGAGTCAAAGACAGAAAGGGGGTGTGGTGGTGGGGGGAGAGATGGTATGCAATGATGGAGGGCAAAAGTTTCAGGGTAAAAAAAGGTAAAAGAACAGTATTGTATTTACAAAATATACAAACCAACTAAATGTTCTCGAGATTTCACTTAAACATGATATTATTGCATGAAATACTTTTGCGAAATTGGTTTCATGCCATCCGCCCAGTCTAGTCTCCCATGGACATCTGTTAATTGCCAAAGCAAATAGTTAAGTTTTATTTAATACAAGGCTCTTTTCTCTTGTCAATGGGGACCCTGCTCTACATCACTCACAGCTCCCAGGCCTCCTTCCATCACCTCTTATCTCTCGCTTGGTTTCCCACTGTACCAGGCCATATTTTTGCAGTGTTAGTGAACCAAAGGCATTGCTCAGCACCTGTTTACCCCCTGACACTGCTATCAGCTCACAGGATTTGAGCTGCCACAATTGTGGAAGCCTTTTACAGAAACCACACGGTTTTGTATAAAGTGCATATTGTGTGCACTCACAATAACTACAACCAGATCCAAATAAACAGCCTGTAAGAAGTACCTTCTCAGATTGCAGACTACAGGACTTTATCATGAAAGGACTTAGATGTTTACAATTGCAACCACAATTATGAAAACCTATTGAACTGAATAAATCTCTGCTAACCCAGGAATGAGCTTGAACGTATGACGGCTGAAAGAACATGTACCGCATTAACGAACAGCCTGCACTGCACACTTTCAGTGGTATAACCCTAGTGTTTGATACAGTGTTATCACTGTGAAATGAAAGTGATTCACAAGGGTTTACTGCAAATTGCAGTGTCTATGTGGGCAAACACAGCAGCCAATTTTATGTTCACAAAATTACCACAAATTTCCCCACAAACCCACTCCCTTTGCCTTACTCCCTCCCTTGAGCCTTTCAGGGCTGATCTCAAGACCTTCTCTGCCCTCCCTCATCCCAACCCTGCACCTCCCCCTACCCTCCCCTATCCTGACCCAACAGTTCAGCACCTTGGGACATCCTTCTGACGTGAAAGGTGTTTTACAAATGGAATTTTGTTGTTGTAGAACAGTGCAGCATGGAACAAAAACAACAAAACTACATTTGTATAGCACCTTTCACGTCAGGAGGACGTGTCAAGGTGCTGGACAGTTGCTGCTTCAGACCCGAACTGGGGGTTGGAGGGGGGGGGCGGGAGTTGCCATTGGGTCCATCGAAGAGGAGAGTCTTGAGGCGAGACTTGAAGGAGGCCAGGGAGGGGGCGAGGCGGAGGGACTTTGGGATGGAGTTCCAGAGGTTGGGGATAGTGACTGAAGGCTCGCCTGCCAATGGTCGGGCGGGTGGGTCGGGAGACGTGGAGCAAGCCAGAGCCTGCTGAACGGAGGGGGCAGGTAGGTTGGTAAGGGGATAGGTCACAGATGTAGGGTGGGGTGAGGTTGTGGAGGGCTTTAAATGTGAGGACCAGGATCTTGAATTGAATCCTCTGGATGATGGGGAGCCAATGGAGTCGGGCAAGATGGGGGAGATGGGGGGTAGAGAGTTTGGAACGGTAGAGGACACGGGCTGCAGAGTTCTGGATTATCTGCAGTCTGTGGAGGGAGGAATTGGGAAGGCCGTAAATGGAAACAGGCCATTCGGCCCAACTTTTCTGTCCTGGTCTTTATGGAGTCGTGCAGCTCAGTGGTTAGAGCACTCGCCTTACAAGCAAGAGACCTGGATTCAATTCCAGGCAGGGTAAAACCTTGGGTAAGGCTCCTTACTTCACACTCCTAATAATAATCCTTCAAGAAAAAAAAATAAATTGGTAATTTCAATCTACAACTGTTTGTGGGACATTGCTTTGCGCAATTGGAGGCTGTGTTTCGCCCACTTATATACAGTTAATTGACTTTACAGTATACTCTCCTGTAGCTCATTGGTTAGAGCACTTGCCTTGCAAGTGAGAGACCTGGGTTCAATTCCAGGGTGGGCGAAACCTTGGGCATGTTTCCTTACTCTACGCACCTGATAATAATAATCCCTCAAAAAAAAAGGTAAATCAATCAACAATTGTTTGTGGGACACTGTTGTGTGCAATTGGCTGCCGCATTTCGCCCACAAATGTACAGTAGTCAATTCATTTTACAGTACATTCTGTGAAGTGCTTTTGAGACTTCTAGAAGACGTGAAGAGCGCTATATCAAATGCAAGGATTATTATTATTATTTTATACTCCACACGATCCTACTAATCCTCTCTCATATACCCCTCTAACTGTAATTTGCACACAACAATGTCCCACAAACAGCCTTTAAGCGTGTGACCAATTGTATCTGGGCTTTGTTGGCCAGTGCACAGGGAGAGAGAAACTCCCTTTTCTTTTCTGAATAGTTCATCAGGATATTTAATATACATAAACAAATATGTATAATATATTAAAAAGGTCACTCTCTTCATGACTATCTGTGGGACATCTGTGCAAATTGGCTGCCGTGTTCACCTAACAGTTACAGCCACTGACGTAGTAAAATTTTTGAGATGAGAGAGCTCTGAGAGTCCTCCTGACATTATAGACACTGTATTAAATGCAAAGATTTTTTTGTATGTGTACTTTACATGCCAGGACTCGAATGCTTATTTTATTTAATTGTTGCTATTTCAAATACTTTTATATGATGTCATTTAACAGTAGAGGCATGTCATTCATTGCAGTTTAATAGTAATAGTACTACTTTAAAAGGAAATTAGGGTAAATATTTGACAAAGAAAATTATAAATGAATATTGGGATCAGCCAGGTTCAGATGGTAGGATTCTCTTCTCTCAGTCAGAAGGTGACTACAAAATACACAGTCATTATAGTTTACAGTAAAAACTTGTGAAGCGCTTTGAGATGTCTTGAGGATGTGATGGGGTGCTGTATGAAATGCAAGGATTATTATTATTATTAATATTATTATTAGAGGGCAGTGGAGTGGAATTGACTTGCTAGTACCTTCAGAGCCATCCCTGCAATGCTGTAAATTTCTATTGTAAGCATTTGCATTACTAAAAATGGCACCACAGAAAGGTATGAATAATTATTTCTCACAACATGTAATCTTTCATCTCTTTGAATACGTCTAGAACACAACAACAACTTGAACATACATAGTTCTCTCCTCGCTGGGTAGCGTCTCGAGCGCTTAAATACCAATGAATACCAATAACTATGTGTGGCCTGGAATGATGGTGGAAATACCTGTGGTCATCAGATAATCCTTCAATACTTGTGAGCTCTGCCAGTATGTGAACTGTTGAAAACTCAGTATTCTGCAAGTTAATAATAATAGGCCTTGCATTTGATATAGCGCCTTATCACGTCCCAAAAAGCTTCACAGAATAACATACTGTCAAGTGAATTGACTGCATTGTGGGTGGGACGCAGCAGCCAATTGCACACAAGTGTCAATCATGCATCGAATGACCAAATTGTTACTTTTTTTATTGTTTGAGGGATTATTACTCCGACAAAAAGTCAGCTGACAACCAGGTTCCTATTTACTGCTATGTAAACCGAGCTGTGGAGTAAGAGCAATTGTCCAAAGGTTCGCCCTGCCTCTGAATCAAACCCGGGTCCACTCGCTTGCAAGTCGAGCGCGTTAACCAATGAGTTACAGGACTCCACATGGGCTTACCAGTGAATATTACTGCAACAGCTTCCAAATGGAAAGTAGAGTACAGCACTGTACAGGAAATGGCAGTGGGCTTCCTCCATGTACAATTGCCAGTGGCTATACTGGCTAAATTCAGTATTGTAATTTGAACTGTTTAATACGCACAGGTTTCTCTTTGGTTGTCCCAGAACAGCGCACCATAATTATTTGCGTGCAATGCACCTATGGATTTCAAATCCATTTTAAAAGCAAATTGTCGGTAAATTTACTGTGCACATATCCTTGACAAAACCCAAACACTGTGTTACCTAAGAAATCGCTTGTATAAATCTATTAGCGTGTCTGACAAACAGCGAAAACACATGATACAGCACCTTATCATGTCGTTGAGACACGATTCAAGTATTCCAAGACACTGTCCGGCAGGAAAGCACTTTGGGACGTCCTCCCGATGTGAAAGGCGCTAGCTATATAAGTGTAAATTTGTTGTTGTTGTTGAAAGACACTATATAAATGCAAGTTGTTTTGGTGAAAGCGCTTCACAGAATATACGGTAAAGTTGATTGAATGTAAATTCTGTGGGTGATATGGGAATAAATGGATTGAGTGACCAAATTATTATCATTTATTTATTAGTTGAAGGGATCATTACCTCAGGAAAACGATCTGCCAATCAACTGACAACCAGGTTCCTATTTACTGCTAGGTAAACACACGAGTACAGAAACTTGCCTAAGGTTTTGTACTGCTGGGTGAAAATAGCTTGCCTAACATGAAGTTTTGCAAAAAAAAGGCTGCTTTGTTTTCCCCTAAAACCCCCCTAGTTTAACCTAATGAAGTGCATTGGTATTTAAGTGCTCGAGACGCTACCCTGCGAGGAGAGCACTATGTAAGTTCAAGTTGTTGTTGGGTTCTAGACGTATTCAAAGAGATGAAAGATTTCATGTTGTGAGAAATAATTATTCATACCTTTCTGTGGTGCCATTTTTAGTAATGCAAATGCTTACAATAGAAATTTACAGCATTGCAGGGATGGCTCTGAAGGAACTAGCAAGTCAATTCCACTTCACTGCCCTCTAATATTAATATTAATAATAATAATAATCCTTGCATTTCATGCAGCACCCCATCACATCCTCAAGACATCTCAAAGCGCTTCACAAGTTTTTACTGTAAACTATAATGCAAGCTGCTATTTCATTTGATTCCCAATCCAATCGCTGCCCACTTCCTGCCCCTGCTTGCAATTGAATTTGGATCCCCTTGCTGTACACCGTAGTTTCTCTAATTTTGAGTCTGGCCATTATTGGAACATAGTGCACTTTGCCAGGAAACAGGGAAGAGAAAAACTATCAGGACTCCCTATATTTCACCTCCTAGTTCAGGTCACTGTGAAATCTTGTGGCACAGTCTGAAACTAATTTCCAGCAGATGGCTGAGTTAGGGTGTGTATGGCAATAGCGAAAAAAGATAGAAGACATTTGACAAGTGAACACTTAATATTTCTGCTGCAGATAAAATTGCAAATCACATTAAATATCTGATGGAATATTTGATTCTCTCAATGTTTCATTCCAGGCTAACTTGTACAATAATACCAACTTATCTGCTCTCTCCACTCAGTGAACTCTGGCCTGTCCACTGAACCATCAGCAGTCAGGCCTTCAGGCTTTCTGCCCCCATTCTTTGGAACTCCATTCCACACCAACCCTCGCCCCTCACTTGCCTCCTTCAAGGACCTTCTCAAGACTTTCCTATTCGACTATGGTTTCGGCCAACCTCCTACCCCCACTGCAAAAATATTGTATAATAGGAATTGTTATATCAGATGCAAAGAGATTTGCAGGTTTTATTTAACTGTAATGTGAAGTACTGTAGCGTATCAGTTAGAGCACTCACCTTGCAAGAGTACCTGGATTTGATTCCCAGACCCAGCAAAATGTTGGGCAAATTTCCTTATTCAACATGCCACTGTTTACCTAGCAGTAAGTAGGAACCCAGTTGTTGGTAGATTGGTGGATCACTTTCCGGTGATAATAATAATACGGAAAACAGATTGCTTTTCCAGAGTTAATAATCTCTTAAAACAAATAAGTAAATAAATAATGTGGTCGTTCAATCCACGACTGCTTGTGGGATACTGCTTTGCGCAATTGGCTGTCGTGTTTCAATGGCAAAATATATAGTTATGTCACTTTACAGCATATTCTGTGAAACACTTTGAGAAGTCTCGAAGACATGATAATATCATGTGACAATATCACAATGCAAAAATATTATAATTATAATAACCCTTGTATTTTATCACGTCTTGAGACGTCGCAAAGCGCTTCATAGAGTATCCAAAACAGAAATGCCATGGAATTTCCAGCGTAAAGTGAATTGAATGTATAATTTGTGAACAAATGTTTCACACTTTTAAAGTGCAAATTTCCAAAATATCTCCAGCTTTCATTATTTTCTACAAATTTAGGAACCTTTAATTGAAAGATATTATTGATCGTGGTTATAGGGATTTGACTTCTGCCAATTTCTAAAAGAAAAAGTGGATCAAATATGAAACGTTAAGCACGAATACCGAGTTTCAAAGTTGTCTATTCTCATTCCAATGTCTCCCCTAAAATGACTTTTTTTGTGTTGCGAGAAATGTCTCCACGAAAACAATGCTATTCTTAAATGCAGCTCAATTGCTCCCTCTTCTGGGATATGAGTCTGAGAGTTCTAAATGTCGAGCTTTGTTGGTGCAATCTCATCCTTTGAAGTACATAAACAGATTTGCAGGCAATTCAAGAATAAAAATACGATACATGAGAAAACAATGTATGAGTAATAATCCTGAAGCATTATGATTTTCTTTGTTGATTTGGGTATCAAACACATGCGAGAACCAATCACCTTGCTTAAGAGTAGCCAAATCAAACTGAGAATTCCATGTATCCCACCTACTCATGGAAATCCTAGAGATAGATTGTTAGATGGAATGCACACACTTTCCCTGGAGACCTGCTTACCTAATTCCAGAGTTTTAGGCCTAGTTTGGCAAGAACCTAAGCTTTGAGGAGATCAGAGTGCGTTGGAGGTAACTGCTGGTGTCTAACCAGATAAAATTGCATAGCTTGCCATTTATAGCACTGTCTGGCAAGCTTTTCCCACTGGCTTGTCCAGTTAGGACCACCCTACCATTAGGGCGTTGGCTTGTAATGTTAACAGGAGCTGAGTGGGAGGATTCCCTGTCCCCAGTAACTGGTTCTGTACTTCCAAGTCCTGGCGATGAGCCAGTCTCAGCGCCTTGGGACGTCCACCCGACATGAAAGGTATTCTATAAATGTAATTATGTTATTTTATTGTTGTTTTAAATGGGAGAGGAACAGAATCTGGGGGGAACAGTACCTCCAGGCTGGTTTTGGCTTTCAAAATAATTTTGGAGTAAAACGTAGTTTGGATCTGGCAGAGGTAGGAGAGAGGATAGGTGCGGAGATGCTGGAGCCACAGCTGGCAGTGGATTGTGAGGCTAGATTTGTGCCATCTGCACTCGTGTCTGGGTTTACTTTTTGAAAGGAGAAATAGAAAGGAAAAATAGAGTCAAACTTTTTACACCCGTGAAGTGCTTTGGAATAGACTCCTGAAGTGAAAAGTAGTTTACCAAATAATAAGGACTATTCTTATAATTTGAATGAAGAGCTGCAGGAAGGAGCAAAGCAGGATGAATGCACTCTACACCTCACGGAGCCAATTTGAAACCTCGGCATCCTGTTCAACACTCAACTGTCCTACATGCCCCACATCCGTGCCATGACCCACTCTGCCTTTCCCCAACTCCACGACATCGGAAGGGGACATAGGGGAGGATACCGCTACTGTCTCAGCCACAGGTCGCTGAGACTCTCATAACATCCAGGCTCGACTACGCAAACTCTCTGCTTGTCAGCTTCCCCAACTCCTCCCTCCACAGGCTGCAGATCATCTAGTACTCTACAGCCCATGTCCTCTCCCCCACAAGGTTCAGCGACCCCATCTACCCCATGCTCACTTATCTCAATGGACTCCCCATGACACAGATAATACAGGATCCTGATTGTCACTTTCAAAGCCCTCCAGGTCTTTGCCCCACCCTATCTCTGACTTCCTAACCCCCTACCAATCTGCTCGCTCCCTCCGCTCATCAGGCTCACCATCGGTGGGCAAGCCTTCAGCCACTCCGCCCCCAACCTTTGGAATTCCATCCGGTAATCCCTCCGTCTCGCTCCTTCCCTAGTCTCTTTCCTGTCTCAAGACCCTCCTGCTCGGGTGCAGATCCCTGACTGTCCAGCGCCTTGGGACATACTGTTAATGTTAAAGGCTTGTGTAAATGTAATTTGTTGCTCTTGTATCCCCATGTCCTCTTTCAATGTATCTGAAAGTAAATTAGAAAGTTTGGAGGGAAGTTTAAACAGGTACACGTGCTCGAGTAACTAATAAATGACCTTACCTTCAAAGTAAACTTGTTGGATGTCATGACTACAGGAACGATATTTTGCTTAACTGCTTAACCTGCAATGACATTTTAAGTAAATTTGTTATATCTCAGTGCATCTTGTACCATCTACGGTGTATCATGGACTGTGTGAGGTGTTTAATGCACTATCTGTGTTCTGTCGGTGTGGTATATACAGTACAGTGTCAGTATGGTGTAAACAGTGTCAACAACAACAAAATTACATTTGTATAGCGCGTTTCACGTCAGGAGGTCGTCAGTATGGTTTATACACCCGGTGCCAGAATGATGTACACGATGTCAGCATGATGTACACACAGAGTACGGTACACAGTACAAGATGGTGTCAGGATGGTATAAACACAATATCAGACCCAGTGTCAGAATGGTGTAAATACAGTGTAAGACACAGTGTCAGAATGGTATCAACACAACCACAAAATTACATTTGTAGAGAGCCTTTCACATCGGGAGGACTTTGCAAGGAACTGAACAATCAAGGATCAGGACCCGAGCAAGGGAGGCGAGGGCAGGGTTGGGTTGAGGGAGGGCAGAAAGGGTAGGAGGGCAGCTGATGGCATGGTCGAAAAGGAGTGTTTTGAGTCGGGCCATAGAAGGAGGCAAGGTGAAGGGTTTGTGGGATAGAATTCCAAGGAGCGGGGACCGAGAGGCTGAAAGACCAGCTGCCATAGTAGGGAGGATCAGGCGGAAGACATGGAGCAGGCTGGAGGCTGCTGAACAGAGGGAGCAGACAGGTTGATAGGGGGTCAGCAGGTCAGAAAGGTAGGAGGGGACAAAGCTGTGGAAGGCTTTGAAAGTGAGGACGAGGATGTTGAATTCTATCCTCCGAGTGACGGGTAGTTAGTGGAGCCCGGGGAGAGTGGGAGTGATGGGGTCACGAAGCCTGGTGCGGGAGAGGACACGAGTTGCAGAGTTTTGGATGATCTACAGCTTTTGGAGGGAAGAGTTGGGGAGGCTGACAAGGAGGGAGTTTTTGTAGTTGAGCCTTGAGGTGACAAATGCATGTATGAGAACTTCGGCAGCCTGGCGAGTGAGGCAGTTGTGAGTCGGGAAATGTTGCGGTGGTTGTGGTTATGACACGAACATGGGGAGAAAAGACAGTTGAGTGTCGAACAAGACTCCCATGTTCTTAATTGGCTTGGTGAGGTGGAATGTGCATCCATGGATGCTAAAGCTGCCAATGCCTGAGGAACTGCCACAAGCCAATCAGGAGAGCCTGACGTTCAGCTGTAGAAAGTTGTCTCTCATCCAAGACTTGATGTCTAATAGTCAGTCTGTCAGGACGCTAGATGTCCTGGAATGGAGGGTGGAGTCAGAGAGATATATCGATATATCAGTTATATCAGTATAATTTTTCATATCGATATGCTGATATTGGAAATTTGAATATTTCGGTATATCGAAAAATTTGGTCTGAAAAAAAATCGGTATATCTCAAAATATCGGTATAGAGTGTCTGGCGATATATCGATATATCGGTTATATTGATATAATACAAACTTTTTCAACATACCTTGTCGCTGACATTGCAAACCTCCTGGGTATAGAGCAAGCATATCGGAATGTGCGCACGCACATCAGAATGCATGCGCACACCCGAATGCGCGCACACACACAGGATAAAAAAACCCGGTGATATTGATATATTGGTATATATCAATATGACCCCACTGATATATCGATATCGGAAAAATTTGATATCGACAGAAACTAGTAGAAGCACAGTACAATATGGTATAGTATGCTGTGGTATAATGTGGTATGGTATGGCATAACATGGTACAATAAAAGCCCGTTTATCCGTGTCCCGATCAACCATAAGTACTGTTTAACTGGCACCGCAAAAAACAAGGTCCGCATTAACCGGAATTTATCCGGGAAAATGCATTATTTATTTATGCGTTTTTGGCCGAATATCCGGCACATGCTTTATATTGCATTGGTCAGGTCCCGAGGGTGCCGGATAAGCAGGATTTTACTGTATACAGTAGTATGGTGTAGTATGGTAATGATATGGTACTGTATAATATAATATGGTAATGATATGGTACTGTACAATATAATACGGTACAGTATAATACAGTATGGTATAGTGTAGGGTCCGTCGATATGGAAATCTTCCGATTTGGATATATCGATGGGTTCATATTGAGATATACCGAAATATCGATATTTTCAGGGTTTCGTACTGCGCATGCGCGCACGCATTCGGAGGTGCGCGCGCATTCAGGGCCTATCTCCTCAGGAGGTAAATATCTCTATCTTTCTGTGCGTCTCACTATTCACTCTCTCCATCTCTGTGTTTTTCTGTCTGTGTCTCTCTCCTCTCTCACATCCCCCCCATCTCTATCTATCTGTATATTATCACATCCCCCTGTCTCCCCCCCTCCCGTCTGTCCACTAGTGTGGTAGTGTATAGTATATGGTTAGTATAGTAGTGTATAGTATATGGTTAGCATAGTAGTGTATAGTATATAGTTAGTATAGTGGTGTATAGTATAGTGTATGGTTAGTATAATAGTCTATAGTATAGTTTATGGTTAGTATAGTACTGTACAGTATATGGTTAGTATAGTACTGTATAGTATGGTATATGGTTAGTATAGTAGTGTATAGTATGGTATATAGTTAGTATAGTAGTGTATAGTATAGGGTTAGTATAATAGTGTATAGTATACAGTTAGTATAGTAATGTATAGTGTATAGTATAGTTAGTATAGTAATGTATAGTGTATAGTATAGTAGAGTTAGTATAGTAATGTATAGTGTATAGTATAGTATAGTTAGTATAGTAATGTATAGTATACAGTTAGTATAATGTATAGTGTATAGTATAGTACAGTTAGTATAGTAATGTATAGTGTATAGTATAGTATACAGTTAGTATAGTAATGTATAGTGTATAGCATAGTATACAGTTAGTATAGTAATGTATAGTATACAGTTAGTATAGTAATGTATAGTGTATAGTATAGTATACAGTTAGTATAGTAATGTATAGTATACAGTTAGTATAGTAATGTATAGTATACAGTTAGTATAGTAATGTATAGTGTATAGTATAGTATACGGTTAGTATAGTAATGTATAGTATACAGTTAGTATAGTAATGTATAGTGTATAGTAATGTATAGTGTATAGTATAGTATAGAGTTAGTATAGTAATGTATAGTGTATAGTATAGTATAGTTAGTATAGTATAGTTAGTATAATGTATAGTGTATAGTATAGTATACAGTTAGTATAGTAATGTATAGTGTATAGTATAGTATAGAGTTAGTATAGTAATGTATAGTATAGAGTTAGTATAGTAATGTATAGTGTATAGTATAGTATACAGTTAGTATAGTAATGTATAGTATACAGTTAGTATAGTAATGTATAGTATACAGTTAGTATAGTAATGTATAGTGTATAGTATAGTATAGTTAGTATAGTAATGTATAGTATACAGTTAGTATAGTAATGTATAGTGTGTAGTATAGTATACAGTTAGTATAGTAATGTATAGTATACAGTTAGTAATGTATAGTGTATAGTAATGTATAGTGTATAGTAATGTATAGTGTATAGTAATGTATAGTGTATAGTATAGTAATGTATAGAATGGAATGATATGGTAATAATAGAATCTGGTGTAAGACGTGATACCTGAAGCTGGAGGCGGGAAGGAGCGGCGCAGGCGCTGTGAGCACTAACCCCTGACCCGGAAAGACTCCCACCTGAGCGGGAGCGGACAGCAGCCGGTGAGTGGGCGCCCGGGGGTCAGTACAGCGTCATATACATTGTTATATACAGTGCAGTGTGTGTCACTGTGGATACCAACTGCCTGACTGCTCCCTGCTGCGTCACTGGCCTGTGATTGTCATGGCATTGTACTGTGGGAGTCTCTCTGTGTAGATACAGACAAGGTCAGGCCACTGTCCTCACTGCTGATAGTGCACTGTTACACTGTGGTTATATACACACACACATATATATATACACACACACATATATATACACACACACACACATATACACACACACACACATATACACACACACACACACATATACACACACACACACATATACACACACACACACACATATACACACACACACACATATACACACACACACACACATATACACACACACACACATATACACACACACATATATATATACACACACACACACATACACACACATATATATACACACACACACACATATTTATATATAGACACACATATACACACACATATACATACACACAGACTGCCTTACCATACTGTTACTATCATTATTATACTGTGTGATTCTCACTATCTTTCTGTCTGTCTGTCTGTCTATTTAACAAGGTCAGGCCATGAGTGACTTACTGTAGTTATTATTATATGATTACACTGTATGATTCCATATATATAACAAGGTCAGGCTGTGAGCAAGGTCAGTGTGTTATATTGTTATATTATTATACTGTGCGATTCTCTAGTGACCAAAAATCGTGATATATATATGAGTGGCCTGTACTGTTAATATCGTTATTATGTCATTATTATTTATTATTATACTGTGTGATTCTATATATGACAATCCCAGGCTGTAAGTGATAGTTAATATACTGTCATGTTAATAAGTTGTACTTCATTTGATTACAGTTTAATGTCGATGTTGACTGTGTATTTTAGAGGAATTGCAATTATATATATCATCTCTGGCGGTGACCTCCTCAACCTCCCCATCTCACATATCAAATGCAAGAATTAGCAGTAGCTCCCAAACTCACTGTGCAAAATCTGTGGAGTCCTGTAGCTTAGTGGTTAGCACACTCGCCTCCAAGCGAGAGACCTGGGTTCTATTCCAGGCAGGGTGAAATGTTGGCCGATTTTCCTTGCTCCACGCGCCTCTGTTTTACCAGCAGTAAGTAGGAACACGGTGTTAGTCAATTTGCAGATCACTTTTCCGTGGGTAACAATTATTTTGTTTAAAAATTAGTCACTCAACAGTGTGGGACACTGCTGCAATTGGCTGACATCTTTCACCCACAAATACAGCCACATCAGTAAATTCTGTGAAGCACTTTGAGACGTCTCAAAGACGCGAGCTCACCCTTACCCATACCAACCTCTGCATGCCCATCACCCCAGCCCTGGCTTGCCATCTCCGAAAGATTGACTTCAGGATCCCCTACCTTCGCATACGAATCCCTTCACTTCCTAACACACTCTGTGCCTCTTTGACATGCTCGTACACCATTTCATCGCCTGCCCCACTTTGTTCAGCTGACACAGCTGAACAGTCTTTGGCTCGGCCCCTCTTTATTTTTAAATCTCTTCTGAAAACCTGCCACTCGCTTGGTCTAATCCCCCTCCGCCTTCTCGCTTGATTGGAGTACAAAATCGCCACCATGCAGCGCTCTTGAAACCGATCCTCTGTGGCAGGTGCTATTAAAATAATAATCCTTGCATTCATGCAAGTATTAGAATCATAGAATATTACAGCACAGAAGGAGGCCATTTGGCCCATCGTTCCTGTGCCGGCTCTTTGGATGAGCTAATCAATTAGTTCCACTCCCTGCAAATTTATCCTTTTTAAGTGGCTATCCAAGTCCCCTTTGAACGTTGTTATCAAATCTGCTTCCGCCATCCTTTCAGGCAGTGCATTCCAGACAATAGGGTCCGTCGATATCGAAATTTTCCGATATCGATATATTGGTTTGCCCATATCGATACGTACCAATATATCGATATCATGTTTTTTTTTGTCCTGCGCATGTGCGCGCATTCGGAGGTGTGCGCGCGCATTTAGATATCGACAAGTTAAGTTGAAAAGGTCCGCATTATACCGATATATATTGATATATCGCCGGACACGATATACAGATATTTGCGATATATTTAAAAAATTCATATCGAATTTTTCGATATATTGATATATTTGAATTTCCAATATCGGCATATCAATATGAAAAATTATATCGATATAACCAATATATCGATATATCGCCGGACACTACCAGACAGTAACATAAATTCACCCTATCTCTCTAACCCTAACTCTCTGGTTCTTTTGCCGGTTATTGTAAATCTATGTCCCCCGGTTACCAACCAACCTTCCTGAGAAAACAGTTTCTCCCTATCTGCTCTATCAAAACCCCATATTGTTATTATTTTAATGATGGCTTTGTGTTCCAATAATACTTCTGAAAACAACATACAGTAATTGGTTTTAGTGATTGATTGCTCTAAATGTATTTACAGTACTTCACCTAAATTAGTTTTGCTAAAATATTTTAGAATAAGAGCACACTGCTGTTTGAGGGAATTCATCTTTGGTCACCTTTCTACCCCTGCCCCTGGCTCGGTCCCATGATCCGCTATTCTGAAGTGCTCTGAGACGCCATCCGGCGTGCAGTGCACTATATAAATCTAAGTTGTTATTGATGAGAATAATCACAAGGAAAAATCATAAACAACAAAATTACATTTGTCTAGTGCCTACAACTCTGGTTGCCAACTAGCCAAGACAATCCAGGATGTTGGAAGCAGAATTGGGTTAAGAATTACTCGTCAGCTTCGACAAAATCAGTTCATATGCTATTATTTCAATAGCATCTGATCTGTTCCCTTCAGAACACCCACCTTACCATTCCCCAACATACTATCCTTACAACATCCGCAGTATGAGCGTTTAAATCTTACCACCACCACCACCCCACCACCCCTCCACCCCCTTCCTGATAACCTATTTCAGTTGTTGATGAACTCCTTGGAACTAATAAACCCTTACAGCTTTCCTTTCTTTGATTCTGTGGTATATTTTTTTAAAAGATAAGGCAAGGAATGCTTGTATAAACAGTTCGCTGCTTGTACTGTCACTGAGAAATGTTATTTTGTTTATAGGTATATGAATTAGACATGGGTCTGAAAACTATATGGAAAAACTACAGAGTTTTACTTGTTATGGGAACAAGCCTGGGACTGATTCACTGGGGATGGTATCACATGAAATCTAGTGACATTTTCAAGAGCAAGAACCAGGACTTAATGCCAGAACCTCCACTTATGACATACGCCATACAACAGAAAGGCCCACCAAAGGGAAAAGAGTAACTTCATTTGTTTGTCTAGGTATTGTACACCTCCTTTGTTGGTGCTTACATCTGCGTGAAGTTTTTTCATTTCAGACGAAAAGGGAATAATGCACATAGAGGGTGAATGAGATATGTGCTCACTAAATCATAGTAAATATAATTTCTAAAAGCATTTCTTAATCTATAGTTTAAAGTGAAAGGAGGATTTACATCTTAGAAAGCTAGAATCAGAGTACTTTAACTTGCTTTTACATTTAGAATCTCGAAGTGTAATAGTTACTACAGTAAAAGCCTGTTTATCCGGCACCCAATCAACCGTAACTTCCGTATAACAGGCACCTAAAAAAAAAACTCTGCATTCGATTAACTGGAATTTATCTGGAAAAATGCATTATTTAAAAAAAAATTGGAGGGGGGTTTTCGGACGAATATCCGGCACGCACTTTAACCGGCATTGGGCAGGTCCCGAGGGTGCCGGATAAACGGGCTTTTACTGTAGTTGCCTTGCAACCGAGAGGATCCGGGTTGGATTCCCGGACAGGACAGAACCTTAAGCAAGTTTCTATATGCCACACATCTCTGACTACCTAGCAGTAACTAGAAACCTGGTTGATAGTCGATTAACAGATTGTTTTTCTGGAGGTAATAATCCTTCCCCCCAAACAAATGTGGTCACTCAATCCACGGCTGTTGTGGGAAACCGCTGTGTGCAATTGGCTGCTGCCATATACACAGTCACTCCACCTTACAGTATATTCTGTGAAACGCTTTCAGGCATCTCACCGAAGAGATAAGACGCTGTATTAAATGCAAGTATTATTACTATTATTATTTCTGTTCTTCCTATGCAGGGGTCTTTTCTCTGCTCAGTGCCTCTTATCTAACAGTCCAGCTGAGTTAGAAAGCTGCCTGGGATGTGCTCATGCTGCTTTGTGGTGCGGCAGTCCTTCTGTATCATTGCAGTGATCATTAGAACTGTACATTAACAAAACATTTGAAAAAGGTACCCATTTGCCATCTTCTAACCACAATGCTACGGGACTCCCACTATGTTGAGACTTTGAGCTTGCACTCTCCAGGGCAGTGCTGGTGTTGTCCTGCATTGTCAGAGGTGCCACCCTGCAGATGAGAGGTCCAATCTCCTTCTTTAGGTGGATGTGAAAGATCTTGTAGCACTATTTGAAAAGAGAAGGGAGTTACACTCTCCTGGTATCCTGGCTGATGTTCCCCCAGATACAATCCGCCATTGACTTTATGACTGTTTGTGGGACATTGTTTTTCGCGGTGCAAATAAATACAATAGAATTTTTGTTAAATTTAACTATACAGTAAGTTTTCCACTGGATAATGGTAATTGATTTAGTTGTTAATAACAGCCATGTCCCTAGATTATGTAACTACACAGCGATATTCAACATGCTATCAAATGTGCTGACCGAAATAATCAACCGAAATATGAAAAGCTATATCAAATTCAAGGGGGAATGCTGTTTTGCCCAGAGAATACAGTCACTCCACTTTGCAGTACACTCCATGAAGCGCTTTGAAATGGCTCAACAATAAAGCTCTATTTCAGAAGTATTATTATTTAGGATGACAGATTACCTCTTGTCATTACAGGCACGGTTAAACTGCATTGTGCGTTGACTGAAGGATGAAGAATAAAAATTGGTTACGGAAAAATTGGCTTCTCGTGGCAGGCCTGTCCTTTCTCGGAATTCACACCATCACGTATATAATGCAGAAAGTTATGAAAAAGTCTGCTCAATCCAGTCTAGAATTAAAGAAAAACATTGATGAATAGCAGATTTGGATCGCCTGCAGGCCGATCCTTCCCAACGCTGGGCAGCCTAACCCCGTCTATCCAGGGTGAATTATACTTGAAATGTACTTTGATGGATATCCAAATCAGTAGTTTTATAATGTGCATGATAATGAACACCGATCAAAGGAACTTTATTTCAAAAATCTGAACTGAAATATGTATAAAGTCCAAGCTTCCTTCTAAACAATAAAGTTGCCATTTGCAGAAACTACATTTTGTCTCAAAACCCATTCCACGCTCGACAGATAATGTCCCGCATTGCATCCGAGACACCGTCCTTCTGCTGCTCCAAGCCAATAAATAATGAGGAGGTTTGTCAAGCTATTTCCACTTTCAGGTGTATTGTACAGTCATGTTATGGCCCGTTTGGTAGACTCAAGCTGATTCACAATGGCACCGGAGGCTATGTTCAAGCCACATCGCAATCTTCTGCCCTGCTGCGTAGCATCTCTGTATCCCACCCAGTGGTAAAGTGGCTAATCACCTCGGTTTCGAGTCATATTTCCCAATTTGGTGATTCTGGACTGTTTACAGCCGTCCTCTGTTGCAATTTGATTGAAAAGGCAAAGCAATGTAATGTACCAGGCAGCTGTGTGGTCAGGATACAGAGCCACCTCCTCAATACGTGCATTGACTATCTGAAATCCGAGGACTGTAGCTGCAGGATACAGGTAGATTTTAGTCACAGCAGGCCTCTGCTGTCTCTTGTCCGCACAGTAATAACCAGTAAACCTACTTGCATGCTGACCGTAAAGGAAGCAGATTACATCAGTTCCCTGGTGTTGAAGGCTTTCCTTTACACAGTGCCCTCTGTCATTGGAGACAACATGTCCTTGGGACAGATGCTGATCATTTCTGCCGAGGGACAAAGAGTTAACGACTCCCGTGTGCTTCCTGGGCTCTTGATCCAAATATCCGTTTCGCATTCCAGAACAATTCAATCCGCAACGAGGACTTTTGGCCCCTTTAAAGTCGCCCTATTCGATGTCTCCATGTCAGGAGAGGTGGTCGACCCTGGAATTGGCACCTGGGTGGTAGAATCGGCTTCGTGCCTGGAAGATTGGTCCCTGGCACAGCTGATGCGAGTGGGGAAGCAGCTAGTGCGTGATCAGGTTGGCATTGTGCTCTGTCAGAAGGTGATCCATCCGATCCTTAAACAGTATCTACAGGAAGAAGACGTGCTGGTGGAAGATCGACTGGGAGCCGCTCTGGTGGAACCTTTGACCAAAATGACAGGTTAACAATAACAAATTGTATTTGTGTGAAAAACGAGGTGTGTGGAATAAGGAAACTTGACCAAACGTTTTACCCTGACTGAGAATCAAACCCAGATTCCCTAGCTTGCAAGGCGAATGTTCTATCCACTGAGCTACAGGACTCCACTATTTATATTTATATAGTGTCTTTCACGTTGGGAGGCAGTCTTCTAGACGTCTCAAAGCACTTCACAGAATGTACTGTAAAGTGAATTGCCTTTATATTTGTGGGCGAAACGCGGCAGCCAATTGTGCACAGCAGTGTTCCACAAACAATCGTGGATTGAAATGACCAAATTCATTATTGTGGTTTTTTTTGAGCGATTATTATTAGGTGTGTTGAGTAAGGAAACTTGTCCAAGGATTCGCCCTGATTTGCCTGGATTCGAACACAAGTCTCATGCTTGTAAGGCAAGTGCTCTAATCACTAATCATAATGATAACTATGGGGGCAGTCCAGGTGGGGGATCAGGTTTGAAAATCCCAAGCTTTCTTTCCCAGTGCTAACTTTCCTGGTGTCTCTCATGGGAGGCTAAATTGGGTCAAATCATTTCCGCATAATCCTGGCTGAGGAATAGTGAGTGGTACGGGAGACACACTTGGAATAGGAATAAAGAGCATTTGCCTCACAAGCGAGAGGAGCTTGGTTCGATTCCTGGGTGGGGCGAAATGTTAGGCCTTACTCCACATGCCTGTTTACCTAGCAGTAAGTAGGAACCTGGTTGTTCGTTGATTAGCAGATTGATTTTCCTGGAGTAATAATTCCTTTTAAAAAAATAATAATTTGGTCATTATTATTACAGGATTGAGGAATATTATTGCCTATGTAGGAAAAGAAGCAACTAGCAGATCAAATTCTTAAATATTAATGGATTTAAACGTTTATAACATTCTTTGCAATAGAAATCCCTTAATGGAGCACAAAGTTATTATGGAATCAGCTGTTGAGCGATTAGGGGATTTATGCTGCAATAGAATGCAAAACAAAAAAATTGATTTGTGAAGCGCCTTTCATGTCGGGAGGACGTTCCAAGGCGCTGACCAGTCAGGAATTCGGACCGGAGAGCGGGGTGGAGGGTGGTTGTTATCGATCGGGGAGAGTGGAAGGTAGAGAAGAGGACAGCTGAAGGAGGGTGGCTGAAGGCACGGTCGAAAAGGAGGGTCAAAGCAAAGCAATGTGAAGCTGGCTTCCTGCACTATATTGCTATGTTTGTAAGACTGGAACAATACGTATGTTTAATACGGCGCCCTTCATGTTCCTGTGACGTCTCAAAACGCTTCACAGTAATGCACTCCTGGGGTGGGAGAGAGGGGTTGCCATGGTGGAGGTGCTGTCCTTCAGAAGAGATGTTAAACAGAGATCCCGTCAGCCTGTTAAAGATTAAAAGGACTTTAAAGATCCAGAAGCTTCTCTCTCCCGTTTCCTGGCCAACAAACTCCAAATAAAATGAGTCACTCACGTCATGGCTGTTTGTGGGACAGTGCTGTACACAAACTGGCTGCCACATTTCGCCCATAAAATACACAGTTATTCCACTTTGCAGGATATCCCATGAAGCGCTTTGAGATGTCTCAACGAAATACTCAAGAGTACTCATGAATACTCAACGAATACCATGAAATACTCATTGGTCTCATCACCAATACTCATGGTGGAAATGTGAGTACCACCATTATTATTATTATTTGTTGCCAAGTATAGTATATTTGTAGGTAACCGCAGAAGCAGATTTGCACACATTTAATGTCCTACAAAATAGCCATGAAGTGAGCTATTTTCATTGCAAACTGAATGTATTTTAAACAGGAAGCCTTATGTGACAAATTATTTGTTTTATGGCTTGTATGTTTGATCTCCAGGGTCAAACTATACCTCAACTGCTCAATGGACTTGTTCCATGTATTACACAATGTAATTGTATTCACGTGCCTGTTCAGGTTTTCACAGCGTCCAAACCCACTGAATGCTATCCAACTTGAAGGCCGGTATGCAAGTTGATGTGCACTAACCATTGAGTTGTCAATCCTGACATGAAAGGCGCTATGATATATAAATGTTAATTGTATGGTACATTGTGGTGCTGTTGTAATTTGAAATGATTTGCTGCTGGATGTTGCCAAGTTTTTCCTGGCAGGGCGAAAAGTTCCTTACTCCACACGCCTCTCTTTACCTAGCAGGAAGTAGGAACCCGATTGCTACTCGATTGGCAGATCACTTTTTCTGGGGGATAATAATTCCTTCGGACACTGCTGTGCAATTGGCTGCCACGTTTTGCCCACAAAATATACCAGCCAAGCCACTTTACAGTATATTCCATGAAGTGCTTTGAGACTTCTCAAAGACATGATAAAGAGCTCTCTCAAATGAAAGGATTATTATACTATAAGATCAAAATGAATCTTGGTCAGTGGAGTATCTATATAAAATGCTGATCATTTTCATGTGAATGTGTTTTTTTTTACTGTTTGTTTGGATTTCACTAGGTGCAGAGTCCATTGGTTCATATCAACGACCCATTCTAGCCGACTGCTATGGCAAGCTGAACAGTTGGTGCGTTGTCAAGTTTGGTTCTAAACAATTTCTGCATCTGATCCCTGTTGATGACAGCCCTGTGTATAGTCTGTTGCTGTGCAATCGGAGTGAAACTGGATTGAATGAGCTGAAGGTATTTATGGCATATTAACAATAATAATGATAATCCTTGCATTTCATATAGCAGCTGATCATATAGCATACAGCAGCTGATCATGTTGTTGACATGGCTCAAAGCACTTCATGGGGTTTTACTGTAAGGTGTATCCACTGTGTATTTTGTATGGGGCGCAACTGATTTTAACACGGTAAAGCCACACAAACAATCATGGAGTGAGTGACCAATTTTATCCGGGGGATTGTCGGTCAGGACACCGGGAGAGAGAAACTCCCTTCTCTTTTTGACTAGTGTCATGGGATCTTTAACGTCCATATCTGTGGTCACCACCTCATGTGAAGGATGGCATCTGTGACAATGCAGCCTCCCCCAGCACTGTACTGGAGCGTCAGACTGTGAGCTCAAAGTCCCAACATAGGACTTGAACCCAAAACCTTCTGATTCAGAGACCAGAATGCTGCAGACTTAGCCAGGCTGTCATCTGTTATATTTATGTCCTCGAACACTAATCAAAAACGTGTCAATTGGAACCACAAGGGGACTGAAGCTAAGAAATCAGCTCAATTTGTGTTTCTCGATTTTATTAGGAGTCGATCTCTTTTCCCCCTTTCTCCCCTGGCCCCATTTCTGCGACTGTTTGTGGGATACTGCTGTGCGCAATTTGGCTGCCGCGTTTCGCCCACAAATATACAGTCAGTTTTCCTGCTCTCCTTCCCCCTACCCCGACCCCTCCCCTTGCCATCTTTCCCCCCTTTTTCCCCTAATCCCACTTCCATGACTGTTTGTGGGACACTGCTGTGCGCAATTTGGCTGCCGCGTTTCACCCACAAATATAGTCAATTTTCCTACTCTTCTTCATCCTGCCCCAACCCCTCCCCGCCTGCTCTTGTCCCTACCTAACTGTACAGCGTCTTGGGACGTCCTCTCGACGTGAAAGGTGCTATATAAATGTAAGTATTGATTGGTTGGTTGGTCGGTCGGTTGAATCGAATCTCTGGCCCCAATTTCAATGAAAGTAGCAACAAATAGATTGAAGAGTGATTGTGTTCAAGGGAGAGAAAGAGAAGAGGATTACCAGTTTGAGATTCTGCAGAATAAACAAAGACTCATTGCTTTCAGACTTCATTAACACCCTACCCTCCCATGGAGTATCTAAGGTGAGGTACAACCAAACCTTGTTACAGGTGATAATGATCCCAATATCTTTAAGTGAAGTGATTTACGGTCATTAAAATTCTAAGATTTTAGCATTCATTTTTCTCCCAACTACAATTGGATAGCACCTCAGCATGATTTCCCATTTAGTTATTTTTCACCCATTGTTACCATCACTGGGCTCTAGCCTCCTGTCAGCGAGAGAAAGAGAGCGAAAGACAGAGAGAGAACTCTCAACAGTCCCCAGTGATTTATCAGTGTTCAGAGAAATGGAATTGTTGAAATGGAATGCAGCACTCTCTTCCTGGAGAGACACATACTGCTTACCTAGTTCTCAAAAGTAGCAAACGAGAGGACCTAGGTTCGATTCCCAGGCAGGACAGAAGCTTGGGCAAGTTTCCTTACTCTACACGTCTCTGTTCACCTAGCAGTAAAATAGGAGGTAGTTGAATGGCGGATCGCTTTTCTGGGGGTAAACTGTGCCTTCCTCCCTACTCTCTCCCTCCCCTCCTAACTCTCTCCCTCCTAACTCTCTCCTGCCCATCCTGCCTACCCTGGCCCTCTCCCTTGCTCAGGTCCTGACCCGACTGTTCAGTGCCTTGGGACGTCCTCTCGACATGAAAGGTGCTCTATAAATGTAATTTTGTTGTAATAATTCCCTGCAAAATTGATCGCTCAATCCACAACTGTTGTGAGATACTGCTGAGTACTATTGGCTGCTGCATTTCGCCCTAAAATACAGTCAATTCATTTTACAAGATATTCTGTAAAGCACTTTGAGATGGCTCAACAAAGTGATAAGGCACTGTATCAAATGCAAGGATTATTATTAGCAGTCTTAGTTCATGAAAAAAAATCTGCACATTTATGTCAGAGATAAAAAATAATTCTTGATCATAGAAAAATATAGCTTTGGATGCAATACATGTTGAAGAATATATAGGCTTAATTTTAGATTAACATAGTATATACAGGTGCCCCTCCCCAACTGTGGGGGATACGTTCCTGAAAACCCCCGTGGTTAGGAAAACCACGGTTGGGAAATACAAGGCCCTATGGGAAACATGGGGATAGGGGGAGTAAGTTGCTTGTTCTTTTATTAAACATAAAAATACACGATAACCTAACAAAAGCAATAAATGTTCAAATAACACAATAAAAAAAACATAAAAAACAATAAATTCATGTTATTTACCTTAATCCAAAGAGAGAAGCGACATTGTGGCTGGTTGTTTGCGACATCGCAACTGGGTCCTAGCGCCAAACGCTAGCGTAAAGCGACATCGTGAATGGTTGATGCAACTGGGTCCTCGCGCCAAACGCTAGTGTTAGTGTTAAAACCCATGGATATGCCAAATTCACTGCCGCGGTTGGCAAAGATTGTCGCAGAGAGTCAACCGTGAATACGTGAAATTTGCGGTAGAAAAAACCACGGTTGCGGAGAGGTACCTGTATTTGACAGTAAAGGTGGAAATATTGTTTGCACATGTGTGTTATCTATGAAAATTAAAAGTACATATATATAGGAACCGAAGAATTTGCTGGGGTGAAAGGAGACCAAGGTCCATCCAGTTCGCCGTGAACCTATTTAATTTGTTCTTGAAACGAACAGCATTTTCTGATTCCGCCGTCTCCCTAGGGAGCCTGTTCCATAAGTTTATTACTGGAAATACTTTGAGATGTCTTGAAGACGCAATAAGGCTATAACAAATGCAAGGATTATTATTGATTATTATTACAACAACAAATTTACATTTGTAGAGGCCTTTCACGCAGGAAGAGAGGACTCCCAAGACACTGAACAGTTGGATCTTAGACCCGAGCATGGGTGGGGGAGGTGGGCAGGGTTGGAATGAGGGAGTATTATTATTACTTGCTCACTGAAGTAGTGTTTCCACAGATTTCTTCTGAATTTACCGCGCTTCAATTGCAGGCCATGTCCTCTGGTTCTATGTTCAATACAAGAAAAACATGTGTCAGCCAGACTCGGTGAGTCGCACTCTCACCTGTGAGGCAGAAGGTTGTGGTCTTCTGTTGTGACTCTGCGCCTTGGGATGTTCTCTCGATGGGAAAGGCACTATACAAATGTAATTATGATGTTGTTGTTGTTACTTGCACAGTCTGGGCTGACACACCAGTGTAGCCCTGAGTGGAGCACTGCACTGAGAGATGACGTGTTAAACTGAAGTCTTCTCTGTGCCTGTTCAGGTGGATGTTAAAGGTCGCTCGGCCCTGTTGGAAAAAAAAGTGGGGGGTTTCTCTCTCTCTCTCTCTCCCTGTGTCCTGGCTGACTATCCCCCAGATACAATAGTCACTCACTTCATGGCTGTGTATTTAACAATGTGTGTAAATTGTCTGCTGTGTTCACCCACAAAATACAGTTAATACACTTTACAGTAATTACTGTGAAGTGCTTTGCTCCCGATGTGGAAGGCATTGTATTAGATGCAAGGATTATTATTACAGTACTATATTATCATTATTTCTCTACATCACTGACGCACATGACTGGAATCACTTGCCAGGGCAGTTTGATCCTCTCATCCCCTGAGCCCTCACTTTTTTTACTTGGTCTCTTTCATAAAATGGCTTTTGAAAATCAAGAAGCTTATTTCACTTGATCCCATAGACCTCGGAGAGAGACAGAGAGAGAGAGAGAGATAAATATCTTTACACTGCAGCTCATGGCCAGAGTGCTTGGTGAAGCATCAAATAGAAATTGCAAGATGTGTTAATAATAATAATCATAATAATCATAATAATAAATGTTTTAGAAATTAGAATGTGAAAAATTAAGCCCCTATTAAATGTGGCACAAATTTGTTAATGGCTGTTTTATCAAACGCAGGCACAGAACTCTAGTGTACTCTGATGTAACTCTAGTGTAAAATAAAGTGATGCCATATCAATTGCAATCCTTACATTTTACACACCACCTTTCACGTCAGGAGAACATTTCAAAGTGTTTCACATTTACTTGTGACTGTATTTTGTAGGCAAATGCAATCTGCATACAGCAGCGTCCCAGAAACAGGCATGAAGTGAGTGACCAATTTTACTTGACGGATTATTGGCCAGGACACCGGGAGAGAGAAACTCCTTTCCTCTTTTCCAATAGCGCTGTGAGATCTTTTAACAGCCACCTCAACAGGCAGAAAGGACTTTGATTTAATCTCTCATCCGAAGGATAGCACCTCTGACAATGCTACACACCCCCCGGCCCTGCATTGAAGCATCAACTTGAACCTGAGTCAGAATGACTCAGAGACAAAATAGAGTGCTACCCACTGAGCCAGACTGACACACAATTAAAACTGAATTGAACAATTTGCAAGATTCTGGATATCTGAACTGCTCTTAAGAGAAATCTCCTCAATAGTTTCCTGTGTGGAATAAACCATATGATAATCTGGTGAGAATGATCTACCTGTTTGCTAACACTGTTTTCTCACACTGTGTGTTGTTGCTAGGTTGTCTGTCAGACTGCAGAACATGTCCTGCGACTTACGCTCAAACAGCCCCTAGCCTTACTGGGAGGTGGTTGCACTGAAGCTCATCTATCCACCTATGTCAGGCATAAGGTTTGTATGACTATCCTCCTTGGGGGGTGGGTGGGAGGTAAACGGGGTCTCCTTGGAGCTCAACTGGCCAAAAAGTGATATACAACAACAACAACTTTGATTTATATAGCGCCCTCCACGCCGGATGGCGTCTCAGATATGCCTATCTACGGAATGTCAGAATGGAGCCAGCAACTCTGACGGCCTCCAGCCAGGCAGGTCCGCAGTATTCCAGGGGCTCTGCTGATGACAGCATAACGCAGCCTGACTCATTGGAAGGTCTTGAAAGGGCAGACCAGTCACTGGGGGCAGGGAATCCTCCCACTCAGCTCCAGTTAATCCCTTCAAATTTTGTTTGAAAAATTGATCCTTCAACTACTGTGCACAACCTGGCTGTCGCCTTCCATCAACAAAATGCTGTATTCTAGTGCTATATCAAATGCAAGGAATATTATTTAACTGAAAAAATATTATTAATAAAAAATAATGCAGGCAACTCTTAATTCAAAATTGCAATCCTATTGTATGATTTTCATCACACCAATTATGCTAAGCTTTAATTATCTTGCAGTATCATGGTGCCTTGTTATGTACAGTGCGATCTGTCACCAAAAATACCTTAAACTGAGTGTCACAGAAAATACATAAATAATAATAATCCTTGCATTTGATACAGCGCTTTTCACATTTTATCGACATCTCATATATAAATTATAATGCTGTATAAGACTAATAATAATAATACTTCCATTTTGATAATATGCCTTTCTCCTTCATTCGCTGCAAAGCTTTGTGTGTTTTGTAGGTGAACGCAGCGGCCAATGTTTGCACAGCAATGCTCCACATAAATTTCATGGGAATTTGTTGGCCAGGACACCAGGAAAGAGGGGAACTCCCCTCTCTTTTTCCAACAGTGCGCAGGATATTTAATGTCCACCTGAACAGACACAGCCGGGACCTCAGGTTTAAGGTCTCATTCATTCAGCTGCACTTTATAGTACATTACAGTGAAGTGCTTGGAGCTGTCCCCCTCTCCCCCACCCCATGCCTTCTTTTCCCAAAGCAAAGGGCACTGTATAAATATAAGAATTATTATTAGTAGTAGTAACTGCATGCCACCTGAGTGACAGCCTTAGAGGGCCCGATGTGGGGTCTTGAATACCTGGTGTTCAGGTGAGATATATTGCTTTAGTCAATTCCCTTTACAGTATGTTTTTTTAGTCAATTCACTTTATAGTATGTTCTGTGAGACACTTTGAGACGTATCGAGCAAGTGGTAAGGCTCTATATCAAATGCACGGACTATTATTATAATTAGAAACAATGTCCTCTTTACAGAGCTGCTGTGTGCCTGACGACGCGTTGGCAGAGCTGGGTTGTTCTCGAGCGCAGTATAGAGTCGTCACTGACTGTTTCTGCCGCTCGCTGGATCACACGATTTTGTGCCTGGAGCACGACGGTAGTGAGAGTCTTGTTGACTCAGAATACAGTCATCGTTGGTCAGTCCCACCCCAAATCCCCTTGGGCACTGACTGGTCACAGGTGGTTTCCAACTGTGCTTGTGGATTGCACAGCAGCCACCAAGACTTGCAATGGACCCTGTTGAGGAATCGGAGCGAAGAGATTAACAAGAAGATGGGCTCTGCCACGCCCTGCATTGGAGTTTTACCAGACCGGCTCCTGCTCGATTCATTCCTCGTCAAACTGAATGCTTTACAAGTGGCGGTGGAGACGGCCAACGTAATTGTACAGCTGCAGCACATCATCCAGACTCACAATTGAATTCCTGTGCCTGAGGAAGGATTGTCCTATATCACAACCTCACAAAAACAACAACAAAATTACACTTGTACAGCACGTTTCATATCAGGAAGACGACCCAAAGCATTGGACAGTCACTGTTTCAGACCCGAGCTGGGGTCGGAGACGGGGAGAGTGGAGGGAAAGGGGGGGATTTGGCCAATGGGACCATCGAAGAGGAGGATCTTGAGGCAGGACTTGAAGGAGGCCAGGGAGGGGCAAGCCAGAAGGACAGCAGGATGGAATTCCAGAGATTATGGGCAGAGTAGCTGAAGGCTCATTCAGCCCCGATGTTGGGGTGAGTGGGTTGGGGGACATGGAGCAGGCTGGAGCCTTATCACACACGCTTATTACACTTCATCACTTTAATGCTCACGCTCAAGAAATCTGAAGCGCTTTGTGTGAACATTTCATTTTGTATTGATTCATCCTCATCACATTGATTTTTTGTTTGCTCAGTCAGGTGTCTGACACATGTGGAAACCCTTCACCATGTTTAAGAGTCTCCAAACCAAACTGCGTATCCATCCCTCCATTATACATGGAAATCCCAGAGATAGATTGTTGGAATGGAATGTGTACTCTCTCCCTGGAGGGACGCGTCCTGCTTACCTAATTCCGGAAAGTATTAAGCGCAGGTTGGCAAAAGCCAAAGCTTGGGCAGCTCAGAGTGTGTTGAGGTAACTGCTGGACTCTAACCAGCTAAAACCACATAGCTTGCCATTGATATTAGTGGCAAGCTTTCCCACTGCTTGTCCAGCTAGGACCAGCCTACCCATTATGGCTTTGGTTTGCAGGGTTAACAGTAGCTGAATGGGATGACTCCCTGCCCCAGTGACTGGTCTGCCCTTCCAGGTCCTGCCGATGACCCAGGCTGTGCTGTTATCAATAGTGCTGTGGAATACTCCTGATCCAGCTGGCTCAGAAACTGGTTGAGAGACCATCACAGAGGGCTGCTTCGATTCCAACATTCTGTTGCCAGATATGTCACCTTGGAGCAAGTTTCCTTATTGTGTGTAGCGTTTTGAGATGTCTTGAACATGTAGATAAGGTGCTGTAACAAATGCAAGGATTATCATTATTGTGAGAACACAATCATTAATTACTTCAACATACGTGCGAAATGTGTTCAGAAAGCCAGGCAGACTTGTTCCTAAATAAATCAGTTTGCCAATAACAACAACAAAATTACATTTGTATAGTGCCTTTCATGTCAGGAGGACGTCCCAAGGTGCTGGACAGGTTACTGCTTCAGACCTGAGCTAAGCATGGGGTGGGTGGGGGGGAGAGGGAGGAGTCGACGATGGGACCATCGAAGAGGAGAGAGTTGAGGCGAGACTTGAAAGAGACCAGGGAGGGTGCGAATAATGTTTGTGTTCACTGGTGAATCCTGCGAAGCGCTTTGTACCCTGTCGATGACGTGACAGGGCGCTTGCATCGCGGTTGAGGACTGATGATCAGAATCCCCTTGCTGTGTCTGAAGTGGGCTGCTTGGAAGGGAGTGAGATTGCCCACCTGGGGTTGTGACTGAGTGAGCAGCTTTGAGGGTGTCACTGAGTCTCAGTTTTTCTCCCAGCATTGTGATAGCCGATTTACATACAACAAAAATGTGTTCTATCAGCCCGTTTTGTTCAGTTGGAAGTGGTTCTGACTTGTTTAACTCATTCTACCACAATTAAAAATGCCTAAATCTTGTTTGATTTTCTTTTGTCTGGCAACACCCATATTCGATCTGGTAGGTGTGGGTTTGTTTTTTCTTTCTTTCTCTCTGAGGCAGAGAGGGCAGTGTTCCAAAAAAGCTCAGATGATTTGTGTGCTGAGACAGTTAATGAAATTCAGAGCAGTGTGGGAACAGGGTGAGAGGGTGAGCAATGGTGAATAAGGCACAACAAAACATTACCCATTAATCCAGAGATTTCAGAGCATAAAACCCAACTTCACAAGGTATAATGTGTAATATTTACAGCAAATCTAATATAGACATGTATGTACAGGATTAAACAATAACTTCAACTTGGATCTTGAACTCAAATAGTCCAGGCTGACACTCCAGTGCAGTATTGTGGAGTGCAGCAAACAAAAACAGTAATAAATTGGTCACTTCAATCCACGACTAGTTGTGGGACACTGCCGTGCGCAATTAGCTGTCGCATTTCGCCCACAATATACAGTCAATTCACTACGGTATATTCTGTGAAACATTTTGGGAAGTCTAGAAGACATGACAAGGCGCTATATCAAATGCAAGGGTTCTTATTCTTGCCAGAGGTTCCATCTTTCAACAACAACAACAAAGTTAAGATTTATAGAGCATCTTTCATGTTGGGAGGATGTCCCAAGGCGCTGATGAGAAGTGAAACCCAGTTTCTGTCTGACTCGTCAGGTGTTTGTGCCACTTTTTGAGAAGGGAAGGGAGTTTCTTTGTCAACAATCTCCAAAATCAAATCGCACGCTCACTTCATAGCGATTAGTTGATCCAAAATTATCCTGTTCCCCCACAAAATAGTTATTAAACTTTACATATATCCTGTGAAGTACTTTTGACGATAGGATAAGGCATGATAGTGAATGAAAGAATTATGAGTACTGTATAGTCATCCTTGCATTTGATACTGCGCCTTCTACAATTGGTAACAAAACCTACCACCGTAATCAGCCAGGTATCTGATATACAGGGAAACCCCTTCACTGTGATCAGCTGGGTATCTGACACACATGGAAACAACAACAACAACAACAAAATTACATTTATAGAGTGCCTTTCATGTCTGGAGGATGTCCCAAGGTGCTTTGACATTAGGAAACCTATGATAGGGAAACCTATCGCTGTGATCAGTCAAATGTTTAACACATGGAAACTCTTCACTGTACTTAACAGTCTCCAAGTTTGACGAAGAGCTTCATACATGCCACCGACACATGGAAATCTCCCTGTGTCTGGAATGCGCACTCTCTCCCTGTTGGGACGTACCCTGCTTACCTAATTCCGGAGAGTATTAGGCACAGGTTGGCAAGGGCCAAAAGCCTGGGGACTCCAGTGTGCATTGGGGGTAACGCTTGGATTCCAACCAGCTAAAACCACATAGCTATTGAGTGCACTGTCTGGCAAGCTTTTCCGCTGCTTATCATGTTAGGACCACCGTACTTGTTAGGGCTTTGGCTTGCAGGGTTAACAAGAGTTGGGTGGATTCTCTGCCTGCAGTTTTAAGGCTCCAAATTTTTCCAACTATTCAGGAAGGCTGGTGTGTCATCAATAACCCCCTTGGGTACTGACCTGGGAAAAATAATATTCATATCTGATACAAATGTAATTTGGTTGTTGTAACAGCGTCTTGGGACGTCCTCCTGACGTGAAAGCCTCTATACAAGTATAATTTTGTTGTTGTTTCCATATCAGGAGACATCTTAAAAAAGCTTCATAGGATATACTGTAAAGTGTAGCGACTGTATTTTTTTAGGTTAACTCGGCAGTCAGTTTGCGTACAGCAATGCTCCACAATCAGCAATGAAATTTTATCTGGGAGATTGTCAGCCAGAACACTGGGAGAGAAAGCAAAACCCTCTTCTCTTTTTGAATAGCGCTGCAAAATCTTCAGCGTCCGCCTGAACAGGCAGAGACAGGACCCCGGTTTAACGTCTAATCTAATGACATCCCAAAAGGCCCTCAGCACCCCTGAACTGGAACGCCAGCCTAGACTGTGAGCTCAAGATCCATGACTTCGGGCTGGAAACCACAACCTATTGACTCAGAGGCAAGCGTGAGACCGACTGAGCCGAGCTGATGTTCGTGGGAGTAAAGGGTGGCTTCAACAACAAGACTGGAACTCTTAAGAATGATGGGTGTGGGAGTGGAAGTGTTTAACTGAGTAAATTATTGATAGCTTTGACTAAAGCAAGACATGGATGAACTGGCAGGTTGATTGTGAGAAAATCAGAGCCATAGCCAAGCGAAAGAATGCAAATTGAGGTTAATCGTTCTGGAGCTATTGGTAGGAAATAGGATAAGAGATAAAGCCTGACAAGGCTCAGACTCAGCTCACAACCTATGGGACAGAAAGCTATTTAATGGCTCGCAAAAGGCAGCCACACATCACACTGTTACCATGTAACACAGTACTGGCCTCTCACAAATTCCACTGGGTAACTTAATCTTCCTGTGGGTGCCCCATTCCAAACACTGAAGGGAGAGAGATCTGAGTAAAGCAACCACTGACACCTGCCCCGTTGTGCACAGCTGAATCAGTTTCTTTTATACTAATAATAATCCTTGTGTTTGATACAGAGCATTATCATGTCATTGAGATGTCCAGAAGCATAATGTGAAGTGGATCAAAACGTGGAAGCCAATTGCGCACGGCAATCAATCAATCAATCAAAACTTACATTTACATAGCGCCTTTCACGTCGAGAGAATGTCCCAAGGCAATGTCCCAAATCAATTGTGGATTGAGTGGCCACATTTTTTTAATGAGGGATTAATACACCAAAAACAAAAAGTGATCTGCCAATTAGGTTTCTACTTCCTGCTAGGTAAACAGAATATTGTGGAGTAAAGGAAACTTATCCAAGGTTTTGCCCTGCCTGGGAATCGAACCTAGGTCCTCTCGCTTGTGAGGCGAGTGCATTTCACCACTAAGCTATAGGACTATACCTGCTGTTTTTCTCTAGCCGCACATCAGTACATTATCCCCAATTATTCCCTCGAAGGTGCAAAATGTACTCCCTATCCTCATTCTAGCTTTTTGTCACCTCAACAATTGACTTCTCCAATGACACGCCAGCCTCCCCAGCTCTACAGGCATGTCACAGCTTCTTTCTTCTCTCCCAAACCAAAGTCCCTGAGCTCATCACTCCAGTCCTCACCCCTTTCCATAAACACCTGATCTGCCAGTGGATCAACCCTACCATCCCCTTGGATTGAAAGATCTCCTGTAACCTGATAAACCGCTGGAACAGGCTGGTGGGGCTGAATGTCCTCCTCTTGCTTCAAACTCTTCATTTAAACTTATTATTATCACAAAATGGGTTCGGATGAAGAAGCTCCTTTGGCCCATATATCTCCTCCCTCCAGAAGACCCACCCTCCTGTCCCCGCATCACAGCATGCAGCTGCTTTTAAATGAGTCCTAATGTCCTGGCCTCAATTCCCCATCCCTTCCTGGTAACCTGTTCCAGTCATTAATTACCTTCTGGGTAAGGAAACACTTCCTGGTGTCTGTCCTGAAATTGCCCCTTTACAGATCTAACCCTGTGTTCTCGTGTTCCACTGTCTCGGTGTATCCGAATGTAATAATGTAATGGGTTTACTTTTTCAATCCCATTTAAAATTTTACACAGCTCTAACAGGTCCTTCCCTGAGTCATCTTCTCTCAAGAGAACAATATCAAAATTACATTTATAGAGCGCCTTTCATGTCGGGAGGACATTCCAGATTGAAGAGCTTGTCTACTCATTGCTTAAAAAGTAGCGGGGTGCTGTGATGGAAGGATGGTAGGGTGGGTTTTTTGGACCGAGATCAGATGGACTGAAGGATCTCCTTCATCTGATCCAATCGTGTGCTATCAACTGCTCCCATGCTATGCTGTGTCCACTTCAAACTTGTGACAAGCCCGGTCAGTGAAATTGAATGAAGTACTGTAGTTTAATTGGACGAAATGCACTTCAATACAGGGATGTCAGAGTGTGTACAGCAGAGGGCGCTATTCACATTAATCCTGCTTAATAATTGTTGTACAGATTTCTATTTTGCTTCAGCCGGGTATCTGATACATGTGGTAACCCATCACAAGCTTAAGTGTATCCAAACCCCAAGTTGAGATTTCTATGCATTCCAGCCATGGATGGAAATCTCCGTGACAGATTGTTGGAATGGAATGCGCACTCTCTCCCTGGAGGGACACATCCTGCTTACCTAATTCCAGAAAGTATTAGGTGCAGGTTGGCAAGAGTCCAGACTTGGCGACCCCAGAGCTTGTGTGAGGGTAACCGCTGAGATCTAACCGCTAAAACTACATAGCTCATCATTGAGAGCACTGCTTGCCAATCTTTCCTGCTGCTTATCCAGCTTGAAGATGGGAAAGGATAGAGGGAGAGAGTTCCAGAGTTTTGGGAAGTAGTGGCTGAAAGCGTGGCTGCCGATGGTGGAACGGAGCGCAAAAAGAACATGCAGGAGGCCAGAGAAAGTTGAACAGAGGTAGCAGATTGCGGGTTGGGGACTGAGCCCGTTGTAGAGGTAGGAACGTGCCAGAGCATGAAGAGATTTGAAGATGAATGTGAGGATCTTGAATGTGACTGTAAGTGTGTGAGTTGGTGAGTGAGTGCAAACGACAACAACTACAACTTACATTTACACAGAGCCCTACATTTGGGGTAGGGTCCCTGCGTACTTGAGTGACTCTGTGTGTGAGTGTGTGTATGTGATGCGTTTTCCAACAACAGACTAGACACGGTGAGTTTATTACTTTAATTAATATTAACTCGCTACAAAAATGTGAAAGGAGTAAAGGGATTTCTGAGTAACTAGCCACAATGATGTTTCATTTGAAAATCTGGCCATTTCATCTATATCACACCTATGAACACAGCTTAGTCGGCTGCTGTGTGTGCAATAGATCTCTAAACTACGTAAGCGACAATAAATATTACAAAAAATCCACATGGTAATAAGCAAAATACAATATCCTTATAAAAACTACATTGTATCTCTCATAACTAATCACCTGTGTTTTTACATGGCAAATTTTCTCCACTAGTGCAAGTGTCCCTAATCTCACTGTCAACAGTTTGTAAATCTCCAAGCTATTAAGGCTCCCCCGCCCCACCCATGGTCAGTGGGGCGATCCTTAATAATACACTGTGCCTGTATTGATGTGACAACCGCTCATCGCTTAGAAGTCATCAGTTATCAGTTAAGAATAATAACCCTTGCATTTGATACAGCGCTTTATTAAGTCATTGAGAATTCGCAAAGCGCTTCACAGAATATTCTGTACTGTAAAGTGTAGTTACTGTGTATTTTGTAGGTGTAACACGGCAACCAGTGTCCCACAAACAGTCGTGGATTGAAGTGACCAAATTTTTTTTTCAGGAGGGATAATTTCCCCTGGCGGGATTATGGTGGAAGCTATCCGCTAATCAATTAACAAGCGGATTCCTACTTTCTGCTAGGTAAACAGAGGCATGTGGAGTAAGGAAACTTGCCTAAGGTTTCGCCCTCTCTCTGAGTCTCTCTCTGTCTCTCTGTCTCTCTCTCACTCTCTAAGCCTCTCAATTATCAATTATTATCTCAATTATTGTCCCCAATGCATTCATTCTTTGATTAGCAAATGGTTTGTCCTAATGTTTTACAGTCATTGTTTGCACAAACACAACAGACATGGCTGTATTCTTGAAGGTGCAAAATATAACCCTTACCCTCATCTCCATCCTCATCCCCTACCCCCACCTCCATCGAGCAGGCAATGTACAGTCTCTCCTCTTGTCTCTGACCCTGTAATTTGAGCTAACAATAATCAAGCATAAAATGTATAAATCACATCACCTCAGCACTCACATCCACGGTTACAAACACAAAACAGTTGCTGACTGTGAATGCAATAAAGGGGATTACCAGTGCGTTCCACCATCACAACATCCATGGAGCTTTGGGCTGTGATACCATTACTAGGGTAATGACTGGTAACCAGGGGATGATCCTACAACAGAGTAGCTCTTAGCATCGCCACATTAATGTGGCTGAGTGCAGTGTGTGAAGGGGAGGTGTGTTGGGTGTTGTCTGAGGGCAGGGATTGAAGAGGTGTTTAGTGGGGTGTTGAAGGCATGTGAAATCCTGAATCCCACACAGTGAACTAACTAATACGTGTTTGAGCAACTCAGGGCTCACTGTCCTGTCCACACTTTGGAGAGCTTTTTGTATCTAGCAATAAATAATTACAAGTACAAGGGGAAGACAATTGCAAACTAGACAAGAGAAGAGATATGTGAACGTGTGTATGGATGGTGTACATGTATGGTATGTGCATGTTTGCGCGGTGTGTATGTACTGTGGTGTATGTGTGTGGTGTGCATGTATGTGTGTATGGTATGTGTACGGTATGTTTGTGTTTGTGTGTGTGTGTGTGTGTGTGTGAGTGTGTGAAACACCATAATAAGATGAGATGAGTGACTGCCCTGAGAACAGCCTGGGTACCCGCTGCCCTGGCTCCAGCCTTTAGCCACTGCCCAGCATCTTGGTGGCTCTCTGGTTGGCTTCGTCGATCCTTGTCTTGTTGGATTCAGCCTAAGGGGAGACAAGAGACAAGATCAATGGTGGTGGTTACTCAGTGGTGGGGTGTGGGTGGGGGGGGGGGGGGGGGCGGTAGCTATGAGTGAAGCACACACCGAGATACTATGAGGCTCAAAGTCCAAGCTAAGAGTCCAGCGCTGTGCTGGAGGCAGCGCTCTCCCAGCCAAGACTGCTTTAGTTACAGCCCACAAATGTAAAGGTTACATCATTATGTGCGAGGGTGTACAGACAGGCAGGGAGTCATCGCATTTAGCTCCAATTTGTTCAGTATTGATATTAATTGCAAATACAAACAAAACACTTTGTTGCAGGCAGGCTGGACATGGACATGGATATTTTGTGAACATACAATAGCAAATTGTAGTTAAGCAGTGCCTTTCACGTCGGGAGAACGTCCCAAAGCACTGGGCAATTGAGGGGTTTGTGAGCTGGGGGTTGGAACAGAAAGAGGTGGAGGATAGGGTGTAAGAGGGTGACCTGATCGAGGTGCAGTCATAGAGGAAGGTCTTAAGACAGACCTTGAAGGAGGCGAGGGAGGGGGCAAGCCAGAGGAAGGACTCTAGGATGGAGTTCCGGAGGGTGGGAGCAGAGAGGCCGGTTGGGCGGAGGGAGCTGGTGACGTTTTAATAGCTCACTGAGGTATCGCAGAACGAGGTCATGGAGGGCTTTAAAAATGAGGACGAGGATTTTGAACTCTATCCTCTGGGGGATGGGGAGCCAGTGAAGATGGGAGGGGTAGGGGGAGGCGGTGATAAGGTCATGGATTTTTATCATCAATGATTTGCCGTGTTGCGCTCTGACCTTCTCCATGATCCTGTCCACTTGGCGGTTCTGCGTGTCAATCTCGTTGCCCATGTCCAAGGCCATGTGGCGAAGGTTCCCAATTATCCCGCTCACCTGCTCCAGGTTCTCATCCATCTCATTCTCCCGGGCATCGTTCGTCACCCTGAAGCACAAGCAGCCTTTACACACATTGAACACGCTCACTGTACTCATTGTACTCACACACTATACTCACACACATTGCACATCCAGTACACACTCACTGTACACACTGTGCACACTGTACACATTCACTGAACACAGACACTACGCATTCACACAGACAAGTACAAACAAACTGCACATACTACACATACATACTGTACACACAGTGCACAAACACACTGTATACACACACTACATACACATTACACACATACACTGCACACACATGGTACACACTACACACTCACTGTACAGAATCACTGCACGTACACACACTGCACACACTGCACACTCACACTGTCCATACAAACGACACAAAATGTATACACACACACTGCACACATCGGACACGCACAGCACCTACACTGCACATAAACAATGTACAACACACACGCTCTACACACACACATAATGCACACACTCACTGTTCACACAGACTCACTGTTCACACAGACTCACTGCACACTCACACTGGACACACTCACTGCACACACACTCTACACACACACACACAGAACACACACAATGCACACTCACTGTATACATACACTGGATACACTCACTGTGCACACACTGCATACACAAAGTACATTCTCACTGTGCACACATATTGCACACACATACTGCACACCCCTACTGTACACACACTCACTGTACACACAAACTGGGGTAACCAAGATCTGAACTGATTCCAAGGTGACATGCCTATCAACAGAATTTGACTGTCTCTTGTCCGTTTCCTGAACCAGGTGGGTCCTCAGTATTCCAGGGCTATCACTGCTGATGACATCCAGCATCACCCAGCCTGGTTCATCAACAGGGACCTGGAAGCGCAGACCAGTCACTTGGGGGCAGGGAGTCATCCCACTCAGCTCCTGTTAACTCTGCAAACCAAAGCGCTAAAGGATAGGGTGGTCCTAGATGGACAAGCAGCAGGCAAGCTTGCCAGACAATGAACTCAATGGCAAGCTATGCAGGTTTAGCTGGTTAGACTCCAGACTCCATTCTGGGGTCACCAAGCCCTCCGGGGAAAGATTGCGCCTTCCATTCCTATAATCTATATCTGGGATTTCCATGTATGGAAGGTGGGAAGGCGAGGAAATCTCAGCTTAGTTTGGAGACTCTTAAGTGGGTTTCTGCATGTGTTAGACACACAAATTGAGCAAATTATACAGCACTTTATCAACAACAACAACTTTCATTAATATAGCACGATTCATGCAGGGTGGCATTCTGGAGACAATGGCGGAGTGTGACACCGAGCAAGTGGGAAATGTGACCATAAGCACAATCCAAAAGGATTTGAGATGGATGTGAAAGTGTGGAGGGAAAAGACAAGTCGGAGTGATTGAGCGAGACAATTACAGAGTTTCAGGGCATAGTAACTGAAGGCACGACTACCGATGGTGGAGCAGAGGGCACGAGGGACAAGCAGGTGGCCGGAGCCAGCCTAGCAGAAGCAGCGGGTGGTGAAGTGGAGGGTAAACAGATAGGAGATGTAAAGAGTTGCTAGGGAATTAAATGATTTGAAAATGAGTGAGAGAATCTTGAAATCGATCTGTTTGGTAATTGGGAGCCAGTGGAGCCTGGTGAGGACTGATTTTTTTGTAAGGGTGCGTATGCGGGGGTTGGGGATGGGGGATGAGGGGGGTGGAGTTTTAGATTCATTGAAACTTTATGTATATTGGACCTGGAGACCCCGGCAAGGAGGGTATTGAAATATCCACACAGGAAGTGACGAAAGGCGTGAACGAGGGTTTCAGCCGCGTTGATTTTGAGGTACAGATGGAGATAGGCAATAATCACTTTGCTTTGCGAGTTTATTTTGTAGTGTTTTGTTTGTTTTTAGTTATTGTTATTTTGCTGGCAAACACAACAGACAATTTGCACAGAGCAGTGTCCCACGAAATTCCCATGAAGTGAGTGACTGATTTTCTCTGGTCAATTGTTGGCCAGGATACCGGGAGAGAGAAACTCCCTTCTCTTTTCCAACAGCACCTTGGGATCTTTAACATCCACCTGAACAGACACGGACGGTACGTCAGTTTAACATCTCATCTGAAGGATGGCACCTCTGACAATCCAAAGCTCCCCCAAACACTGCACTGGAGCTTCAGCCTAGACTGTGAGCTCAAAGTCCTCGATGTGGGGCTTGAACCCGGTCCTGACTACGATTGTGGGACACTGCTGTGCGCAATTGGCTGCTGCGTTCACCATAAAACACTCAGCCAATAATTTACTTTACTGTGAAGCACTCTGAAACATCTGGAAGCTACGTTGAGGCACTATATCAAACACAAGGATTATTATTAGTAATGATCAGACCTGCGGATGAAGCCTCCACTGATGGCCATCTGCTCACGTTCATCCATGACCCTGGCGGCGGGCTGGCTGGCCACCACTCCATCCTGGTTGTTGCCCCAGGCTTTCTTGTAAGCATCACTGGATTTAAGTCTGTATGATTTAACAGTGTATCACAACATGGGATGGTCACAGACAGCCAGTAAACTCTCCCCAGGTCGCAGCTACCCTGGGGTCGGGAACTGCTTTCAGTACAGTATAAATGGAGTCTAGGGAATGGTATTACATCAATAATCTCTATCACACAGTCTATCAAACAATAGGATTTTGTGGTAGGCTGACTAGTAAAGCTTGCCAAGTTTACTATGTTCATAAATTGCTTGCGTAACAAATATAGAAAAGCTACCAGTTAAAACAGTTTTTTATTGTAATATTTTTGGCAGACAGACAAACAGAAACCCAACACAAAGATGGACAGACAGACAAAAAAACAACTAAGACAAATAGACAAGATGGACAGGGACAAGATTATTAGGTAGATTAGACACAGCAAGTACGGAAATGAGAATTTTCCACTGGGTGGAAGAGGCTTTCACCCAGCATCATTTTTTTCCTCTAAAAACCCCCAATAAAAACACTAAACTGGAACCATTTACTGTAAAAAAACTAAACCCAGTCAGTACAGCTTGTTGTGATACTCAATCAGAAATGATCTGTCAGAGAAATGGACACAGCCCCTTCCGAGAGCCACAGTTTGTTCTGTTAATATAACCTGGGTCACATCGGAAAGTTACACTGAAAGTAACGCCAACGATTTCATGTCAGATGAGAGTAGGGAGAGCTGACTGATTGCTTTGGACAGACGTAGATAATAAATAAAAAATAAATATCATTTAATTCATTGGGACATCGATCACTGATGTAACAACTTTGATATACGGAGATGCAAAGTAAAAACAGAACAGAAGTAAAATCAATGCAATACACGAAAGCAAGTGGGGTGGGAGGGGAGGGAGTGGGGAGAGGCCTGTATTTTGTTCATGCTCAGAGTCTGGACATGAGAAAGGGAAATGGGAAAGCACATTCAGGCCGTAACAGGCCGAGCAGTGGCAATAAATTCCTGAGCACCAGGTACGGCGGCAATCCACGATCTGGATAACGTCCCAAAGTTGTAATCGGCCGCAGAAACAGCCAGCAGCGTCATAATAATAATGTTCAACGGCAGCCAATGTGTATATGCATGTGTAAATCTAGAGCAGATCTGCCTTGTGTCTGTGTAGCTGACAATAATACAGGTGATCACAAGATCCATTTAGAATGAAGAAGACCCTTCTCCTCCCTCCAGAACACCCGACTGTGCCCGCATCACAGCATCCAGCTGCTCTTTAAATGAATCCCGGTGTCCTGGCCTCAACCCCGCTCCCCATCCTGGTAACCTGTTCCAGTCGTTAATTATCCTCTGGGTAAAGAAACACTTCCTGGTGTCTGTCTTTAAATTGCCCCCTTTACAGCCCTAACCCTGTGTCCTCTTGTTCTACTGTATTTCAGTGTATTGGATCGTCCTCCTAACATGAAAGATGTTATGTGTGAGAGTGTGTCTGTTTGTGTGTGTATATCTGCGTGTAAGTATGTCTATGCGTGTATCTGTGTGTATATAATTGTGTGAGAGTGTGTGTGTATATATCCGTGTAAGCTCAAAATCATCATCCTCACCATCAAAGACTTGCTCCTTCCTACCTCTGTGACCTGCTAACCCTTTATCAACCTGCCTGCTCCCTCCACTCAACAGGCTCCGGCCTATTCCATGTCCCCACCCTGGTCCACTCCATCATTGGAGGTTGAGTCTTCAACCTGTCTGCTCCCACCCTTTGGAACTCCCTCCCATAGTCCCTTTGCTTTGCTCCCTCTGTTGCCTTCTTCAACACCTGTCTCAGGACCCTCACCTGTGACCAGGCTTTTGGCTATCCTCCACCCCAACCCTCCATGACCTCTAGCCCACCTGATCCCAAGCCCCCGTATTAGGGTCCAAATTCCTGACTGTTCAGCGCCTTGGGACGTCCTACCGCAGAACAGATGCGATACAAATACAATTTGTTGTTGTTGTTATTATATGTATGAGTGTGTAGCTCATCTGTAGCACCTTTGGGATATCTTCCCAGTGTGAAATACGGCGTTAAAATGTAAATTTGGAATTTGTTTTGTATCTCAAGAAAGGCATGTCTGACTCCCCAGCACTATGCTGGACCAACGGCTCCTAGACTGTGAGCTCAAAGTCCCGACGTGAGCTCAAACCGACAACCATAGGCAAGTATGTGAGTGACTGAGCCAGACTGATACGCACAGTGACTGAGCCAGGCTGACACACAGTGACTGAGCCAGGCTGACAAGATGGTGTGGAGCTATCACTGTATAATAGAGTGGAAATCAAATGCACTGAGTTCTTCTGGCACGTATTGCTCTGATACAGGGAATAACAACAAAATTGTATTTGTATAGCGCCTTTCACGTCGGGACATAACTGGACTTATTCATTTTACTCCCCCTTTAAAAAGGTCAAGCCTGAAGACCTTCCTATTCGACAAGTGCCAAGTGCCCCCTAGTTACAAAATCTCCCCTGCCCTGACCCAGAAACCAGTGTAACAATGAACTGAGCTTTAAAATGGATCTTCAAAAGCTATACCCACAGCTGAAGCTAAATGTGTTCCTGTCGTGTAGTGACTGTTCGACTGTTCACCATTGGCGGGTTGGACTTTGGACTGCACTAGCCTCTCTGCCCCTACTCTTTGGAACTCTATCCCACAGTCCCTTCGCCTCACTCCCTCCCTTGCTTCCTTCAAAGCACTTCTCAAGACTCTCCTCTTTGACTGCACCTTCGATCACCCTCCTACACCTACCCACCCTGCCCTCTACCCCTCCTGATCTCAACCCCCTGCTCAGGTCCAAATCCCTGACTGTCCAGTTCCTGGGGACGTCCTCTGGATGTGAAAGATGCTGGGTAAATGTAATTTGTTATTATTGCATGTATTTCAGTGTTTCATCATCTGCGCATGTCACTCAGACTAATATTGTAATATTGCCTTCACTTCCAGTGTGAAATGCTTTAGCTGGTGCCGTGCCTCAGATACTCGGACTTTCATGCAGGTAGACACACACAGGCAGACAGGCAGGCAGGGCAGACAGACAGGCAGAGCAGACATGCTGAGCAGAGCAGACAGGTAGGGCAGATCGAGCAGGACAGGGCATACAGGCAGGGCTGACAAGATGGGCAGTACAGACAGGCAGAGCAAGCAGGGCAGGTAGGGCAGGGCGGTCAGGTCACAGCAGACAGGCAAGGCAGGCAGGGTGGGTAGGCAGGTCAGGTCAGGCAGGGCAGGGAAGAACAAACTGGCAGAGCAGGCAGGCAGGGCAAGGCAGATCAGACAGGCAGGGCAGGCTTGGTAGAAGGTCATGCAGGAAAGGCAGGAGGGCAGGCAGATAGGCAGGGTAGGGCAGGGCATGAGGGAAGGCAGACAGGCAGAATAGGCAGGGCAGACAGGCAGGGCAGACAGGGCAAACAGGCAGCACAGGAGGGTAAATGGGCCAGGCAGAGCAGATAAGCAGAGCAGGAGGGCAGACAAGCAGAGCAGGGCAAGAAGGCAGGCAGGCAGGCAGGCAGGCAGGGCAGGCAAACACCTACTTGTTACATGGACACGGACAAAGACCACAGAATTTTCCTAGATCTGTCAAATTCTTTTCGGCTTCTTTCATGTCCTTATTGATCTGCTCCATCCCCTCCTCGATACGCTCCAATTGCTCTGATCAAACACAAGAGGGTTGTCGAGACCACAACACAATGAGATACGAGCAGACACAAGAGAGGATAATAATAATAATGATAAAAAAACGACAAAGAGAAGATACAAAACGCACATCAACAAAATAATCAAAATAAAATGACAATATTAAAAACATCTGGATGGTGACTGTTGACAGCTGGACACATCACAGCAGGAGAGGGAGCCAGTACTGAGTACCTACTTGTTACAGGGGCATATGAAAAGACCACAGCATTTCCCTAAATCTGTTAAAGTTTTCTCGGCTTCTTTCATGTCTTGGTTGATATGGTTCATGCCATCTTCCACTCGATCCAGTTGCTCTGGTCAGGATAAAGGGATGACAGCAGTGCAATCAAAGCCGTTTGCATTGTTGGGTTCTCTTTGATTTTGGTGAAGGACCAAGATCACTTTCCTCCACCTCCATCACATGGCCCACCTTGGACCGTACCTCACCCCAGATGCAGCTGAAACACTTGTCCATGTGTTCGTCACCTTCCACCTCGACTACTTGAATGCCCTCCTTGCCGATCACCCCAGCTCCACCATTCACAAACTCCAATTGATCCAAAACTCTGTCGCCCGTGTACTAACCCATACACCCATCACACCAGCTCCACTGGCTCCCTATCACCAGATGGATCGATTTCGAGATCCTTATGCTCCTCTTGAAATCCCTTCATGCCCTGGTAACTCCCTACCTCTCTGACCTGCTTACGTTCTAACCCACTACCCGTTGTGTCCACTCGACTGGCTCCAGCCTCCTGCAATGTCCCTCCATTCCACCATCGGTGGCCACGCTTTCAGCCACTAAGCTCCAAAATGCTGGAACATTCTTCCTCTAACCCTCCACTTTGCCCCTTCCTTACCCATCTTCAGGTCACACCTGAACACCTTCCTATTCGACTGTGCCTATGGTCACCTTCCCATTCCCACGGGCTTGGCGTCATGCTCCACCACTGTCAAGTGATCCGGGACTCTATCCTGCTTGAGGGGTGTGCTTTATAAATGAAAATTGTTATAGTAGTTATAGCAATCCTTCCCTCACACCCAGGAACCTCTCTAATATTGAGGCCTGTAAACCATGATTTTAACATTTATTATTGGAATTTGTGGCCCTCTGCTTGCTCCACATTTCCTTCTCTGCCCACTCCACCATCAGCAGTCAGGCCTTCAGCCTCTCTGCTCGATCGCTCTGGAACTCCATCCCAGAGCCCATCGCCTCCTCCATCGCCTCAAACTCAGGGCCCATCTCAGGAACTTTCTCCTTGACTGTGCCTTTGGTCATCCTCTCCCTCTCTCCTCCCCTCAGGGATTCTTGCCCTCTCTCTAACCCCCAGGGTAATAATCCTTTCAAAGTAATAATTATTTGATCACTCAATTCATGACTGTTTGTGGAACACTGCTGTGGAATTGGCTGCCGCGTTTCCCCCCTGCAAAAACACAGTCACTTGACAATTTATCCTGTGAAGCACTTTGAGACATCTTAAAGGCATGATAAGGTACTGTATCAACTGCAAGGATTAATATTAATATTATTATCTTCCTTGCTCCATCCCCTACCTTATCTGCCCCCCCTTTCTGATCCCAACCCACATCTCTGGTGCAAAGCCCTCAATGTGCAGGGTGCATTTGATGCAAAATGTGCTGTATAAATCTAACTTTGTTTTTGTTGTTGTTGTTGAAGAGCCTGACACATCTCACTGAGGAATCTATTCAGGTAGAAGTTAAAAATCATGTGGCATTATTGGACATGAGAAGGGAGTTTCTCTCTCCTGGCCAACAATACTCCAGAGAAAATTTGCAACTAATTTCATGGCTGTCTGTGGCACATTCCTGTAATCAAATTAGCTGTTAGATTGACACCAAAAAAATTCTACGTGCTTCTGACATAAAAGGCGCTGTATCAAACATAATAGAGGGGAATGAAGAGGTGTAGGAGATAGGAATAGAGGGGTTATGGAGAGGGGAATAGAGGGATGTGGGGGAAGGGAATAGAGCTGTGCGGGAGAGGGGAATAGAGGTGTGGAGACTCGGGTTGATTATAAACTAGTATTGAGTACTGAATGGTCTCTTGGCTTTTTGCAATGTTGTGTGAAATTGGTGATGCAGGTCTCAGTGTATTCAAGCTAAGAGATTTCTGCTGTGAGACATTGGTCCTAGAATTTGGATTTGTTTGTAAATTTGCCTGAAGATGTGCAGAAAGTTCAGTGCAAGAACTGACCATTTATGAAGTAGGAAATTTCAACTTACCTCCTTGTTCATCCAGCATAACCAAGGTCCTGATTCCTGCATCCTTACTCTACTCTCCAGACAGTGAGGCAGGAAGTGGTGGGCGTGGTGGGGATGGGTGGGGGAGGCAGGTGGAGAGAATGAGACAGAGAGAGATAATGATTAGGCGCAACTTAGGCATCAGGTTCATTCCCCAGTTATTCTTCCTCCCCCACATCCGGTCCCTGACCAACACTGCTTTCTTCCATCTCTGTCACATTGCCCATATCCACCAATAGCTTACCCCAACAGCTGCCGAAACTCTGGTCCATGACTTTTTCATCTGTCGGCTGGACCACTCTAACGCCCTCCTCGCTGGTCTCTGCTCCTCCACCATCCATAAAATTCAGCTCATACAAAATGCCACTACCCGCATTCTCAGCCTCATCAAACTTTGTACCCCAATCCATGCCAAACTGCACTGGCTCCCTGTCACACAGTGGATTGACTTCAAGATCCTCACTCTTGTGTTTAAGCCCCTCCACTCCTCTGCAACCCCCTACCTCTCTAACCTCCTCGCTCCTCACAGCAGAAGCCGCTGCCTCTGCTCTACTGGGTCTGGCCTCCTCCTTGTCCCCCAAATACTCCGCTCCACCATTGGCAGCCGTGTTTTCAACAACTATGTCCAGAAATGTGGGAACTCCTTCCCTCAACCCCTTTGTCTCAACCCCTCATTTCCCAGGTTGCACCTGAAGACCTTTCTATTTGACCCTGCTTATGGTCACCTTCCCCCTCCCCCTGGCTCAGCCTTGGGCTCCTCCACTGTGAAGCGCTGTGAGACTCGGCCTAGCATGGAGGTGCTATAAAATAATAATAGTAATAATATTCCTTGCATTTGATGTAGCACTTTTCACGTATTCTAGACGTCTCAAAGCGCTTCACAGAATATACTGTAAAGTGAATTGACTGGGAGTCAATTGCACATAGCAGTGATCCACAAACAGTCATGGAGCAATTTTTTTTAAGGGATTATTATTAGCCGTATGTAGTAAGGAAACTTACGCAAGATTTCATCCTGCTGGGAATCTAACCCAGGTCTCTCGCTTGTAACCACTGAGCTACAAGACTCCACACATGTAAGTTGTTGTTGTTGTATTTGGGGGATTGTTGGCCAGGACAAAGGGAGAGGGAAACATACTTCTCTTTTCCAATAGTGCCATGATCTTTGACATCTCTTGAACAGGACCTCAGTTTAATATCTCATCAAAAGGGCAGCACCTCTGACAATGCAACACTCACCAGCACTGCATTGGGGGGTCAGCTTAGACCCGAACTGGGGTTTGAACCCACAACCATCTGACTCAGAGGTGAGAGTGCGACTATCACAGGCTGATGTGCAATGGGCTGCTCCCCAGGCTAACAATAACCAATAATGTGTTTAAGAATCTCCAAACCACGCATCCCACTTACACATGGTAATCCCAGAAATAGATTGTTGGAATGGAATGCGCACTCTCTCTCTGGTGGGATGCTTCTTGCTTACCTAATTCCGGAAAGTATTAGGTGCAGGTTGACAAGAGCCAAGGCTTGGGGACCCCAGAGTGTGTGTTGGGGGTAACTACTGGAGATTAACCAGCTCAACCCACATAGTTTGCCTTTGATATTGCTGTCTGGCAAGCTTTCCCGCTGCTTGTCCAGCTAGGACCACTCCACCTGTTAGGGCGTTGGCTTGCACAGGGACGTCCTCCCGATGTGAACAGCACTCTATAAATGTAATTTTGTTATTGTTGTTGTTGCAGGGTTAACAGGAGCTGAGTGGGATGATTCCCTGCCCTTGTGATTAATAACTAGCTGCACTGTCAGGAAAACATTGGATGTTAAAGATGCTGCAGAGCTATTGTAAAAGAGAAAGGAGTTTCTCTCTCCCTGTGTCCTGTCCGACAATCCCCCAGACGAAATTGGTCATTCACTTCATAGCTGTCACTAAACTTCACAGTGAAGCTCTGTGAAGCTCTTTGATGTTATAGGTGCTGTATTGAAGACAAAGAATAATATAATGCCATCCTGACATAAAAGGCCCTGTGTCAAATGCAAGTATCATTTATCCTTTATACCCCTACAAAATTCCCATTGTGACATCTCCATTGATTACTGGGGAGCCCGAGCATGTCAGAATGTTGCTTTCCTCTCCACCAGCTTGTTAACATTCTTATACATTTATAGGCTAACACATAAGCCATTTAATAACCTCTTGGTTGCTGAAATTCAGGAGATGTTGAGATCTGAACCATCTGCCTCTCACTGAACCTCTATTGCTCACTGCTCTGAAGAGACCAGATAATTGGATACTGTTATTGAACACAGCACCACTCTGGGATGCCACCTCAGATTGTGCACTTTCTCCCTGGAGGGACGCATCCTGCTTACCTAATTCCGGAGAGGATTAGGCCCAATTTTGCAAGTACCAAAGCTTGGGTACTCAAGAGTGTGCATTGGGGTAATTGCTGGAGACGAACCAGCTTAAACCACTAAGAGTGCTGTCTGGCAAGTTTTCCCTCTGCAAGTTTGGCTAGGACCCCACCACCCATTATGTCTTCGGTTTGCAGGGTTAACAAGAGCTGAGTTGGATGACTCCCTGTCCCCAGTGACTGGTTTGGAGTTCCAGGTCTTGTCGATGAGCCAGGCTTGGCTGTGCAGTCATCAGCCCTGGAATACTGGAGACCTGCCTGGCTCAGGAACTGGACTAGAGACCATCACAGAGGCCTGGCTCGATTCTGTTGGCAAGAATGTCATTTTCGAGCCAATTCTGCTCTAGGGAGACCTTTCCCCATTATCTCCATGCCCCAAAGAAGGATAAACATTAATTACCTTTTTTTACAGGGTGAAATCTTGGACAAATTTCCTTACTCCACACACCTCTGTTTACATAGAAATATTGGCGGATAACTTTACCAGGAATAATAATCCCTTCAAAAAAATAACTACAATAATTTGGTTACTTAGTCAATGACTGTGGGATGGTGGGTAAATGTACTGCTGTGCGTAATTGGCTGTCGTGTTTCGCCCACAAAATATACAGTCAATTCACTTTCCAGTATATTCTGTGAAGTGCTTTGAGACTTCTAGAAGACGTGGAAAGCGCCATATCAAATGCCAGGATTATTATTTACTATTATAGTTATGATCTTATGAATCGCAGTTCATGACTTGATGCAGCAGCTCAGAGCTGGGTATCCCATGTGGACACTGCATGCCACAGAAACAAAATTTCAGACATCAAACCCACATGCAGATGGTCACTCCCTTCAACAAACAATGTGAACCCAGGCCAAGAGTTTTAAACCAACTCCGGATTAATGATTAGTGCTGAAGGATGTGGGTGGCAATGTGATTGCTTTACCATTGAAATTATGTGATCAAACTCTGCATCAGGGACCAGAATATTAGAAGTTTATGTAATAACAATAGTTATCCTCGGATTTGACATGCAGTGCCTCATCATGTCATCATAGGATTCACGATCACGTGTAGTGACTGTGAATTTTGTAAGAGAATGTGGCAGTCAATTTGCACCAGGAGAGAAGAACTCCCTTCTCTTTTTGAGTAGAGCCGCAGGATCTGCAATGGATTGTCCCCCATCTCCCCACCCCACCAATAACAGGTACTGACACGACCCTGCTGTAAGATCTCCTCTGAAGGACGGCACCTCAGACACTGGTGCTCCCCACAACACTCCATTACCTAGCAGTAAGTAGGAACTTAGTTGTTAGTCGATTGCTGGACCACTTTCTGTACATAATAATTCTCCCCCACCACCCCTCCACCATTTTGTTTTGCCACTCAATCCATGACTAAATTTACAGTCAATTCACTTTACAGTATATTCTGTGGAACAATGTGAGACGTCTCCAAGATCTGATAAAACACTATATCGAATGCAACGATTATTATTATTTATATAATGCTTTATGTAACGATTGGTTTGGCTCCCTCGATACGTAGCAAACTACTTGGTTGACTTTAGCTGTTGACAAGGTTAAGACTGAGCTGTGTTGAGCAGCAGATGGCTTTGTTGACTCTTCAAATGTCGATCAAACATTGTTGACAAGCTGCAGTTAGCTCGGAGAAGCCACCAGCAGCTCAGTGTGAATCTTTTCAGCAACTACACACAATAACTATATATGAAAACTCAGCCAAGTGGCAGAGCCAGGCTGACACACACACAGTGACTGAGCCAGGCTGACACACACACAGTGACTGAGCCGGGCTGACACACACACAGTGACTGAGCCAGGCTGACACACACACAGTGAATAACTCAAATGCAGGAAAAGAGAAGGGAGTTTCTTTCTCCCATTGTCCTGGCCAGCAATCCAACAGATAACATTGGTCATTCACTTCATGGCTGTTTGTCGGACATGTGCAAATTGGCTGCCGTGTTTGCCTAGAAAATACAGTCACTATACCTAACAGTAAATCCTGTGAAATGTTTTGAGGCACTGTCTGATGTGAAAAGTGCTGGATAACAATAATTTGATATTGCACCTTATCATGTCTTTTGAGACGTCTCAAAGCCATAGAATATATTGTAAAGTGAACTAACTGTATATTTTGTGGGCAAATTGCGACAGCCAATTGTGCACAGCTGTGAGCTACAAACAGTTGTGGATTGAGTGACCAATTTTATTTTAAAAAGAAGGGAATATTACCCCGCAAGAAAAGAAATCACTTGTGAGATGAGTTCTCTAACCACTGAGCCACTGGACTACAGAGGTAAGATGATTATTATTATCATCAACCTGACATTTCTTACGGATTTCACGAGTTCTTCACTGTGTCATACTGTTCTGCACCTTGCTTGTTTCTCTCCTCACCATCTGCACTTTTGGAATCGGCACACAGGTTTACTGTGAACCTGGAGATTCACTCGCCAGCTGCCCAGTGCATAACCTCCAGTAATGATCTTTTTCCTGCAGTGTGCTGATTGAAACTTGTTCAAAAATCCTTTGGATTGTATTTTGTGTGGGCTGTTTTAATCCATCTACTCCTCTGCACACTCCACTCACATCAGTATGCACTGCCTCCGCTCTACTCCTCCTTGTTCCCCGAATCCTCCGCTCCACTCTTGGCGCCCCTGCCTTCACCCATTATGCCCCAAAGCTCTGGAACGCCCTCCCTCAATTCCTTCACCTCGCCCCTTCCCTTTCCATTTTCAGATTGCACTTGAAGACCTTTTCGACCGTGCCTAGGGTCACTTTCCCTCCTGCCTTGGCGCGTCCCTGTGCTCCAATATTGTGAAGCGCTCTGAGACGCCATCTGGCGGGGTGGGTGCTATATATATCCAAGTTGTTGTTTCTAGTCCCTCATCCCCTGCTCCCCTCTCCTGCTTCAGGATAGACACCAGGAGGTGTTTCTTTCCCCAGAGTGTAAAGAAACACAAAATGTACCCAGTATATGTGTATTTGTGACGTCGCAACAACTGGTAAGGCACTATATCAAATGCAAGGATTATTATTATTATTAACAACTAGAACAAGTTACTAGGAAATGGGGTTGAGGCTGGGACATTGGGAATCATTTAAAAAGCAGCTGGATGCTGTGATGGAGGGACGGTAGGGTGGATGTTCTGGAGGGAGGAGATCAGATGGGCCACAAGGTCTTCTTCATCTAAATGGATCTTGATACATACACACACATACACACACAAGCATGCACGCGCACACACACACACGCTAATTATTGCTGTTGCTCAGCCTGTTATGGCCTGAATGTGCTTTCCCATTTCCCTTTTTTATGTCCAGACTCTGAGTATGAACAAGACACATCCTTTGTCCAAAAGCAAGCCTGGAGTTAACTGTACTAAAAACAGTTCCCGACCCCAGGGTAGCTATGACTTGGAGAGGGTTTACTGGCTGTCTGTGACTCTCCATGTTGTGATGTACTGTTAAATCATAAATCATAAGTCCAGTGATGCTTACAAGAAAGCCTGGGGCAACAACCAGGATGGAGTGGTGGCCAGCCAGCCCGCCGCCAGGGTCATGGATGAACGTGAGCAGATGGCCATCAGTGGAGGCTTCATCCGCAGGTCAGATCATTACTAATAATAATAATAATCCTTGTGTTTGATATAGTGCCTCAGCCTGGCTTCCAGACATTTCAAAGTGCTTCACATAATATACTGTAAAGTAAATTGGCTACATTTTGTGGGTGAAACATGGCAAACAATCTCACAGCAGTGTCCCACAAACAGTGTATATTGTCTTACGGAGGCTTGGTCAGAAGCTTATGGGTTCAGCCCCCAATTCGGGGACATTTTAACAGTGTAAGCTGATGCTGCAGTGCAGTGCTGGAGGGAGAGCAGTATTGTCAGAGGTGCCATCCTTTAGGTGAGACATTAAACCGAGGTCCCACCTGTGTCTGTTCAGGTGGATGCTAAAGATCACATGAGGTTATTGGAAAAGAGAAGGTAGTTTCTCTAGCCCACTAGCCTGGTTGACAATCTCTAGGTAAAACCATTCATTTACTTCATCAACAACAACTACAACAATAACAAATTGAATTTATATAGCGACTTTCATGCCATGCGAATGTACCAAGACGCTGGACAATGAGGGGTTTGCACTCGAGGGAGGGACATTGCTGTATGCGAAACTGCCTATTGCATTCATCTAGAAATACACTGTTGATACAAGTGCTTTGGTGCATCCTCTCAACTTCCAGATGTAGAACAAGAGACACAGAGTTAGAGCTGTAAAGGACAATCATGTCAGGACAGACAGCAGGAAGTGTTTCTTCACCCAGAGGGTAATTAACGACTGGAACAAGTTGCTGGGTAGGAGGGGTTGAGGCCAGGACACTGGGACGCATTTCAAGAGTAGCTGGTTGCTGTGATGGGGGGATGGTAGGGAGGATGTTCTAGAGGGAGGAGGTCTGACAGACCAAAGGGTCTTCTTCATCCAAACCCAAACTTGTGATGTTGAGAGAAAAAATGCTTCACAAGACATGACAGACTTACCTCCTCCACCATCTGTAGCATTCGCCGGGTGCTCTCCAGTGACTGGGAAGAGAAGGGAAGAGTATGAGATACACGTTAGTCAAGCAGAGACAGAGCCTGAAATCGGGGACAAACAGTTCAAAGAGAGAGATTCTTGTTGTTCAGAAATGTCCATGTTTTGAGGACTGTGGGGTTGGGTGTGGTGGGTTGGTGGGGTGGGGTAGGGGGGGTGGGAAGATGCAGTCAGTCAGACCTGTTATAATATGAAGCTTGAAAGAGTATGTGTATGGTGTGGCGGGAGATATGGGAGAGGTGTGTAGGTTTGGGGGAGATGTGTGGGGGCATGGGGGCGGTGTGTGGGTATGGGGGAGTATTGGGAGTATGAGGTATGTGTGTAGGGGTATGGGAGAGGTGTGTGTAGCTATGAGTGAGGTGTGTGGTGTATGGGGGAGATGTGTGTGTGGTATGGGGGAATGGGGATATGGGGAAGCTATGTGGGATAAGGGAGGTGTGTATGTGTTGTATGGGGGAGGTGTGTGGGGTGTTGGATAGGTGTGTGGGTATGGCAGTGGTGTGTGGGGTTATGGGGGAGATGTATGGGGGTTTTGGGGCAAAAGTGAACAGCCTGGCTGGAACACTGACCTCATCAGCCACCTGGCCAGCCCTCTGCTGCATGTTCTCCAGCTCACTCCTCATGTCCGTCTCGTCCGCCATGGCCAAGGGTTGGTCAGGGTCTGGAGAAGGACCAGGAATGTGAATGAGGAATTGTAGGCTGCCCCCCTATTGCGTAGAAGAAGAAAAACAGAAAAATGTCACTCAGGTGGCTGAATAGAAAATATAACAATGATGATCCTTGCATTTGATCTAGGCCTTATTATGTTGTCGAGACTTGTCAAAGGGCTTGATAATAATAATAATAATAAGCCTTGCATTTGATATAGGACTTTTCACATCTTCTAGACGTCTTAAAGTGCTTCACAGAATATACTGTAAAGTGAATTGACTGTATATTTGTGGGCGAAACACAGCAGCCAATTGCGCACAGCAGTGTCCCACAAATAGTCATGGATTGATTGAAATGACCAATTTATTATTGGGGGGTTTTCTTGAGGGATTATTATCAGGTGTGTGGAGTAAGGAAACTTGCCAAGGTTTCATCCTGCCTGGAATTGAACCTAGTCTCTCGCATGTAAGGCGAGTGCTCCAACCACTGAGCTACAAGACTCCACGTTAAGAACATAAGAACATAAGAATTTGCTGGAGAAAGTAGACCAAGATCCCAAAGTATAGATACTTGTCCCAAAGTATAGATACCTGAGATATTATTTTCTGGCAGAAAATTATCTAATTTATTTTTGAAACAATCAATATTTTCTGGTTCCAACGCCTCCTAACGGAGCCTGTTCTATATGTTTACTATTCACTCACTAAAGTAGTGTTTCCGCAGATTTGTTCTGAATTTAGCCCCCTTCATTCGCAGGCTGTGTCCTCTGTCTATATTATAGATCTATCATATTAGATATTCCCTATATTATTTATTCACTTAAGAATCTTGAAGACCGTAATCGTATCACCCCAACCTTCTCTTCTCCAGTGTGAACATGCCCATCTTATCTAATTGCTCCTCATAGTCCAGTCCCTCGATCCCCTCAATGATTCTTCTTGTCCTCCTCACAGGATATACTGTAAAGTGCAGTGACTGTGTATTTTGGGGTGAAATGCAGCAGCCACTTGTGCACAGCAGTGTCCCACAAACAGTCATGGAATGGGTGATCAATTGTATTTAGGGGATTGTTGGCCAAGACATCAGGGGAGAGAAGCTCCTTTCTCTACCTGAAAAGGCAGGTTTAACATCTCATGTGAAGGTCATTACAAGGCATCCCCCAGCACTGCAACAGACTATGTGATTCCAATTCCCCAAGTCGGGGTTTGAACCCACAAACTTCAGAATCACAGGCGAGAAATAACAACATTCCCCACTGAGAAATAGCAACAACCAACCCTTATACTTTCATGATTAGGTTATTTGGGCATTTCCCTCACCCTGTGGAGAGAGTGTGAGATATGCATGCCACCTACATAGGCAAACTCCATTCCACACACAGGAGTTTGCATATGTAGATTGCATGCATATCTTATGCGGTCTAAGATGATGCTCCAGTGCAGTGGTGGATGTAGCGCTGCATTGTCAGAGGTGCTGCCTTTCAGGTGAGATGTTAAATTGAGATCTCCTCTGTGCCTGTTCAGATGGATGTTAAAGAGGATGCACTGAGACAATAGAATAAGAGGTCACATGGTTAGAGTTGTAAACAGGCAATTTCAGGACAGACACCAGGAAGTGTTTCTTTATCCAAAGGGCAATTAACGATCGGAACAGGTTACTAGCAGAGGGGTTGGATTATGCTTGAGCTCATAGTCCAGGCTGGTACTCCAGTGCAGTGCTGGGGGAGTGCTGCTTTGTAGGGGCTGCTGTCCCATCCAATGCAGCAAATTGGATGTATTTAGTGCCCTTCACATAGGACAAGTTTCCTTAATAAACATGGCTCTATTTACCTAGGAGTAAAAAGCACTCTGGTTGTTAATCATTTGGTGAATCACTTTCCGGAGATAATAATCAATTTTTTTTAAATGTGGTCACTCAATCCACAATTGTTTGTGGGACACTGCTGTGCATCATTGGCTGCCACGTTTCGGCCACAAAACATGTAGTCAATTCACTTTACAGTATGTCCTGTGAAGCGCTTTGAAACATTACAAAGACGTGATAAGGCGCCATATCCGCAAGGATTATTTTATGACAGTACCTCAGAGCATGGGGGATTTATTAGTGTAAAATGTCACAAAGGAACACATGCTTTACATTTGTGCGTTCTACACATTAGTACTGCTTTTGCCGATGTACATCTTTCAGATTTGATGCCAAAAAAATGTGCTGCCCACAATTCACTGACCCAGTGAGCCTTACATCAGCAATTTAATTGTTGCTCAGACTAGAGAGGGATTGACCCAACTCAATGCCACATTTTGATTTGATTTAAATTTGATTGCATGGTATCTGCTAGCCTGCCCTCTCAACCCCCGCCAGAGGAAATGGGATGAAACTGGCTTGATTCTTGTGCAAATCTACCTTTCTAAGTCAGCCTGCAAACAGCCCAAGAGCTTCCAATAGCATCACGATCCATAATAATAATCCTTGCCTTTTGATTTTGAAGATTATCATGTTATCAAGACATTTCAAAGCCCTTCACAGAATATACTGTAAACTGTAAAATGCATTGACTGTATATTTTGTGGGGAAAATGCGGCAGCCAGATTACCCAAGGCAGTGTCCCATAATGTCGTGGGATGAGTGACCAATTTTATCTGAGGGATTCTTGGTCAGGATACTGACCAAGCTCCCTTCTCTTTTCCAATAGCGCCATGGGATCTTCAACATATACTTGAAAAGACACAGATCAGACCTCAGTTTAATGGCTCATCTGAAGGACGGCACCTCCGACAATGCAGAGCCCCCAGCACAACATTGGAGCTTCATCTTAGACTTATGATTCCAAGTCCCGATGTAGGGGCTTGAACCCACAACCTTCAGAATCAGAGGCGAGAGAGCTTCCATTGGACACAAGTAACCTGTTAGAAAAAGAGAGGTCCGTTCCCTGTCAGCCCTCTTCCCCAGCAATGAGGGGGAGGAGCATTTCTAAGCATATCTCAGAATCTAACAGTGTGTAAGACCTGTTCCGTCAGTAGCATTCTCGTCAAACAGTCTTGTCAAATAGCGCTGCATAATCTTTAACATCCACCTGATCAGGCACAGATGGGTCCTCAGTTTAATGTCTCATCTGAAGGATGGTAACGCAGACAATGCAGCACTCCACCCAGTACTGCACTGGTGCACCATCTTAGACCATGAGGTGATGTGGGGTTTGAACTCATCAGCTCCGTGACTCAGAGGCATGAGTGCTACCGATTGAGCAAGGGTTTTCAGCGAGGGTCTTGGGAAGCAAAATAGTCTGAGGCATTTCTTTAAAAATAATGTTTAAAGGATGTCAAAAAAGATCATGGCACAAGTGAAACGTGAATTCAATTTTCATTCACATTGCAGTGTTAAGCCAAGCCACAAGTCTACTTCCTATTGTTCGGTTCAACTTCACATGATTTTGAGCTCAGACCCCCTCCCTCCCTCCTTTGTGTGGTCACTGCTGTGCGCAATTGGCTGCCCCATTTCAGCCCCCAAACTACAATTTACTTTACAGTATATCCTTTGAGACGTCTTGAAGATGTGATAAAGTGCTATACCAAACGCAAGGATTGACCTTAGGCTAGTTATAGCCCCAGGTAGAATTTCTCCCCCAAATCTCTGGATGCTTTGTCAGCCGAATAGTTTGCCAATTGTATGTGAGCTTTATCTGGCAGTTTGCAGTGTAGGAAGGTGGGAATAACACTGTTAATTATTCCCCTGGCGCTGTGGCTTCCTGTTAGCACACCCCCCGAGTATTTCTGGTCCCTGACGTGGACCGTTGTGTTTCATCCTTCCTGAAGATCACAAGATTAGGGGAGGACAAGAGAGCTGGAAATAGCCTGGACATAGCAGCACAGAATTGTGGGAATCATAGTCCAAGATGACGCTCCAGCGCAGTGCTAGCGGGGAGCGCAACATTGTCTGAGATGCTGTCCTTTGATGAGATGTTAAACCGAGATTCTGTCTGTGCCTATTCAGGTGGATCCAGTGACTTGCCTATCAGAGCATGGCCTGCCAAAGAGCCAGACTGGCTTGTCTATCATCAACAGTGCTGTGGAGTACTGTGAGCATTTAATATACAGCCTCATCATATTGATTTTGTTTTGCTCAGTCGGGTGGGTGTCTGAACCATGTGGAAACCCATCGATTAAAAGTGTCCAAACTAAGCTGAGATTTCCATGCATTCAACCAACACGTGCAAATCCCAGAGATATATTGTTGGAATGGAGTGCACACTCTCTCCCTGGAAGGATGCATTCTGCTTACCTTATTCCGGAAAATATTAGGTGCAGGTTGGCAAGAGTCAAGGCTTGGGAACCACAGAGTGTGCGTGGGGGTAACTGCTGGAGTCTAACCAGCTAAGGTCATGTAGCAAAACAATAAAAGAAAAGACGTTTTAAACATGTAAATCCTATAGTTTAGATTCTCCACAGATATATTATTTTGGCCTTAGGCTGGTTATAGCCCCAGGTAGATCCTAAGTTCCTAACTTCAGGGATTTATGTACAAATTAGTGCAGTTGTGCAGTTTGAGCTCGTCTAAAATAGAGCAAATGGCTTTTAGCCACAGTGATGAGTTTACATAACACCATCAATTACATGAGTTTTTGCGTCATGCTGACTACAGATAAGAAGTATTGTTTAACAACTCCTGCTAACATCCAAACATTTCAAGGTTGTTACTGTTCTGTTGTTAGCGCTCTGAGACACTACCCTGTGTGAAGGGGCCACATATGTGCAAGTTGCTGTGTTGTCATTGTACTATTCCACACAACTACCTAGTCCATTATTTCATGCCACCTCTTCAGATGAGACGTTAATAATAATACTAATCCTTGCATTTGATGTAGCACTTTTCATGTCTTCTAGACTTCTCCAAGCGCTTCACAGAATATACTGTAAAGTGAATTGACGATATATATGTGGGCGAAACGCAGTAGCCAACTGCTCATTAGCCGACTGTCCCACAAACAGTCATGGTTTAAAATGGCCAATATGTTTTTGAGGGATTATTGTTAGGCATGTGATGTACAGAGGGCATGGCTGATGTACTGAATGAGTACTTCGCCTCTGTCTTCACAAAAGAAAATGATACAGCCAATGCCATGGTATTAGAGGAGAGGGTAGGAGAAATGGATAGAATAATTATAACCAGAGAGGAAGTGCTAAAAAGGTTGACGTCGCTCAAGGTGGATAAGTCACCTGGTCCGGATGGGATGCACCCTAGGTTACTAAGTGAGGCACGGGAGCAAATAGCAGGGACTCTGGCCACGATCTTTCAATCTTCCTTGGACACAGGGGTCGTGCCAGAGGACTGGAGGATAGCTAATGTTACTCCCTTGTATAAAAAGGGGCAGAAGGACAAGCCTGGTAACTACAGACCAGTCAGTCTAACGTCGGTAGTGGGCAAACTTCTAGAGTCCATAATCAGGGACAAGGTAGATCTTCACTTAGAAAGATATAGGCTAATAAAGGACAGTCAACATGGATTTGTTAAAGGCAAATCTTGCCTTACACATCTGATAGAATTTTTTGATGAGGTAACGGAATGGGTGGATAATGGTAGCGCAGTTGATGTAGTTTACATGGACTTTCAAAAGGCATTTGACAAAGTGCCACATGAGAGACTTATTATGAAATTAAAGGCCCATGGCGTAAAAGGGACAGTGGCAGCGTGGATCCACAACTGGCTGCGAGACAGAAAGCAGAGAGTTGTAGTGAGCGGCTGTTTTTCAGATTGGAGGGAAGTGAGCAGTGGTGTGCCACAGGGATCAGTTTTGGGACCATTGCTGTTTGTAATCTACATCAATGATCTGGACTTGGGTGTACGGAGTACAGTTTCCAAGTTTGCAGATGACACTAAGTTAGGGAGAATAGTAAACACTGAGGAGGATAGTAGCCATCTGCAAGAGGATATAGACAAATTGGTAAAGTGGGCAGACACATGGCAGATGAAGTTTAATGCAGAGAAGTGTGAGGTGATGCATTTTGGGAGAAGAAATGAAGGGAGGCAATATAGGCTATATAGTACAATTTTAAATGGTGTAAAGGAACAGAGAGACCTGGGGATTTGTGTTAGTGACTCGTTGAAGGTGGCAGGACAGGTAGACAAGGCTGTTAAGAAGGCATATGGGATACTAGGCTTTATAAATAGGGGTATAGAGTACAAAAGTCAGGAAGTGCTGACTAACCTCTATAGGACTTTGGTGAGGCCTCAGCTGGAATACTGTGTTCAATTCTGGTCACCACACTACAGAAAGGATGTGAAGGCATTGGAAAGGGTACAACGAAGATTTACTAGGATGGTGCCAGGATTGAGGGACTTCAGCTATGAGGAGAGGCTAGATAGGCTAGGGTTATTCTCTCTGGAGCAGAGAAGATTGAGGGGAGACCTAATAGAGGTTTATAAGATCATGAGCGGTTTCGACAGGGCAAATAGAGAAAAACTATTTCCACTCGTGGGTGAATCTGTGACTCGTGGTCACAGATTTAAAATAGTTTCAAGGCGACGTAGAGGGGAGCTGAGGAGAAATTTTTTCACTCAGCGAGTTGTTCGAATCTGGAATGCATTGCCTGAAAAGGTGGTGGAGGCTGATTCGATAACAACTTTTAAAAGGGAATTAGATCTTTATTTAGGGAGAACGGGTCTATTAGGCTATGGGGAGCGGGCAGGGCAGTGGGATTGAATCGCTCTTTTCAAAGAGCCGGCACAGACTAGATGGGCCGAATGGCCTCCTTTTGTGCCGTAAAATTCTATGATTCTATGATTCTATGTGGAGTAAGGAAATTTGCACAAGGTTTCTGCCTGGAATGGAACCCAGGTCACTCACTTGTAAGACAAGTGCTCTAACCACAGAGCTACAGGGTTCCACCGAGGTCACGTGTGTTACAGTTCAGGTGGCTGTTAAAGATCCCACGGGATTTTAGGAAAAGAGAAGGGAGTTTCTCACTCCCAATGTCCTGACCAACAATCCTCCAAGTAAAATTGTCCACTCACTCCATTGCTGTTAGTGGGACATTGCTGTGCGCATTTTACAATAATGAATGTGAAGTGCTTTGAGCATTTGTTGACCTGATAAGGCACTATATCAGATGCAAGGATTATTAATATTATTATTATTATTCCGTGCTGGTTTTTGTTCTCCCAGAAGCCATACATCCTATATCTATGTGGAGTCTGCAGGCAAACCAGCCAGTCTGTGCTGGTATTTATACTTGACACAATCCCCACCCACACAAACACACACAGCCTGAAAAGCAAAGTTCTACGCAGACGTATAGATAGAGCTGTTTGTCACAGTTCTACATTTAACAGGGTGGGTCAACAGCAACTTATATTATAATAATAATAATAATTCTTGCATTTCATATAGTGCCTTATCACATTTTTGACATGCTTCACAGCAGGCACTCTATATTTTGTTGGTGAAACAAGGCAGTTTGTGCACAGGAATGTCCCTCAAACAGCCGTGAAGTAACTGACTGATTTTATTTGAGGGATTGTTGGCCAGGACACTGGAAGAGAGAGAAACTCCTTTCTCTTTTCACTCACAAAATACACATACTTCACAGTATGTCCTGTGAAGCACTTTGGCATGTCTCAACTTGATGTGGTGATAAGGCACTATATCAAGTGTAAACATTATTATTATGAATAATTCAATTAACATTCATACAGGATTTCACCCTGGGAGGATGTCTCAAACCACTGGCTAGGCTCCTGAGCAGGTGGCTGGGGGGAGGGGGGGGGGTGTGGTGGGTGTTGGGAAAAAATGAATCGGGGGAGGGAAGGGCGAAAGATTACCAAAATTCAGTCTTGGTCAGAGTAAGATGGTGATGTGTTTAACCGCATAGAGAGCTCTCGATGGGCTCTGGAGGCCTACGCAATTATCCAGGGCTTAAGTACAGTGACAGCTGTGACACTGAGCCTATTGAATCTCTCCTGGAGTAATGTGACTGACTCACTGCCTGGGAAATGGGGTCAGGCTGCTGGGAGAGGCTGTGCCAAATTCCTCCATCTGGCACAGATCAAAGGCGTCTGAAGAGATCACGAACGCTCGTCTCCTCTCTGTCAGGTTTTACTTAAATTATCCATGCGAAGTACTGGAATTAGACTCCTGTCAGTCCAGGAACATGGGCGGGTCAGTTACCAGAGGACACAGATTTAAGATAATTATCAAAAGAACCAGAAGAGGCGAGACTTTTTTTTAATAATACTATTCCTTGCATTTGATATAGCACTTTTCATGTCTTCTAGACGTCTCAAAGAGTTTCACAGAATATACTGTAAAGTGAATTGACTGTATATTTGCGTGCAAAACGCAACAGCCAATTGCGCACAACAGCCAAGTGTCCCACAAACAGTCGTGGATTGAAATAAAAAAAATTTATTATAGGTTTTTTTTGGCTGGATTATTATTAGGCGTGTGGAGTAAGGAAACTTGCCCAAGGTTTTGCCCTGCCTGGATTCGAAACACAGGTCTCACGCTTGTAAGGCGAGTGCTCTAACCACGTTTTTTTAATCCAGAGAGTTGTTATGGTCTGGAATGCATTGCCTGAAAGAGTGGTAGAAGCATATTTGAGAGTAGCTTTTGAAAGGGAATTGGATGGGTACTTTGCTGAATGGCCTCTAGATATTTTTATAAATTGTATTCTTCACTGCCAAATGGGTTTGGTGGTGGGAGAAGATGCAAAGATTTTTCTTTGCTCAATCAGGCGTCTGACCCTTGTGGAAACCCAACACCATGTTTAAGAATCTCCAAATCTGCATGTGAAACTATGCATCCTACCTCTACACATCGAAATCCAGAGATACAGTAGATTGTTGGAATGGAATGTGCACTCTCTCCCTGAAGTGATACATCCTGATTACCTAATTCCAGAAAGTAATAGGCGTAAATTGGCAAGAACCGAGGATTGGGTACCCCTGAGTGTGCGTTGGGGTAACTGCAGGAGTCTAACTAGCTAAAATTACATAGCCTGCCATTGATATTGCTGTCTGGCAACTTTCCTGCTGCTTATCCAGCTAGGAACCCCAGATACGTTAGGGTTTTGGCTTGCGGAGTTAACAGGAGCTGAGTGAATGACTCGCTGCCCCCAGTGACTGGTCTGCCCTTCCAGGTCCTGCCGATGAGCCAGACTGGCCGGTATTTTATCAGTAATGCCTTGGAATACAGTACAGTACAGTACTGCGGAGCTGCCTGGCTCAAGACCTGGACTAGAGACTGTCACACAGGGCTGGCTGGATTCCAACATTCTGCTGCCAAACATGTCACCTTCTTGCCAGTTCAGCTCCAAGGAGATCCCACAAGGAGGATAGCTGGTCATTTGACATCTGACAATCACATGTGTGAGCCTCATTAGGTGGATGGTAGGTACAAGGAATTCCCTGGCAGCTTTCCAATGGGCAACACACCTCAGATCAAATGCTACCATGTGCCTGTCCACAGTGAATGAGCCAGGCTGACACACTCAGTGCTCAAACCATGTTGACCCACAGTCACTCAGTGACTGAGCCATGGTGATGCAATATTTCCAAGTGCTTCCCAGGTAAATGCTGTCTATTTATGCCCAGCATGTAGTGAGTTACTAATTCTATCTGGGGGATTGTCGCCCAGGGCAGTGAGAGGGAGAGAGAAAGAGAGAGAAATTCCCTTCTCTTTTCCATTTTGCCCAGAAATATACAGTCAATTCACTTTACAGTATAATCTGTGAAGCGCTTTGAGACATCTAGAAGACGCCATATGAAATGCAAGGATTATTATTATTATTACTATTTTGGTGCCGTGGGATTTTTAACATTCATTTGAACATGGACAGACAAGACCTTGGTTGTTCTCCGGTCAAACACACAGTCAGTGCACTTTACAGTACATCCTATGAGGTGCTTTGAGAGTCATTTCAACTTGAAAGGCACTGTATCAAATAATAAAAATAAACCTTGCATTTGATATAGCGGTTTTCACATCTTATCGATGTCTCAAAGCGCTTCACAGAATATACTGTAAAGTGAATTGACTATATTTGTCAGCAACAGGGGCCAGCCAATTGTGCATAGCAGTGTCCCACCATCAGTCGTGAATTGAAATGACCAATTTTTATTATTATGAATTTTTTGGACGGATTATTATTAGGCATGTAGAGTAAGGAAACTTGCCCAAGGTTTCGCCCTGATCTGCCTGGATTCGAACACAGGTCTCATGCTTGTAAGGTGAGTACTCTAACCACTGAGCTACAGGAGCTCCACATGTGAGGATTGTTGGTTATTTGCATTTAAAACAATACAACCTTTTTTTAGATTTCTCTTTCTTCAGTCCAACGAGAGCGATTAAGTGCTGTAATGGGACTAGCGGGAGGAATGAGGAGTGGGACAATCGCAATGAGCTGTGCTGAGCATCAGGAGGTTAGAGCAATGGTAAAGACAGCATAGGTCTTATGTAAGTGTGCCATGTTGCCAGGCCACGTGACAGGAGGTGGCCAGGAGACAAGACATGCTCCTCACTCCCCGCAGGAGACCAGCTGACACTCGCTCTGCATTAAACCCTCCTTCACCTCAGCACACACCCAGCTATTCCCATCTCTGTGAAAGCAGGGATACTTTAAACCGAACCAGCAACTGTCCGGCAGATATTAAACAACAAAATAACAAAATTACATTTGTACAGCGCCTTTCATGTCAGGAGGGCATCCCACGGCACTAAAGCGACTTGGAAATCTCGCTTAGATTGTTAACACACAGAAACATACAAGTTCACGACACAAAAGGCCACTGGCCATCGTGTCTGTGCTGCTCCTTTAAGAGCAATACTAGAATCATAGGACAATCGGGCACCATGCATGTGCCTCTCTTTAAAAAGCTACCAAACAAGTCCCACTGCCCTGCTCTTACCCCCACAGCCCTGCAAATGTTTCCTTTTCAAGTACCTGTCAAATTCTTTTGGGGAAATCTTTTCAGTCCCTTTTCGCTGTCCTTTCCCCGTACACTGTCCCTCACCCTGTCACTCTCCGCATTGCTAATATTGCCCACAGACATATTTCAAATCCTGCAATCAGCCAACAACAACAACAACAAATTATATTTGTATAGCCCCTTTCATGTCAGGAGGATACCTCAAGATGCTGGAGAGTCAGGGATTTGAACTCGAGCTGAGGGTTGAGATCAGGAGGGGTGTATGGCACGGAAGATAGGGATAGGAAGGTGGCTGAAGGCATGGTCTAAGACAGTTCCCAACTTCGGGTACCGACCAAAATCAGAATCTTGGGGGTCTTCAGTAGGGTCGCGAAGGATCATCAGGAATTTTTTTTTAATGTTGAAAATGCTTTCTTAATGCTGAAAAGCACACGAGGCGACACCATCGACCAATTTGTATGAAAGACCGTACCAGTGAGTTGCACTGAGTCCACAAAGAGACGGAGATATCGTCTTGGCTGAGCTTCGCTTCAGTTGCCCCTAAGGGTCGGGAGGTCCTGTTGGTAGCCAATTTAGGGTCGCAGCAAAAAAAAAGGTTGGGAACCACTGGTCTAAAAGGAAGGTCTTGAGACAAGCTTTTAAGGAGGTAAGGGAGGGAGCGGGGCAAAGGGACTGCGGGATGGAGTTCCAAAGGGTGGGAGCAAAGAAGCTGAAGGCCTGACTGGTGATGGTGGAGTGGGCCAGGTGGGGGATGTGGAGCAGGTCACAACCTTCTGAATGGAGGGAGTGGATGGGTTGATTTGGGGTTAACAGGTCACAGAGGTAGGAAGGAGCAACGGCATCGATGGCCTTGAAAGCGAGGGTGAGGATTTTGAAATCTATCCTCACAGGGATGGGGAGCTAGGGGAGCTAATGGAGCCAGGTCAGGGTGAACCAAAAGGTTAGACCCCTCGCCCCACCGTTGTTGTTTGTGGGACATTGCTGTGTGCAAATTGGCTGCTGTATTCACTCAACAAATTTACAGTAAATCCTGTGAAGAAGGGCAGCGTGGGTAATATAATAATAGGCCTAATAATACTTGCGTTTGATATAGCACTTTTCACGTCTGCTAGATGTCTCAAAGTGCTTCATAGAATACACTGGAAAGTGAATTGACTGCACAATTTGTGGGTGAAACGTGACAGCCAATTGCGCACAGCTGTGTCCAACAACCAGATTGAGTGACCAATTTATTATTGTTTTTTTTGAGGGATTATTATATTGGAGAACTTGTATGGAAACCTAGTAAATAGTATCTATAATAAATAATCCTTGCACTTGATACAGCACTTTCAATGTGCTTGGATGGCACAGAATGAACGTGGAATTCTGCAAGTCGTGGCACACTGTGACCAGCGTTGCCTCTGTTTGTGGCACCCAACAAGGTTTATGTGTTCTGGGACTGTACATTGATCTCCAGGCATCCCAGTTGCAGATAGAATCTGGAAAATGTACTTCTGAGTGCAACTGGTCAGCTTTGCGCCAGTGTAGAAATCCTATTGCAAAGCTGTTGAAGCACAGAAGGAAAAAGGTGTTCATGCTGATGCAGGCCAGGACTGGAAAGTCTATGAGAAAGCTCACAATGCTTACCAGCATATATAACTTATACTTTCACCTCCGCCCCACTTCCCATCACTCTCTGTGGTAAAACACTGAAGTCGGAAATGGTTTGCTGGCCGGACGAAATAATTGCTTGGGCTGGAAGCGGCCTTACCTGAAGGACAAAGCAATGCTTCCCCAATGCTGCGTTGGAATGCCCGCCTAGACTATATGGGATCCAAGTACAGGTGACATGGGGGCTTGAACCCACAAACCTTCTGAGTCAGATGTGGGAGCGAGGCCGAATGAGCCAGGCTGATAACTACTGAGGCGGCTCCTGGGAAAGTGAGCCCTGACACAGTGAGATTGATGGCGTTGTCATACATATAAACTGATAACCCATGATGCAGGTTTCTCAACAACAACTCGAAGTTATATGGAGTGCTCTATGCAAGGTAGCATCTCAGAGCGCTTAACAGTGGTGGAGCCTGACTCTGAGCCAGGGAGGGTGGGAAGTGACCAGAAACTTGGTAGAAAAGGAAGGTTTTCAGGTAGGTCTTGAAAAAGGGGAGAGAGGTGGTAAGGGGAGGGATTGAGGGAGAGTATTCCAGAGGTTCTGGGCATAGTGGCTGAATGCGCAACTCCCAATAGTGGATGCAGAGGATGCCAACGACAAGCAGGAGGCCGGTGCCAGTCAAGTGGAGGCACTGGGTGATGTAATGGGGAGTGAGAAGGCAGAAAGTTACGGAGGTGCCAGGGAGTGAAGGGATTTGAACACGAGTCTGAGGATCTTGAAGTCGATTAATTTGGTGATGGGGAAGCCTGTGAAGCCTGGCAAGAACTGGTGAGATCGGGCTACAGAGTTTGTTCCGGGTCAGTATTAGCGGGCGGGTGGCAGAATGAGCTGGATTTTTAGAATAGTTGGGGAAACAAGCGAAGAGTGCACTTGAGTAAACCAGGCAGGAGGTGACAAATGCATGTACAAGGGTTTCCATTGCATTGGGGTAAGGTATGGCAAGGAGGTAGACAATGTAGCGGAGATGGAGGAAGGAGATCCTGGGCAAGGGCCAGACATGAGGAATGCTTCCAATTCAAATGAAGTATGTTTATCCTGCAGATGAAGGAATGAAATTAAATGGCAATTAACTGATGAATAATCATTACGGATGGATGTTTAAAAAGAGACTAAACGTAATAATAAGCCTTGCATTTGATATAGCGCCTTATCATGTCGTCAAAATGTCTCATGCTTCACAGGATCCACTGTAAAATGTAGTGACTATAATTTGTGGGAAAAAGCAGCAGCCTGCTTGCATACTCAATGACCCACAAACTGTTATGGAGTGAGTGACCAATTTTTTTTTTTGGGGTGTGGTAATGGGGGGATTGTTAACCAGGACCTTGGGTGAGAGAGAAAGAGAAAAACTCGCTCTTTTTTCTAATAGTGCTGTGGCATCTTTAAGGTCCACCTGAGCAAGTAGATGGGGCTTTGCTTTAACACATCATCTGAAGGACGGCACCTCTGACAATGCAGCACTGCACTGGAGCCTCATCTTAGACTTATGGGTTCAAAGTCCTGATGTGGGGTTTGAACACACGATCTTCTGACTCAGAGGCGAAAGCCTTCTGGCAGTCACTGAGCCAGGCTGACGCACATAATACAAAAATGGCTGCTATATTTGACCATAAATTTACAGCCCAACATAGAGTTATACAGACCAATCCATACAGAAATAGGCCATTCAGCCCATCTAGGCGATACCAGTGATATACACATTGAAACCTGCAGTGTAACAGTTAGTTCACTCGCCTCACAATAAAAGAACTTGGGTTTGATTCCCAGACAAGGGGAATCCTCTACACATCTTTTTCCCTCTTCCACACTCCTTCATTCCCCTATCCAACACCTTTATTTTCTACCCCACACTGCTCTATTCCGCTCTCCCACACCTCTCTATTCCCCTCTCCATTGTGGCTGCACCAAATTTTCTCTTAAGTATGTTGATGCTTTATGCTTCACCCACTGTCTGGCAATGAGTTGCACACTCTCCCCCTGTGTGAAGGCGTTCCTCCCTGTTGGAGTTGTTAGTGCCTATCTTATATTCAACCCATCACTGTGATCAGCTGGATGTCCAACACACATGGACACCCATCGCCGTGATCAGGTGAATGTTAAAGATCCGGCAGCACTGTTGGAAAGGGAAAGGGAGTTTCTCTCTCCCAGGGTCCACCAGTTACAATTGCCCATTCACTCCCCGACTGTGTCTGAGACATTGCTGTGTGCAAATTAGCCACTGCGTTCACCCACAAAAATACATTCACTACGTTTTACAGTAAATCCTGTGTAGCAATTTGAGATGTGCCCTCCATATGGACAATGTGAGAACTGTTAAAATAAGATTGGAAAGAAGGCAGGAGGTTTAACAGAGCTTTTGTTTCGTGCCGAGAAGACTGATGATGTCAGCTGGGACACATTGGGTGTGAGTGTCAGCCAAAATCAACACAGTGATCATTAACCGTGGAAACTCGTGCTCTCACTGACACTGAATCACATCCTACATGTATTTATCTATATCGTAAGCCGGCAATTTCACCACAACCAAACGTTATGGTTAAAGAAGCAATTTCTTCCCATGTTCTTCAATCATATTTCCCTGACGTCCCACTGTTTTGCACCCTGCTGTAACCAGGTCCTGTCATGTGTTACAACAACAACAACTTGTACTTACATAGTGCCCTCCATGTTGGGTAGAGTCTCAGAGCACTTAACAGTGACTCGGTGCTGGGTGGGAGTTGGGGCTAGGTGACTGTATGCACTGTTGAAAAGGAAGGTTTCCAGGCCAGCCTTGAAAAGAGGGAGGGGGCAAGGGAGAAGGACTGAGGGAGAGCATTCCAACATTTGGGGGCATAGTGGCTGAAAGCATGCGAGGGATGAGGCCAGTTTTAGTCGAGCGGAGGTACCAGATGGTGGATTGGGAAGTGAGGAGGTCGGAGAGGTAGGGAGGTGCCAGGGAGTGAGTGGATTTGAACACGAGTGTGAGGATTCTTAAGTTGATCTGTTTGGTGATGGGGAGGCATTTTGGTGGTGCCCCTCGCTTGGCCCCTCCTGTGGGTCCAAACCCGGGCTCCGTCCTGTGCACCACCAACGCCTGTCCTTAGGCGTTGCTCCAGGTTTTGTTGCAACGGTTCATTCCTAAATCTGCTCCTTATTATTATTACACGTGCAGCAAATTAATTAAAGATTCTGGTGATAACGTAATCCATCTGATTCATTGTTATTTTCCATCCCTCCTGAGTAAACCATGACAGTGGCAGCTGCAGAAGACAAATACTGTAGCTATCTCCCCCGCCCACCCGCCCACACCCCCACATGCGTTTCACCCAGAAACTGAACTCATTTAATGAGTTTAATGATCATTTAATAATTTCTCACCCTATCATTACCTGGGGACCTGGCCTGGCTGCCGTTTAACTGACTGTTTCACAGCGGCATCAGGTGGTTTGAACTCATAATAAACAATAACCTTTGCACAAACTGTGATGCTGAATATTATAGATGTCTGTCTATGATCTAGGATTTTTGTCTCTCCTTTAGGGCTCATACACACACACAGAGTCAGTAATAAATACACACACACACAGTCAATAATACAGACAGTCATTAACACACACGCTTGCACACACACAATCGCACACACAGGGTCGGTAACGCTCACACGGACACATGCATGCAGACACATGCACACACACACACATGCACACACACATAGGGTCAATAATACACACATACATACACACATAATACACACAGCAATGACAAAATGTCAGGAGGACGTCCCAAGGCACTGGGAAGGGTTACACTTCACAATTTTGAGAGAGAGAGAACAAAAGAAAAAAGAAAACTTCCAAGTGACACCAGTAACTGTTTCTAGGTACTTGTGATGAGCTAAAAATGTATTCAAGAAAATCTTATGAAAGAACAATAATATTCCTCGCACATTTGATACAGCGCCATTCAAATCCTGAAGAAGTCTTAAAGCGCTTTGCAGGATAATAATAATAATAATCTTTGCATTTGAGATAGCGTCTTATCATAAGGTTGAGGACTCAAAGCACTTCACAGAATAATAATGATCCTTGCATTTGATATAGCGCCTTTATACATCTTCGAGATGTCTCAAAGCACTTCACAGAGTATGCCATGAGGTGAATTGACTACATTTTGTGAGTGAAACGCGGCAGCCAATTGCACACAGCAGTGCCCCACAAATAGTCATTGACTGAGTGACCACATTTTTGAAAGAATTTTTATGCCTAGAAAGCGATCAGCCAATCGACTAACAACTGGATTCCTACTCACTCCTAGGTAAACAGAGGCGGGTGGAATAAGGTAACTTGCCAAAGGTTTTGCCCTGACTGAGAATCGAACTCAGCTCCTCTCTCTTGTAATGCAAGCACGCAAACTACTAAGCTACAGGACTCCAATTCACAGTAAAGTGCAGTGACATTCCGCAAGTAGTGGTGATGTGATCTTGTCTAAATGTTTTCTAAACATCATTAGAGTGAGTTGCTAGCAGCCTCTCTGATCTGTGTGTCTGGGAATAGCAAATAGTGATCAATTATGGATTTCCCTCTCCCTCTCTCATCACCACCTCCTCACTCATCCGAGGTTACCGAGTCAACAACACGTGCAACAATTGTCCTGAGTCTGCTTCTTGTGTTAAAAAATATTTTTGTTGTTTCGCAAAAGCTAGAAAGCAAGAGAGAGAGAGGCGGGTGTTCCTCAATTCTCTCCTGAAGCAAAGGAGATGTCAGGAGCCCCACATACGTAATGTCTGTCTGTGTTTGTCCATAAAGCCACCCCGCATATATAGACACACATACCAGACACAGGTACACACGACACCAGACACATACACAGACACACACACATCAACCACAACAACAATATTAGATTTATATGTGCATGCATGAGCCTTTCATGTCGGGAGGATGTGAAAGGCTCATGCGTGCACAAGACACATACAAAACACACAGATACACACACAGATGCACACAAATACATACACACACACACACAAGACACCAAACACATACACACACACGCATACAGATACACACACATACACAAGACACCACACAGATACACACACACAAGGCACACACTGAATGTGTCCAGATCATAATAGGAGCATAATAGGAGCTGTCCTCGGTGCTGACAGCTGCTCTGAGCCTCACTCAGACAGGGCGAGGAGAGCTTGACACACTGCACTTCTTGTAGCCTCTCTCATTGCTCGGGGGGTTCAGGGAACAGTGCAAATCGTTCCAATACACAATTATACAAAGGTTACAAAAATAAAATGTCACACTCCCCTTCCTCCCTCCCCTTCTTCCTCTGTCTCCCCCAGGAAAATAAAACAACATCTCAACCACCAGACGACACACAGGGCTGTCTGTCTAGCTGTCTGACCAGGAGAGGGGAGTTTGGGGAGGAGATAGTGGGGTTTGGTAGGGATACTTGACTGCTCTCTCTCACTCTCTCTTTCTGTGGTCTCTGCTGTTGCTATCAGTAACCCTTACCTGCTCTCAGTGTGTAACCCAATCGCTGTCAGCACCTCCTCGTCCACTCTGTGGGCACACAGGGCGTAGACTAAGCTCTCAGCTGTGTGTGTGTGTTTCTATGTTTGCTCCCTCCCCCACCCTATCTCTCCAGCTCAATGGCAAAGCTCTCTTTCTCTCTCTCTCTCTCTCTCTGTCCAACTCAATGGCAAAGCTCTCTCTCTGTGTCTGTCTCGTGTCCAACTCACTAGTCTCTCTCTCTCTCCCTTGATCAATTGTAAAACTCTCTTCCTTTCTCTCTCTCCCTCTCTTCAGTTCAATGGTAAAACTATCTCTCTCTTTCTCCAGGTCGGTGGTAAAGCTTTCTCTCTCTCTCTTGAACTCAATGGTAAAACTCTCTCTCTCTCCAGCTCAATGGTGAATCTCTCTCTCTCTCAGCCACCAAATATGGGAGTCTTTGACGTCATTGCCTTTTTATAGCCTTGGAGAGAGAGAGAGACACACACACACACATACATACATACCACAGATGTGTTCCCTTTGACACATCTCTTCCCTACTCTTTCTCATTTCTGTGCTTTCTTTAAAGTCGAATAAACAACAAATAATTATTCTTTTCGATAAAGCGCCTTCACAGAATATACTGTAAAGTGAATAGCCTGAATATTTTGTGGGGAAAACACAGCAGCCAATGTCTCTGAATCAACCCACCATCCCAACCCCACCACCCCCTTCTCCCCAAACAACACTCCCCTGCCTCCACCCCTCAACCCCCCCCCCACCATTTTCCTGCCTCACCCCAACCACTGTAGAGTCCTGTAGCTTAGTGGTTAGACTACTTGCCTCACAAGCAAGAGGACCTGTGTTCAATTCCTGGGCAGGGTGAAACATTGGGCAAGCTTTCTTACCCACATGCCTCCGTTTACGTTGCAGTAAGTAGGAACCCAGTTGTTAGTTGATTGGTGGATCGCTTTTCCAGGGATAATCCTTCAAGTTTTTTTTTAAAGAATAATAATTTAGTCACTCAAACTCTTTGTGGGACACTGCTGTGAGCAAGTGGCTGCCGTGTTTCGTCCACAAAATATACAGTCAATTCACTTTACAGTATATTCTATCAACCACTTTGTGATATCTGGAAGATGTTATAAAGCGCTATATCAAATGTAAGGATTATCATTCCCCTTTCCCACTCTCCAAATCCCCATTCCCCTCACCATTCCCCAAACCCCTTTCCCCACCCCATGTGCTGTATGTGGGGGGAGGGGGGGGGGTTGCTGTGTGTATGAGGTATGCTGTAATGCTGTGTGTGTGAGAGAGAGCTGTGTTGTGTGTGTATGTGAAGTGTGCTGTGTTTGTGTGAGGTATGCTGTGTGTGTGAGAGAGAGGTGTGCTGTGTGTATGCATGTGCGAGGGGTGCTGTTTGTGTGTCAGAGAGAGAGATGTGTTAAGTGTGAGCTATGCTGTGTGTGTGAGCTGTACATGCTTGTGTGGGGCTGGGGGATGCTGTGTGTGTGTGTGTGTGTGTTTGAGGTGTGCTGTATGGGTGTGAGGTGTGCTGTGTTGGTGTGTGAGGTGTGTGTGTGAGATGTGCTGTGTTGTGTGTGTGAGTTGTGCTATGTTTGAAGTGTATGTAGAGAGGGGAGCCAGACTGTTAAACAGTCCATTATTCCATAACTCATGACAACAGCCAGAGGGGAAACAGGACTGAATGTTGGAGAACTTAGAGTTCATGAAATATTAATTAGTTGGCTTGCTCCGAAATATAATTACACTTCTCGTACTTGTCTCAGTGCGTCTAATACGCTCAACTGTGCAACACAAGAGTTCTAATGTGTTTAATATGCAGAGTAAACCTTGGGAATACTCTATATATAATCCAGTGTTATTCTTGAACCATTGTGGGAAAGCAGACACAGACTAGAGACTTGACCTTTTCAATATAATAAAGCCTCATGTTTGATATAGTGCCTTTCACATCAGGAGGTAGTGACTGGGTGTTTGTAGGCAAACGCAGCAGCCAATTTGCAGAGCAACATCACACAAACAACCATGGAGTGAGAGACCAATATTATCTGGGAGATTGTTGACCAGGACACCATTCGGGAGAGAGAAATTATTTTCTCTTTTTGAATATCATTACGGGATGTTTAACATCCACTTGAACAAGTACAGATGGGACCTCGGTTTAATGTCTCATTCGAAGGACAGCATCTACGACAATGCAGCGCTCCCTCCAGCACTGCACTGGAGCGACAGCTTAGACCATGTGATTCCAAATCCCAAATGTGGTGCTTGAACCCACAACCTTCTGACTCAGAGGCGAGAGGGAGCGCTACCCACTTAATACAGTATCTGTGTTAATCACCCTTCACACAGCAAGTGTTGAGCACTGCTGCCTAGCAATGACAAATTAGTCTTTGTCAGGGATTGGCTGTGTTCAGCTTTTCCTCTCTTCAGTGTAAAAAACAAGCTTAAAGGGAAGAAAAGGCTAATTAATCTCGTTAAAGACAATAAAGCATGAACTCTCAGTATATTATTCGGCTAAGAATTGTATAAAAAACAAGAATTTTACAGATTGAAGAATCTATATACTGTAAACAATTGGCACACAGGTGGCATATTGTCTGCAGTATTTAGCTCCATGTTATAGAAAGGATATTTGTTGTGATGGAGAGAGGAGCATTGAAGATGATACTGGAGATGAAAGGATTGAGATATGAGGACAGGACCTGGAAGGGCAGATCAGTCACTATCTTTCTTTGATTACCTGGGTGTCTGTCACACGTGGAAATCTGTCACACGTGGAAACCCATCACCGTGCTTAAGTCTCCAAACCAAGCTGAGAATTCCATGCGCCCCGTCTACATAGGTCAATCCCAGATATAGATTGTTGGAATGGAATACACACTCTCTTCTTGGAGGGACACATCCTGCCTACCTAATTCTGGAACGTATTAGTGGCAGGTTAGCAAGAGTGAAGGCTTGGGGATGCCAGAGTGTACATTGGGGTAACTGCATAGCTTGCCATTGATTTTGCTGTCTGGGAAGCTTTCCCACTGCTTGTCCAGTTAGGATCACCCTACCCATTAAGGCGTTGGTTTGCAGGGTTAAGAGGAGCTGAGTGGGATGACTCCCTGCCCCCATTGACTGGTCTGCCCTTCCAGGTCCTGCCGATGAGCCAGGCTGGGCTGTGCTGTCATAAGCAGTGCCCTGGTATACTGCGGACCCTCCTGGCTCAGGAATCGGACTAGAAACTGTCACAGAGGGCTGCTTGGATTCTGACATTCCATTGCTGAACATGTCACTTTGGAGCCAGTTCAGCTCTATGACCTGGCTTTATCCCCACTGCCTCCCACCCCCCCTCAGGGCAAGGGGAATAGAGCGTGTGGGAAGGAGTGGGGAGGGGGTAGTGGAGACAGATTGGCTGGACCAAGTGGCCTGTTTCTGTGCTATGTAGTCTGTGTAAAAATGTATGATTGTTGGCCAGGACATCCTTTTCTTTTAATCAGTGTCAAGGTATCCTTAACGTCCATCCGGACAGATACAGGCATTAAAACCTGATCCCACAACATTGTGTCTCAAAGCCTTGAGCGCTACCAACTGATTCAGCTGACACCCAGGAATATAATGTAAAACTAATGTCAGCTACTAGCATGTAAGCCCCCAGGAGGCGATGAAATTTGGTTCAGTGTAAGATCAAGCATACAATCTGGATCTTACAATCGTGAGGAACTTGTCAGGCAATTTTAGAGCTGTGCCAGTAACTGATATTACTGTCATCCAATTTAATTAAGGACGTCTAGAATTCTGTTTTCAGATGATGTTAGAAGTGTGGCCTGGTCAGTGGCACTCTTGCTCCTAAACATCTGTGATCAAGGCTCTCTCTGCCTCCTTGCCCTCCTTGATCTCTCTGCTGCCTTCGACACTGTCAACCACTCCATCTCCTCCCAGCTCAATCTTCATGGACCTGCCCTTGCCTGGTTCAACTCTTACCTCTCTCACTGTCTCCATTTTGTCGCCGCCAATGGCTTCTCTTCTAGCCCCTGCACAGTCACCTGTGACCTGGCTTTACCCCACTGGGTTCTGTCCTTGGCCCCCGATTTTTCAACATCTACATGCACCCTTTGATGACATCATCTGCAGACATGGAGTTAACTTCTACATGTATGCGGATGACACCCAACTCTATCTCTCTGCCTCTACTCTCAACTCCAGGACTACTGCTGTCCTGACAGACAGACTGTCTGACAGACATCAAGTCCTGGATAAGAGCTAACTTTCTGCAGTTGAATGTCAACAAGATTGAGGCCCTACTGATTGGCTCGCACCAGCCCCATCAAGCATCAGGCACTGGCGGCATCAACCTCCATAGTTGCACACTCGACCTCACCAAGCCATTCAGGAACCTCAACCCTCAATCGTCTTTCCTCCACTAAAAGCAATGACTTGGTCTGCCTTCCCACACCTCTGCAAAATTGCCCAACTTCGCCATTACCTTACCCCCAAGGTCGCTGAAACCCTCATTCATGCCTTCATTACATCCCGTGTTAACTACGCAAATGCCTTGCTTATCGGCCTTCCCAATTCTTCCCTCCACAGGTTGCAGATAAACCAGAACTCTGCGGCCCGTGTCCTCTACCGCTCCAAGCTCCGTGACCGCAACTCCGCCATCCTCACCCGATTCTAGTGTAACTTGCCTAGTCAGTTAAAATGTTTCAAAGCATTTCACAGGAATTTATGTTTTGTGGGCAAATGTGGCAATCAATTACCACACAGTAACATCTCACAAACAGCCATGATGCAAACAACCAATTTTATTGGAGTGAATGTTGGCCAGGTTACTTCAGCTTAATATCTCACCCCAAAGGGAGCAACACAAACAAAAAATGAAAGAGAGAGAAAAAAATTGGTCCCTCAATCCACGACTGTTTGTGGGAAGCTGCTGTGTGTAATTGGCAGCTGCATTTCGCCCCAAAAATACACCATCAATCCACTTTACAAGAAATTTTGCAAAACGCTTTGAGACTTAAATGCAAGGAATATTATTTTTAATATTATGCAATTTTTAAACTGTCCACAGAAAGGCAGAACCACGGTTTAAATCCAAATCTGAAAAATGAAATGAGTTGAAATATGAATTACGTGGTCCAAATCTTTCATCTCAGTTTATGTTTTTTCACTTTTATTGTTTAGATATTTTATTATTATTCAGAACTTTTTTTTCAATTCTTTTACAGGCAGATTGATACGTATTTATTTTCAAACAAAGAGAATTGTTGGGATGTGGAATGCCCTGTGGCATAAACAGGCTGTTTCCACTTGTTGGTGAGTCTACAACAGGAATTTACAAATGAAAGACAGAGGCTTGGTCAGACCACATCCAGAGTACTGTGATTTGATAAGGTAGCTACACAGAAACTGTTTCCTCTGGTGGGGTATCCAGAACAGGGTGGAGGGGCATCATCTTATAATTAGAGCTAGGTCATTTAGAAACCTAGACGTCTTGTTCGGAAGCCAATCGGGAATCTAGGTGTCTTGTTCGACCCTCAACTGTCTTTCATCCTCCACATCCAAGCCATGACCTACTCTGTCTTCCCTCATCGCAATATTGCCCAACTCCGCCACTACCTCACCCCTCAGACCTCTGAAAACCTCATTCATGCCTTCATCACATCCTGGTTGATTACGGCTGCTTGTTAACCTTCCCAATTCCTCCCTCCATAGGCTGCAGATAATCCAGAACTCTGCAGCCCATGTCCTCTACCATACCAAGCTTTGTGACCCCATCTCCCCCATCCTCGCACGACTTCATTAGCTCTCCATCACCCAGAGGATCCAAGTTAAGATCCTGGTTCTCACATTCAAAGGCCTCCACGACCTGGCCTGACCCTACGTCTATGACCTCCTAACCCCCTACTAACCTGCCCGCCCCCACCACTCAGCAAGCTCCAGCCTGCTCCACGACCCCGACCCACCTGTCCCACCATTGGTGGGAGAGCCTTTAGCTGCTCTGCCCCTAACCTTTGGAACTCCATCCCACAGTCCCTCCACCTCGTCCCCTCCCTGGCCTCCTTCAAGTCCAGTCTCAAGACCCTCCTCTCCAACAGTCCCATCGGTCATCCCAAATCCCCAACTTTATCTCCACCCTCCCCGTCCCTGACCCCAGCTCGGGTCTGAAAAAATGAATGTCCAATGCCTTGGGACATCCTCCTGAAGTGAAAGGCACTATATAAGTATACAAGTGTAATTTTATTGTTGTTGGTGTTCAGGAGACAGTTGTTAACCCAAGGGCTAGTGTAAATCTGGAACTCTCCCCCCAAAAGCCTGAAGATGCTGGATCCATTCACATTTTCGAGACTGAGGTGGATAGATACCCATTAGAGCTTTGGCAGGATTAACAGCAGCTGATGGGATGATTACCTGCCCCAAGTGATTGGTCTGGGAGAGGGAGTGGATGAAGGAGGAGGGGAGAGGGAGGGTTGAACAGGGAGAGAAGAAAGATGGGGTGAGGAGGGGTATGGACATGTGTGCAATATAAATACAGACCAGCCGGTGTGTAGCGTGGATTTCCATGCTGTTCAATCCATGTAGAATGATTCTAATAATCCTTTGATATTGTGTATTCTGAGACGTCTCAAAAAATGCTTCACAAGATATACATTATTATTAATGTCATTATGATATAATGATAATAATGTTATCAGGGAGTGGATGAAGGAGGAGGGGAGAGGGAGGGTTGAACAGGGAGAGAAGAAAGATGGGGTGAGGAGGGGTATGGACATGTGTGCAATATAAATACAGACCAGCTGGTGTGTAGCGTGGATTTCCATGCTGTTCAATCCATGTAGAAGGGCCTTCAGTTTCTCCGCTCCCACCTTATGGAATGCCATCCCTCAATCCCTCCGTTTCGCCTCTTCCCTTTCCTCTTTCAAGGCCGATTTGAAGACTTTCCTCTTCGATCGTGCCTTTTGTTCCACCCCGAACTCTTTTACCTCCCCTTCGTGTTTCACCCCTTCCCAAACACTCCCCTCCCAGCTCGGGTCACATGCCTCTTGTTCAGCGCCTTGGGACGTCCTCCCGACGTGAAAGGCGCTCTATAAATGTAAATTGTTGTTGTTGTTGTTGTTGTTGTTACATTATTAAAAATAATAATCCTTCCATTTGGTAATCTTTGCATTTTAAGTCTCAAACCGTTTCACCAAATTTCTTCTAAAGTGAATTGAGTGTGTATTTTGTGGGTGAAACACGGCAGCCAATTGCGCACAGCAGTGTGTCACAAACAGTCGTGGATTCAAATTATTATTGATGGTATGTTAAAGGAGCAATCCAAGGGTTGGCCACACGGTGGTGATCTGCAGTGAGCAGAGATGATGATGTGCTTGTGACAAGCAGTCACTAAGTGAGGATTAAATTAAAACAACATACCCAAAAATAGCCCAAGTTTAATGAAGGATCTTGTGATAATGAGTGAACAGATCAGACCAGAGGCATACACTGCTCTGCTACACAGGGATTGTGTCAGTCAAAACAAGCACTGACCTTTTTAATATTAGGGACATATTGGGATAGAACTATTTAATAATAATAATAATAATCCTTGCGCTTGATATAGCGCCTTATCATGTCTTCGAGATGTTTCAAGTGCCTCACAGAATATCCTGTAAAGTGAATTGGTGTATTTTTTGGATGAAACACAGCAGTCAATTGCGCAGATCATCGTCCCACAAACGGTCTTTACTGAGTGACCCAATTACTATTATTATTTATTTTATTATTTTTGGACAGGATTCTTACCCCCCGTAAAGCGATCTGCCAATCCACGAACAAAAGGATAGCTACATGTTGCTAGGTAAACAGAGATGTTTACTGGGTAAGTAAACTTGCCCCAAGTTTCACCCCACCCAGGAATCAAACTCATGTCCTCTCACTTGCGAGATGAGTGCTCTAACCATTGACCTACAGGCCTACAATTTGCCACTGGGGAAGCTGAGAGAGATCTCAGCTTGAGGCCTGCTGACTCATCGCTCACTATATCAAACTGTGTGAGCCAGCAATAAACAAGACGTGGAAAGTGCTATATAAATGTAAATGTAAAGATTATTATTATTATATAAGGTAAACAGGAGGCTGGGCTGTGTTGCTAACTCTGGTGAGTTTAGATACATCACCCTCAGGTTGTGCAATGCTGTGATCAGGCCACAGCTGGAGTCCTGTAGACAGCTCTGGTTACTGCGACATCAGGGATTGCTCCGGGCTTAGAGACAGTGTAGAGGAGCAACCAGGCTAATCCCCAGGATTACAGGAATGTCTCAAGATCCTCCTCTCTGACCGCACCTTTGGTCATCTCTACCCCTACCCTCCCTTCCCTCAACCCCTACTGATCCCAAACCCCAGCTCAGGTCCAAATCCCTGATATAGCACCTTATCATGTCTTCTAGGCATCTCAAAGTGCTTCACATCCTGTGTAAATCAATGTGGAAAGTGTATTGACTGTATATTTTGTGGGCAAAACACAGCTATCCAATTGCGCACAACAGTGTCCCGCAAACATTCGTGGATTGAAGTGACCAATTTATTAATTTTTTTAAAGGAATTATTGCTCCTGGAAAAGCAATCTGCCAATTGATTATGTAGAGAAACAGAGAATAGCTTTGGCTTGGAGAGAGAGAATGGAGAGGCAAAATGAGGAAGGATTGGACCTGTAGCCAGCTAGTTGATAGCAGGGTAGTCACCATAAAATTCACATTCTTTACGTTTGCGACAGTGCCCTTCAGGACAGGAGGATGCACAAGATTTACTGTAAAATGTAGCTACTGTGTAGGTGAATGTAGTAACTGTAGGTGAATGCGACTGCTTTGAGCAATGGAGCATTAGCATAAATTGTGAGTTCAACATGGGGCTGAAACCCACAAGCTTCTGACTCAGAGGCCAGAGTGCTACCAACTGAGCCAGGCTGACACATACACACAGTGACTGAGCCAGGCTGACACACACACACACACACGCACACAGTGACTGAGCCAGGCTGACACACACACAGTGACTGAGTCAGGCTGATCAGTTCAATAAATTCATGTGGATTTCCTGTGTTGTGTCATTAGAGAATCAGTTGAATTGGATTAGCCGTGGAGCCCTGCTCACAGAGATCAATGCGCCTGATTAATGTCCGACACAATAGGCATCCATTACACATGTTAGGACTTGCCTGTAATGTTTCTGTTCATGCAGCCATTGACTCTTTCAGCAGTTTGTTACTCATTGTTCCTGTTATGGACAGGTAAGCCTTCACATTGAGTTCTTTATTTTTATGATAGTATTATTTTAGACAAAACAGTATAAAATCGCAGGCTTTATTGGAAGCCAACAATAAGAATAGTCCCGGGCTCTTGTACTCACTGCATAGCATCTCCTCCCAACTGCCCTCAGATTTCCTCGATCCTCATCTCAGCGTGAGAAGATCATGGACAACAACAAAATTACATTTATAGAGTCCCATTCACGTCGGGAGGATGTCCCAAGATGCTGAACAGTCAGGTCAGGACCCGAACAAGGGAGAGGAGCAGGGTAGGGGGAGGGGTGAGAGAGAGTTAGGAGGGGAGGGAGAGAATTGGGAGGGCAACAGAAGGCATGGTCGAAGAGGAAGGTCTTGAGACCTGCCTTGAAGGAGACGAGGGAGGGAGCGAGGCAAAGGGACTGTGGGATGGAGTTCCAGAGTGTGGGGCAGAAAGTCTTGAAAGCCTGTCCACCGATGGTAGGGCGGGTTGGGCAAGGGACGTGGAGCAGAACGGAGCCCGCTGAACAGAGGAAGCAGAGAGGTTCATAGGGAGACAACAGGTTGGAGAGGTGGGAGGGCTGGGGCAAGGCCATGAATAGCCTTGAAGGTGAATGGCCTGTGCTGTACCCCAAGCCTCCATCCTCAGCCCCTCGTGTTCCTCATCTACATGTTCCCTCTTAGCAATGTCATCTGCAGACACAGGCTCAACTTCCACATGTATGTGGGAAACACCCAAATTTACTTTTCCTCCTCCAGCTGCAACACCAGGTCCATTGATGTGCTGTCCACGTGTTTGGACCTCTTCATCTCACAGACTTCATCTCACGGATTGTCAATATCAGCCCAGCTGCTTCCTCTTCCTCCCCTGTGACCCCCCCCCACCCAATGCCTTCTACACCACTCACTGCTTCTACCATGCTGCTGCCACTGGCCTCATCCTATATTCCTTTGCCACCATTTATCCTGTTCCCTCTCAGCCACCGTAATCCAGATGAAGCCCACCATCTGCAACCGCAACCCTTTTCCCACCCAGCTGCTGGTCATCCAACACCCTCTCCTCTCTCCCTTGTTGGCCAACACAATCAACTAGTCTCTCTCCTCAGGCTCTGTCCCACCCCGCTCTTCAAATAACTCACCATTGATCCCTCCAACCTAAAAAACTACCAGCCCATTGCTAATGTGCCATTCCTTGCTAAAGTCCTAGAACATATTGTTAAAAATTAACTTTGCTCATGCCTCCTCTCTCCACTTCGTACTTGAGCCCCACCAAGTCTGGTTTCTCCACTGCCCATGACCTCTCTGCCTCCTCGTAGTGTTAGACTCAGTTGATCCTGCTGTCCTCCTCCACTGCTTCTCCTCCCTCATCCACCTCAGTGGGTTCGAGCTCTACAACAATCATAACAACAAATTACATTTTTAGAGCGCCCTTCACCTCAGGAGCCCTATATAACCAACCACCATCATTATGTCTCCAAGAATAGCTTTTTATTTTGCCTCCGCACAGTCACCTGTGCTGTACCAGCACTTTGGGATGTCCTCTCAACGTGAAAGGTGCTATATGAGTGCAATTTTGTTGTTGTTGTACCCCAAGCATCCATCCTTAGCACCTCCTTTTCCTCATCTACATGTTCCCTCTTGGCAATGTCATTCGCAGATACAGGCTCAACTTCCACTTTGTATGTGGACAACACCCAAATCTACTTCAACGCATTGACGTGGTTGTCAGACATGCTCAGCTAAATGAGGGATGTGAACCTCGCACCTGATGCAGCCAAAACCCTCATTCACAATTGTCTCCTTGCAGGTCTCCACAGCTCCACCTTTCATAAAATCCAACTATTTGAAAACTCTGTCACTCGTTTCCTCACCTTTACTAAACTCCGAGCCCTATTACACCACTGCTCACCATGCTCTACTGGCTCCCTATTGCTGAACGGGTATAAGCAATATACCGACTGGCAGAATAGTAGTGTGAAGGGCAAGGAAGGAGAAAAGGGCAAAAAGACTGCATGAGAAACAATTAGCAGGTAACATTAAAGGGAATCCTAAGGTATTTTACAAACATATTAAGAGTAAAAGATTGGTCAAGGTTAGAGTGGGGCCATTTAGGGGCCAAGCAGGAAACCTTATTGTGGAGGCAGAGGGCATGGCTGATGTACTGAATGAGTACTTTGCCTCTGTCTTCACAAGAGAAGAGGATGTAGCCAATACTACAGTATTGGATGAGAGGGAAGAAGAAATGGATAGGATTAGTATAAACAGAGACTAAAAAAGTTGACGGCACTCTAGGTAGATAAGTCACCGGGTCCGGATGGGATGCATCCTAGGTTACTAAGGAAAGTACGGGAGCAAATAGCAGAGACTCTGGCCACAATCTTTCTTGGACACAGGGATTGTACCAGAGGACTGGAAGGTTGCTCCCCTGTATAAAAAGGGGCAGAAGGACAAACCTGGGAACTACAGGCCAGTCAGTCAGTAGTGGGCAAACTTCTAGAGTCTATTATCAGGGACAAGATAGATCTTCACTTAGAAAGATATAGGCTAATAAAGGACAGCCAGCATGGATTTGTTAAAGGCAAATCTTGCCTTACAAATCTGATAGAATTTTTCGATGAGGTATGGGTAGATGAGGGTAGCACAGCTGATGTAGTTTACATGGACTTTCAAATGGTATTTGACAAAGTGCCGCATGAGAAGCTTATTAGGAAGTAGAGGCCCAAGCCGTTAAAGGGACAGTGGCAGCATGGATCCACAACTGGCTGTGATACAGAAAGCAGAGAATTGTGATGAGCGGCTGTTTTTCAGACTGGAGGGAAGTGTGCAGTGGCTTCCCCAGGGATCGATTTTGGGACCACTGCTCTTTTTAATATATATTAATGATCTGGACTTGGGTGCAGGGAGCACAGTTTCCAAGTTTGCAGATGATACTAAGTTAGGGAGAATTGTAAATAGTGAGGAGGATAGTAACCATCTGCAAGAAGATATAGATAAAATGGTAAAGTGGGCAGACACATGGTAGATGAAGTTTAATACAGAGAAGTGTGAGGTGATACACTTTGGGAGAAGAAATGAGGGGAGGCAATATAGGCTAGATAGTACAATTTTAAGGGGTGTGATGGAATAAAGAGACCTTGGGATTTGTGTTAGTGACTCTTTGAAGGTGGCAGGACAGGTAGACAAAGCCATTAAGAAGGCATAAGGGATACTAGGTTTCATAAATAGGGGTATAGAGTACAAAAGTCAGGAAATGCTGACTAACCTCTATAAAACTTTGGTTAGGCCTCAGCTGGAGTACTGTGTCCAATTCTGGTCACCACACTATAGAAAGGATGTTAAGGCATTGGAAAGGGTGCAAAGAAGGTTTACTAGAATGGTATCAGGATTGAGGGACTTCAGTTATGAGGAAAGGCTAGATAGGCTAGGTTTATTCTCTTTAGAACAGAGAAGGCTGAGAGGAGAACTAATAGAGGTTTATAAAATCATGAGGGGATTCAACAGGGTGAATAAGGAAAAACTGTTTCCCCTTGTGGGCGAATCTGTGACTCGTGGTCACAGATTTAAAATAGTATCAAAACGAAGCAGAGGGGAGCTGAGGAAAAATGTTTTCACTCAGCAGGTTGTTCGAACCTGGAATGCATTGCCTGAAAAGGTGGTGGAGGCAAATTCGATAACAGCTTTTAAAAGAGAATTAGATTTTTATTTAGGGAGAACAGATCTGTTAGGTTATGGTGAGAGAGCTGGGCAGTGGGATTGAGTTGCTCTTTTCAAAGAGCTGGCACAGACTAGATGGGCCAAATGGCCTCCTTTTGTGCTGTAAAATTCTATGATTCTATGAAGTCCCTTCATGTCTTGGACTCCCTATCTCTGCTCATACCCCATTCCACCACTCGCCACCTGCACTCAGCTGGCTCCAACCTCCTGTTTGTCTCTCGATCCCCCTTCCCTTTCCTCTTCCAGTAGCAGCTGTGCTTTCAGTCACTACACCCCGGATGTCTGGAACTCTCCATCTCAAACCCCACCTTTCCCCTGGCTCAGCTCTGTGCACCGAAATGCTACCCTGCATGAGGGGGCACTAAGTAAACACAAATTGTTGTAGATAATTATGCACTTACTAGTACACTACTGTAACAATTCTGTAACTCACTTACAGTATGTCAGCCTGGCTCACTTGGTTGCATGTTAGCCTCTGAGTCGAAAGATTATGGGTTCTTCCCAGGATATACAGTAAAGTGAGGTGACTGTATTTTGTGGGTGAAACGCACAGCCAGTTGTGCACAGCTGTGTCCAACACACAACTTTGGAGTGAGTGACCAAGTTTTTTGTTGCTTGATGGGCAATTATTGGCCAGAATACTGTCAGAGAGAAACTCCCTTCTCTTTTGGAATAGTGCCATAAAGATCTTTAACACAGACGGCACAGATGGGACCTTGGTTTATCTCAGTCCAGGACTGTTTGTGGGATGCTGCTGAGGACAATTGGCTGCCGCCGCGTTTCACCCACAAAATATACAGTAAATTCACTCTACAGTATATACTGTGAAGCGCTTTGAGACGTCTCAAAGATATCAAATCTAATGATTATCATTAACTCATCAGAAGGACAAATGAGTCTCATTGTGAAGCCCTACCCTGGGCAACAATCCCCCCCAAATCAAACTGACCTGATGTGATAAGATGCTGAACGGATTATTACTGTGGGAATATGGTGATTTGAGGTATTACACTCACAGCTTGGAGCCCTAACTGGATGGAGCGCAACCACCAGGCCCACATAGAGCTTTGAAAGATGATCAAATTCTCCTTCAGGTTTGAAGTTACCAGAGACGTGGAGTCAGGATATCCTTGAAGCAATTACTTAACGTGGCTTTTTAAACTGTTCAACCCTTCCCCACCTGCATTAAGTAGTTGGAGGCATATTTCTCCAAGGAAAGAGCAATGTAAGAGAACAAACACCCACAGGTGTATGGTGATATATTTATTCCCCATTTCCATTTCCACCGGAAACTTGCTTTAGTTACTCTTTTTAACTTAAAAAAATTATCTGCCTAAATAATTTAAATGTTTCGAGTGTCCAATGCTCACTTACACCCTGGAATATTAAAGAGGTTAACAGAATGTAGCCAACGGCTTGTCAGACATCACCAGATACAACAACAATACAATATATGGTATTCCATGTACAGTACTATTAAATGTCAAACTCTCAATATATCTGCAATGTAAATATATTCTGTGTGTCAGCCTGGCTCAGTCAATGTGTGCCTTGCGCCTTGAGACGTCCTCCCGACGTGAAATGCACTCTACAAATATAATTTTGCTATTGTTGATATGCTCATTCAATGTGTGTTAGGCTGGCTCAGGGAGTTTCTCTCTGCCTGTCTCCTAGCCAATAATTCCTCAGTTACAAATAGCCCTTACATGCCTGTTTGTGGTACATGAACTAAATCCAGTTACATTCACCTACAAATAAACAGTTAGTACACTTTACAGTAAATTTTGTGAAGTGCTGTAGGATGTGCTCCTGTCCTGCTTCAAAATTCAATCTACTCTATCCACTTCAATGCTTGGGACACTGTGGGACACTGCTGTGCGTAATTGGCTGCTGCATTTTGCCCATGAAACATAGTTAACTCATTTTACAGTATATTATGTGAAGCGTTTTGAGATGTCTCAAAGATGTGATAAAATGCTACATCAAATGCAAGGATAATTATTATAATACTATGTGTAGTCTGACACAGAATTGAGAGTGTGCCAGACCAGACGTATATTGCAATAGATGTCACAAGATCATGTCATGGGTTTGGATGAAGAAGACCCTTTGGCCCATCTGATCTCCTCCCTCCAGGACATCCACCCATCACAGCATCCAGCTGCTTTTTAAATGAGTTCCAATGTCCTGACCTTAACCCCCACTTCCTGGTAAACGAGGTGGTGGGGCTCCGGGATAGAGTTCCAGAGGTTGAGGGTAGAGAGGCCCAAGAGCAGATGTATGTGTGTTAAAGCTAAGAGCAAGTGTGGAATGGACAGGACGGGGGACATGGAGCAGGCCAGTTGCTGCAGAGTGGAGGTAGCGGGCAAGTTTGTACAGTTTGAGAAGGTCACAAGGTAGTGCAGAGCAATGATGTGGAGGGATAATAATAATCCTTGCATTTTGATATAGTGCCTTATCACATCTTCTAGATGTCCCAAAATGCTTCACAGAATATACTGTGAAGTGCAGTGACTGTGAAGTGCAGGGACCGTCCTCTCCCACATCAGGCTCCGTAACACTATTACCTCCACCTTTGCCCAAATCCATTGGCTGCCCATCATTCAGAGGATAAAGTTAAAAACAAATTGTCCTCGCATTCAAAGCTTTCCATGGCCTTGCTCCTTCCTGCTCTGTGACCAGCTAACTCCATACTGTCCACTCCCTCCACAAAGCAGGCTCCAGCCTGCTCCACGTCCTCTGCCCAACCCATCCAACCATTGACGATTTGGCTTTCAACCTCTTTGACCCCACCTCTTTTGAAACTCCATCTGGCAGTCTGTTCACCTTGCCCCCCTCTCTCACCTCCTTTGAGGCCCATCTCAAGATTTTTCTCTTTGAAAGCACATTCGGTCACCCACCTATCCCTACCCTCTACACCACCTGATCAGAGTCAGAGAGCGAGAGTGTGTGGGGCAGGCAGTCAGGGAGCATGATGGGTTTTTTTTAGAAACATTTTAATGAAAAATGTCCAAAAGAACCTAACTCCAGTTTCTACATTCATTCCTATCGGAAACATCCTTGCTTAAATTCACACTTTGCAAGAACCAAACTATGACGTTATACCCCACTTCCCTCCCCCCATCACCCCCCACCCATCCTCTGCTCGGGGCTGAAGCAATAACTGTCCAGCTCGTTGGGACGTCCTCCTGACATGAAAGGCGCTACACAAATGTCATTGTGTTGTTGTTGTTGTTAAGCGGCGTCTACCTGTTACAGTGACGCGTGGTGATACAGTCAATCACAGGGATACGGTCACACAAAGGGATACAGTCAAAGAAGGATAAAGTCACAGTCACAGAGCAATACAGTCACACACGGGGATACAGTCACATAGCGATAAAGTCACACATAGATACAGTCACACAGCAATACAGTCACACAAAGGGATATAGTCACACAGCGATACAGTCACACAGCGATACAGTCACACACAGGGATACAGTCACACAGCAATACAGTCACACACGGGGATACAGTCACACAGCAATACAGTCACACACAGGGATACAGCCACACAGCGATACAGTCACACACTGGGTTAGAGTCACACAGCGATACAGTCACACAACAATACAGTCAAACACGGGGATACAGTCACACAAAGGGATACAGTCACACAGCAATAGAGTCACACACGAGGATTCAGTCACAGCAATACAGTCACACACGGGGATACAGTCACACAGCAATAGTCACACATGGGGATACAGTCACACACAGTGATACAGTCACACAGCGATACAGACACACAGGGATACAGTCACACAGGGGTACAGTCACACACAGCAATAGTCACACACGGGGATACAGAGACACACAGGGATACAGCCACACACAGGCATACAGTCACACACAGGGATACAGTCAGACAGGGATACAGCCACACACGGGGATACAGTCACACACAGGGATACAGCCACACACAGGGATACAGCCACACACAGGGATACAGCCACACACAGCAATAGTCACACACGGGGATACAGTCACACAGGGATACAGCCACACACAGGGATTCCGTCACATACAGGGATACAGTCACACAGGGATACAGTCACACACAGCAATAGTCACACATGGGGATACAGTCACACACGGGGATACAGTCACACACAGGGATACAGACACACATGGATACAGTCACACAGGGATACAGCCACACACAGGGATACAGTCACACAGGGATACAGCCACACACAGAGATACAGTCAGACACAGGGATACAGTGAAACACAGGGATAGAGTCACACAGCGATACAATCACACACAGGGATACAGGCACACAGGGATACAGTCACACAGGGATAGTCACACACAGGGATACAGTCACACAGGGATACAGTCACACAGGGATACAGTCACACACAGAGATACAGTCACACAGGGATAGTCACACACAGGGATACAGTCACACAGGGATACAGTCACACAGGGATACAGTCACACACAGAGATACAGTCACACAGGGATAGTCACACACAGGGATACAGTCACACAGGGATACAGTCACACAGGGATACAGTCACACAGGGATAGTCACACACAGGGATACAGTCACACAGGGATACAGTCACACAGGGATACAGTCACACAGGGATACAGTCACACACAGAGATACAGTCACACAGGGATAGTCACACACAGGGATACAGTCACACAGGGATACAGTCACACAGGGATACAGTCACACAGGGATAGTCACACACAGGGATACAGTCACACAGGGATACAGTCACACAGGGATACAGTCACACACAGAGATACAGTCACACAGGGATAGTCACACACAGGGATACAGTCACACAGGGATACAGTCACACACAGAGATACAGTCACACAGGGATAGTCACACACAGGGATACAGTCACACAGGGATACAGTCACACAGGGATACAGTCACACAGGGATACAGTCACACACAGAGATACAGTCACACAGGGATAGTCACACACAGGGATACAGTCACACACAGCAATACAGTCACACACAGGGATACAGGCACACACAGGGATACAGTCACACACAGGGATACAGGCACACACAGGGATACAGTCACACAGGGATACAGTCACACAGGGATAGTCACACACAGGGATACAGGCACACAGGGATACAGTCACACACAGGGATACAGGCACACACAGGGATACAGTCACACAGGGATACAGTCACACAGGGATACAGTCACACACAGAGATACAGTCACACAGGGATAGTCACACACAGGGATACAGTTACACAGGGATACAGTCACACACAGGGATACAGTCACACAGGGATACAGTCACACAGGGATACAGTCACACACAGGGATACAGTCACACAGGGATACAGTCACACAGGGATACAGTCACACAGGGATAGTCACACACAGGGATACAGTCACACAGGGATACAGTCACACACAGGGATACAGTCACACACAGGGATACAGTCACACAGGGATACAGGCACACAGGTATACCAATGGGCGGGGTAATTGCCGATGACGTAACACCAGGGGCGGGGTTTCCCGAGATCCCGCCTTCTTTGTGACGTTTGGTTTCCAGTTGCCATGGGAACGGGAAGCACTTCCACGAGACCCGGGGGGAGCAGAGCCCCCCCGCCCCCCCCCCCCCCCCCCCCCACATACACACACACAGACACAGAGAGAGAGAGAGAGAGAGAGGCGGCACAGACGCACAGGGTGAGAGGGACACACACACACTGGGAGAGAGAGAGGTGGACAGGGACACACAGTCACAGACAGGCACAGAGAGACACACACACACACAGACCCACAGAGAGAGACACACAGTAAGGGACACACACAGTGAGACACACTAGCACACACAAATCACAGAGCCAGAGAGTCCACAGGGCAGGGCACAGAGATACACACACACACACTGAGAGCCACACAGAGACACACACACACTGACACACAGAGACAGAGACACACACACACTGATACTGAGAGCCACACAGAGACACACACTGATACTGAGAGCCACACACTGACACACAGAGACAGAGAGACACACACACACACAGACACACAGAGACAGAGAGAGACACACACACACACAGACACACAGAGAGAGAGACACACACACACTGATACACAGAGACAGAGAGAGAGAGAGACACACACTGATACTGAGAGCCACACAGAGACACACAGACACACAGAGACTGAGAGCCACACAGAGATACAAACACACAGAGACACACACTGACACACAGAGACACACACACAGACACACAGAGACAGAGACACACACACAGACACACAGAGACAGAGACACACACACACTGACACACAGAGACACACAGAGACAGACACACACACACACACACTGACACACAGAGACAGACACACACACACACACACTGACACACAGAGACTGAGAGCCACACAGAGATACAGACACACAGAGACAGAGAGACACACACTGACACACAGAGACAGAGACACACACACTGATACACAGAGACAGAGAGACACACAGAGATACAGACACACAGAGACAGAGACACACACACACACACACACACTGACACACAGAGATACAGAGACAGAGACACACACACACACTGACACACAGAGACTGAGAGCCACACACAGAGAGGCTGGGACAGAAACATCCTGTCACACAGAGAGAAGCAGACATCATCTTGACCCAGGACAGAAACACACACACACAAGAAAAGAAAGACCCAGATACATTGAGACACAGGAGAGAGATAGACAGACACAAACACAGGCGCACACAGACCATGCGTGTGTTACTCTCCATCTGTCTGTGACTCTCTCTATCAGTGAGACACAGAGAGATACACACACACACACACTGAGGCACAGACAGACTGACACAATTTACACATTGAAAGAGAGTGATGCAGATAGACAGAGAGTGAGACAGAGACATCAAGAGTGACGGAAAGATACACAGACAGACACAGGCACACCGACAGAGACACACACACAGACAGACACAGAGAGGGACACGCACAGACGGAGAGAGAGACACACACAGACACAAAGACAGGCACAGAGAGACACAGAGTGAGGCACAGACACAGAGTGGCAGACACTGAGTGACATTTACGGAGCGGCGGACACAGAGACTGAGTGGGGGACACAGAGACTGAGTGGGGGACACAGAGACTGAGTGGGGGACACAGAGACTGAGTGGGGGACACAGAGACTGAGTGGGGGACACAGAGACTGAGTGGGGGACACAGAGACTGAGTGGCAGGCACTGAAAGTGAGACACAGAAAGTGAAACGGAGAGAGAGAGAGAGAAAGAGTGTACAGAGAGAGAGAGAGAGAGAGGCACAGAGAGCGAGTCACAGACGCGGAGTCACAGACAGAGACTCACAGACACATTGAGTCAGACACAGACACTGAGAGACAGCATGGCTTCTCATAATCAATGACAATCCGGACTTCACTCAGTTTACAGAATCTGCCACGGGTTTGTTCATCACCCCTCTCACCCCCTCCGCTCTCTCTCTCTCTCCCCCCTTTCTCCCACCTCCAGTTTCCGCATGTGCAAGACACTCGTCTGATCAAAAACATATGTTATGCCATAGGTATAAGGCCTAATTTTTTGGATGCATGTTAAGACCCAACCACCTGATGTTTTGACTAGGTGGCTCTGTAATAATTTTTACTTTAAGGATCGCAGCTCAGTTTGTCAGGAAAGGCAGCAGTGATGGCCTTTGACCCCTTGATGACTAATTATCCTGTACTACATTCCATGATCCTATCAACCCCATCCTCGCCCGGCTCCACTGGCTCCCCTCAGAGTTCAAAATCCTCGTGCTTGCTTCTCTTTCTACCTCTGTGGCCTCCTGAAATCCTACCAACTTGCCCGCGTCCTCCACTTGGTGGGCTCTGGCCTGCCTCATGGTTCCCCGCCCTGCCCTCTCCCGTCAGAGGTCAGGCCTTCAACTTCTCTGCCTCTACCCTCTGGAACTCCAACCCCTCTGCCGCGATCCCTCCCTTGCCTCCTTCAAGATCAAGCTTCCACTTCGACTGTAGCTCAGTGGTTAGAGCACTCACCTCACAGGCGAGGGGACCAAGGTTTGATTTCAAGGCAGGGCTAAACATTGGGCAAGTTTGCTTACTCCACATGCCTCTGTACCTAGCAAAAAGTAAGAACCTGGCTGTTGCTCAATTGGCGGATTGCTTTTCTGGGGTTAATAATCCTATCAAATTCATGACTTTGTGGGACACCGCTGTGTGCAATTGGTGGCTGTGTTTCACCTACAAAAAATACTCAATTCACTTTATAGTATAATCAGTGAAGCACTTTGAGACATGATAGTTGAGTCACAATGATGTGATGAGGTTCTATTTCAAATGCAAGGATTATTATTATTAACAATAAATGTAACCAGTGTTTCTGTTGTCTCCAGAATGCCCCGAGTGTGAGGGAGAGCCCCTGGCGATGGAGACATGTCGATCATAGCTGAAGGGCGTCTGCAGACATTGCAGGTGAATAGATAATGTAGACTATGATAAGCTGTTTTATCTTGTTCTGAACAGTAGAAAATTCAGAACAAATCTGTGGAGACACTGCTTCAGTGAGCAAGTAGTAACCTTATGGAACAGGCTCCCCAGAAAGACTGGAAGTAAAAAAAACTGTTTGTTTCAAGAAGAAATTAGATAGATTTCTGCTTGAAAATAATATCTGGAGATAGGAGATACAGTATATAGTTTAGGACATAACATGTCGAGCGACTGTCAGGATGATGGAAGGCTAATTAGATGGACGTTGTGTAAGATTTTGAGTCCTGTAGCTCAGTGGTTAGAGCACTTGCCTTGCAAGTGAGTGACCTGAATTTGATTCCAGAAGGGTGAAACCTTGGGCAAGTTTCCTTACTCCATAAACCTGATAATAATCCCTAAATTAAAAAAAATTAGTCATCTCAATCCATGACTATTTGTGGGCAATTGGCTGCTGCTTTTCATGCACAAAATATACAGTCAATTCACTTACGGTGAAGTGAAGTGCTTTGAGACATCTAAAAAATGTGAAAAGCGCTATATCAAATGCAAGAATTATTATTATTATGTCCAATTTAATCTTGCGACGAAGTAAAGACTGACACTAATATTGTACAATTAATTAAGGTTTATTAATTCAAATGAGTAATGTTGGTAGATAGTTAAAAGAATACAACAGAATAATGCTTGCCTATCCATGTACAGTTTACAATGATTAAGGCCGGCCAAACGAAATGTTGCAGAAGAGATGCAGGAGTAATGTTCAATTCATTGTCCAGTTTAAAGTCTACCAAAAGGTATTCAGGTACTGCTGGTTTGCTGCCTGTTCGATCAATTAAAAGGTATCCAGATTGCAGTACTGTTGCTTAGTTTGAGAGCATCGATAATGTTGTTAACAGTTGTCAAAGTCTTAGCCTTGATTTTCCTTCTCTCGAAGCTGGAATACGGTAGGCACCTCCAATTTTCTAACTCCCGGTCTCTTCTGATTTACTTCCCGAATCGATCTCTCTTTATCCAGTTGGTAGATGACCTTTAACCTACTTCTTCTTGGTTTCTTTGACTGTAGTTTGTTCCTCTGGAACTAGAAGAAAATGAAGTAAAGCCCCACCCTCCACAAGCTGCCAATGAGCTTGAGCAAGGTTCTTTTTGCATGGGGAAATAATTGATAAGGAGAAAGAGTAATGGACAGCTTTTTGTGGAGGATTCCTGTTTCTCAGCATTGACATAAGCAGATGTCAAGGAGTGCGCTTCTCTCTCTGAGCACACTTGTTTTCACATCTGTACACAAAGGCATGATCACTTAACTCTTGGATGGGAGGAAGCCAATGTATCTTTACTTTTGCTAAACCAACTGGCACATGTACCCTCTCAGGGGCCCTAAATTATTGTAAATGAACCCTATGAGGCAGGTTGCGTTTTAAAAGGATATACAGATTAATTAAAAACCCTTCAGTTATACTTTCAGATAACATCTACTACTGTACATTAATTATACTTATGTTACACTTATCCTTGGCCTACTTTCGCCTGCAAATTCTTATGTTCTAGAATCATAAACTTATTACAGCACAGTAGGAGGCCATTCGGCTCATCGTGCCTGTGCCGGCTCTTTGGAAGAGCTACCCAATCAGTCCCACAAACCTGCTATTTCCCCATATCCTTACACGTTTTTCCTCTTCAAGTCCCCATCCAATTCCGTTTTCAAAGTTGTTATTGAAGCTGTTTTATCACCCTTTCAGGCAGTGCATTCCAGACCGTAACAACTCCGTGGTAGTAATTGGCAAAATATCTTTGCCAATTACTGTATCTTGAATCTGTGTTCTTGTGCAGGTGTATAAATTGCTACAATGTGTGAGGCAGAGAGACAAGGCAGAGGTGGAGAAGTTGATCCGCCTGGGATTGCCGTACCTCATCAACATCAGCGAGCCCACTGAGGGGGAGTGCGCTATCCACCTGGCAGCCACCGCCAATGATGTGGAGATGTGCCGGTTCCTCCTCTCCCTGGACGCACATCCCGACGTGGTGGACAAGTTGGGTCACACGGCCAGCATGAAGGCGGCTGAGCTCGGTCACGAAACCACGGTGCAGGTCCTGGCGGATGCCAACGCAGACATGACTATCGTGGACACGGAGGGAAGAGGTAGGTCCACAGCCAACCGCTGCATTTCATCTCTCATTGCTGCTCTGTATCAGCCTGGCATGGTGTGTGTGTGTGTGTTTGTGTGTGAGCCCTGCTCTGTGTGTCAATCTATGTCAGCCTGGCTCAGTGTATATCAGCCCACTGTGCGTGTGTGTATGTGTGTTTCTGTATGTCAGCCTGGCTCAGTGTGTGTTAGTGTATGTCAGCCCAGCTCAGTGTGTTTCAGCATGCTCAGTCTATGTGTGTGTGCATGTGTCAGCCCACTGTATGTGAGTGTGTGTTTGTCAGCCTGGCCAAGTATTTGTATTAGCCCGGCTCCCTATCAACCTGCCCTCCCACTCCGTTCAGCAAGTTCCCGTCTGCTCCATGTCCCCCGCCCGACCCACCCTACCAATGGTGGCCGGGCTTTCAGCCTCTCTGCCCCCACACTCTGGAACTCCATCCCTCTGTCCCTTCACCATGCTAACTCCCTTGCCTCCTTTAAGGCCGGTCTCAAGACCCTCCTCTTCGATCGTGCCTTCTGCCATCCTCCCAACTCTCTCCGTCCATCCCCCCCCACCCCCATCCTGCCCCTCCCCTTTGCTCGGATCGCTACCTGACTGTTCAGCGTCTTTGGACGTCCTTCCAATGTGAAAGGTGCTCTATAAATGTAATTTTGTTGTTGTTTGTGTGTATGTGTGTGTGTGAGCCCAGCTAAGTGTATGTTTTTCAACCTGGCTCTGTGTGTGCGTGTTTGTGAGTCCGGCTCAGTGCAGTTGTCAGCCGAGCTCACTGTGTGTGTTTCAACTCTGACCAGGTATTGACAGCTGATGTGAAACCACAGCTTTATTTGTGTGTATTGCCAGGAGAGAAACTAATCTAATAGCAATGACAAGATTAACCACATTTCAGCCCACATCGGTTTTATTGCATTCTGGCAATTAAATAAAACATAGCATTTAACAGTAACAACAAGTCAACGTGCCTGACAATAACCTAACAACTGCTTTACCAATACAGTGTCAGCTCCCAGCAGAGCTGACACTGTAGGTGACCTTCAGGTCCTCATGCTCAACTACAATTTCTGCGCTGCTCGCCTGACACAGCGCTCTTGCCTCTGATTCAGAAGGTCGTGGCCCACGTTAGGACTTGGAATCGCAGAGGTTCCATCTGCGCCTATTCAGAACATTAAAAAGAGACAATACAATACAAGATTACATTTGTAGAAAGCCTGTCATGTCGGGAGGATGTCCCAAGGCGCTGGACAGTCAGAGATTTAGATCCAAGCTGGATATCAGTATCGGGGCCGGTGGAGGCTGGGAGGGTGGCCAAAGGCTCAGTCGGAGAGGAGGGTTTTGAGACACGCCTTAAAGGAGGCAGTGGAGGTAGCGAGGCAAAGGGAATGTTGGACAGAGTTCCATTGGGTGGGAGCAGAGAGGCTGAAGGCCCAATTGCTGATGGTGATATTATAATAATAATAATCCTTGCATTTGACTTGCGCTTTTCACGTCTTCTAGACGTCTCAAAGCGCTTCACAGAATAAACTGTAAAGTGATTGATATTGAAAAAGAGAAGGGGGATTCTCTTTCTTAGTGTCCTGGCCAACAATCCCCCAGATGCAATATGTTGCTCACACCTTGGTAGACATTACAGTGCGCAATTGGCTGCAGCATTTGGCTCACTAAATGCACATCACTTTATACTGTATGATGTGAAGCGATTGAGATTTATCAATGACGAGAAACACGTTTTAGAAAATTCAAGGATTGTTATTATTATATGCCTTTGATGCAATTTCAGCATTCTGATGAAATGATAAGGCACTGTATCAAATACTGTATAAGCATTATTATTATTTATACTGGTGTCTATATCTCAAGGAAAAATAATCTACTATATATCAAGGAAAAAATAAAACAAAAAATTGGTCAATTTAATCCATGATTGTTTGTGGGACACTGCTTTGTGCAATTGACTGCTGCATTTCGCCCACAAATATACAGCCAATCTACTCTACAGTATATTTTGTGAAGAGTTTTGAGATATCTGGTGTTGACTATTCCTTTAGTCCAACTATTCTGAGACCTTTACAAAGTAAACTATTGACTGTTTATTATACTTTCCGATTTATACAACACAAGTGAGTCAAAACTAGGAGAAAAAAATCTAGGAGACTGGCCAAGTCTTTAGAGTAGGGGTCTTCACCTCATCCCAGACGTAGGGGTTTTCTTTATTCTTCTTTCTTCTCGAGGGTTGCTCTCCAGAGTTCTCCTCTTCTTCTTGAGGGTTGCTCTCCGGAGTTCTCCTCTTCTTCTCGAGGGTTGATCTCCGGAGTTCTCCTCTTCTTCTCGAGGGTTGATCTCCGGACTTCTCCTCTTCTTCTCGAGGGTTGCTCTCCGGAGTTCTCGCTGATTTCGGGACTTTTCCGCCGGTTTATATATTTAATTAAGAGGATGTGCCAGTTTTGCTGACGACTTCCGTTTTCCTGCTGACACAGGATTTTCATAGTCTCATTGTCTGGATTGGTATTACAGGATCGCAGATTTTCCTGTTGTCCAGTTTTCTGTGTGTCACCATCCCATGATCTTTTCTTGTGTGCAATGTCTCAGGTCAAAGTCTTAGGTTCCGGGTGCAAATGTCAACCAGTTCATTGTCCATTAGTATTGAGTGCAAATGTTCATTGTGCAACACTAGAAGATGTGAAAAGCACTACAGTATATCAAATGCAAGGATTATTATTATTATTACTAATATTGGAACTTCAGGGGTCTGATGAAAAAAAAAGTTTTATCATAAACTTGTTTGCTAATGAAGTTTCCTCGGAGGCAGTTGTTCAGTTCAGGAGTTAAAATTTTTATTTTCCTCAAAATTATTTTAAGATTCCTCCATGAGCTGATGCATTCTCATTGGTAATATTATACAATTTGGGCCCACAAAATACATTGCAACACAATTTACATCAGGAGGATGTCTCAAAACACAACACACAGTCACTACACTGTACAACACATTTCTGTGAAGCTGTTTGAGACGCCATGTTTGAGTTTGAGAGGCCTACTGATTGGCTCGCGCGAGCGCCTTCATGCATTAGGCGCTGGCAGTATCAACCTCATGGTTGCTCACTCGACCTCACAAAGTCAGTCAGGAACCTCGGTGTCTTGTTCGACCCTCAACTGTCTTTCCTCCTGCACATCCAAGCAATGACTTGCTCTGCTTTTGCTCATCTCCACAATATTGCCCAACTCCGCCACCTCCTCATCCCCAAAGTCGCTGAAACCCTTCATTACTTCATGCCTTCATTACATCCCAGCTCGATTATGCAAACGCCCTGCTTGGCAGCCTTCCCAAATCCTTCCTCCAAGGAATGCAGACGATCCAGAACTCTGCGGCCCGTGACCTCAACCGTTCCAAACTTGATGACCCCATCTCCCCCATCCTCTCCTGACTCCATTGGCTCCCCATCATCCAGAGGATCCAATTCAAGATCCTAGTCCTCATATTTAAAGCCCTCCACAACCTCTCCGCATCCTACATCTGTGACCTGCTAACCCCTTTCCAACCTGCCCGCCTATTCCGCTCAGCAGGCTCTGGCCTGCTCCATGTCCCCTGGCCCATCCGCCCCACCATTGGCAGGTGAGCCTTTAGCCACTCTGCCCCCCACTTCTGGAACTCCATCCCACAGTCCCTCCGCCTCGCCCCTTCCCTGACCTCCTTCAAGTCCCGCCTCAAGACTCTCCTCTTCGATGGTCCCATCGGCAACTCCTTAATCCCCACCTTCCATCCCCCCAGTTGGCCCCAGCTCGGGTCTGATACAGTTACTGTTAACTGGTACAGTTACTGACCAGCGCCTTGAGACGTCCTCCTGATGTGAAAGGTGCTATACAAGTGTAATTTTGTTGTTGTTGTTGATGTGAAAGGCACTGTATCAAATCTAATTTGTGTAATAAAAAATTTGTTTTGCATTATAATAATCCGGTGCCTTATCATGTTGTTGGGTCCGAAACACATTGTCCAAGACCTTGGGACATCCTCTCAATGTGAAAGGCACTAAACAAATGTAATTTTGGTGTTGTTGTTGTTGTTGAGACATCTCAAATTGCCTCACTGGATTTAAGGTACACTATGTATGTCATGTCATATTCAGAGCTCTCCATGGTCCCGCCCCACCCTACCTCTGCGACCTCCTAGCCCCCTACCAACTTGCCCGCCCCCTCCACTCAGGAGGCTCTGGACTGCTCTATGTCGCCCGACCCACACACCCCACCATTGGCAGGCGAGGCTTCAGCCACTCCGCACCTAACCTGTGGAACGCCATCCTGCAGTGCCTCTGCCTCGTCCCCTCCCTAGCCTCCTTCAAGTCCTGCCTCAAGACCCTACTCTTCAACAGTCCCAGCTGTCACACCAAAGCCCCCCCTTTCTCTCCACCCTCCCTGTCCCCGACCTCAGCTCGGGTCTGAAACAATCACTGTCCAGCGCCTTCCCGGACGTCCTCCCAACGTGAAAGGCACTGTACAAGTGTAATTTTGTTGTTTTTGTAGTGACTGTATATTTTGTACCCACCCAAGCTCGAGGGGGTGTGGGTCGGAGAACTGAAGAAGGTGGTGGGAGAAGGGGAGTGGGGGCAAGATGAACAAAATCGCTGAGAAGAGAGGCAAGTCTTTGAACGTTATGATGACATGATAAGGCATTACATCAAATCCTATGCAGGCATTTATCATTTGTAGAAGTAGTATTGTATTACTAAATACTGTTGTGTGCATCTCAAGGTTAACACCTGGGGACTTCAGGTGTCTGATGCAAACAACATCTCATTGTTAGTCATGGTGTTGAAAGATTTTTGGGGTGGGAAGAGGTAGGCAAGTTGGAGAGGCTCCGGCTTGGAGTTGTGGAGGGAAGTGGAGGGGAACTGCTTGAAGCACTTCCACTGATGGTGACCAGATAGGGCAGGGGAAGTGAAGAAGGCCAGTGCTCAATGAGCGCACGATCACTACACTTCACAGCAAATCCTGCTTTGAGTGCTTTGAGATGTCTCTCAACAACAAAAACAACTTGCATTTATATAGTGTCCCTTCAAGGTGTCTCAGAGGCCCTCAACATGAAAGGTGCTGTTATAAACGTGAATTTGCATAGTTTTGATTCATATATTTTCATCGACAGCTGGGAAACGCAACAGCTTTTAATAAGAGAATAGTTGTCTGCTTCTGGGATTTTGCTCAGCTTTTGTTAACCCCTTGTTTTCCCGCAGGCATCCTGTATTACTGCATCTGCCCCACCACTCGGCACCTTCGCTGTGTGGAGATGGCACTGGCACACGGAGCGGATGTCAATAACTGTGCTAATGACGGGAAGCCTGTCTTCCTGCTCGCCTGTGAGCAGGCAGCTGCCTGTACTGAAATGTGCCTACAGATCCTGGAACATGGCGCCAATCCCGACTCCAAGATCGAGGTAAGTCGCTGTGTGTGTGTCAGCCTGGCTCCGTCAAAGTGTGTGTGTTAGGCTGGATCAGTCGCTATGTGTGTCAACCTGGCTTAGCAGCTGTGTGTGTGATGTGTGTGGTGTGTGTGTGTATATATATATATACCATCCTGGCTCAGTCACTGTGTGTGTGTCAGCCTGGCTCAGTCACTGTGTGTGTGTCAGCCTGGCTCAGTCGCTGTGTCCACAAAAACAATTTGCATTGATATAGTACCTTTCAGGTAGGGTAGTGTCCTTGAATGCTATATCTTCTGGCTCCGCCACTGCCTCCCCCGTCAGACCGCTGAAACCCTCATTCATGCATTTATTACATCTAGGCTCCACGATGCCAACTCCCCACTTGTTGGCCTTCCCAACTCTTCTTTCCACAAAATGTATATCATTCAGAACTCTGCAGCTTGTGTCCTCTCCCGCACCAATCTCCGTGACCCTTTCCATTCATTCTTGCCCGGCTCCATTGGCTTCCCATCCTCCAGAGTTCAAAATCCTCAACATCACCTTCAAGGCCTTCCACAGACTTGCTCCTTCCTGCTTCTGTGACCTGCATGTCAATGGGTGGGGATTGGGGAGACTGAGTCAGGCTGACATCTATTGCGTTGTCGATTACTGGTTTGCAGGGCACAGGCCACACAGTTCTAATTGAAGCCGCTCGGGAGGGAGCGTTGGAGGTTGTTCACGCAATTCTAGAAAAAGGATGTAACGTGAATGCGATGAACAACAAGAGGTACAACGCTGGTCACTTTGCTGCTCAAGGAGGTTTCTTCCAGGTACCTCACACACAGAGCCCCCGAAACACAAATGCACTCACACACACAGCTCCCTGTACCCACATACACACAGACCCCTGTACACACAAACACAGGCCACTGTATATACACACACACAATTATCTGTATTCCCCCCACTTCTCACTCCACACACACACAGCCCCCTGTACATGCACACTGACCCCCATACATACACACACAACCTCCTGCATCCACAAACACATACACAGCCTCCTGTATACACACACACACACACATACACAATCCCCAGTACCCCCCTTCACACACAGCCTCCTGTACACTCACAGCTCCCAGTACACACACACAGCCCCCTGAACCCATATACATACACAGCCCACTGTACACACACACAGCCCCAAACACTCACATTTCCTTGTGCTCTGCTGGGTGTCTTGACACATGTGGAAACCCATCACCGTGCTTAACAGTATGCAAACCAAGCTGAAATTGTCATGTATCCCACCTACACATGGAAATCCCAGAGAGAGAGATTGTTACAATGGAATGCGCACTCTCTCCCTGGAGGGTCACATCATGCTTACCTAATTCTGGAAAGTATTAGGCGCAGGATAGTAAAAGACTTGGTGACCTCAGAGTGTGTGTTGGGGTAACTGCTGGTAACCAGCTAAAACCACACAGCCATTAAGAGAGCTGTCCGGCAAGCTTTCCCACTGCCTGTCCAGCTGTACCACCCTTCGGCACGGTTGAAGTGCCCTTCACGTGGCTTTTAATGACGGGGAAATTGAGGTGGGATAGAGGCTGGGAGAAGGAGGGCAGAGTGATTGAATGCCTGGTTGAACAGTGGTGCATAGTGGGAATGAGTGCAGCACAGCAATGGATAACCGAGCAGGAGAGTGTGATGGCAAATTTCTGATCCCCCTCCAGGTGCTTCGAGCCCTGATTGCTTATGATTGTGACATGAATGTGATTAACATGGACGGAAACACAGCTCTGCATCTGGCTGCAATGGGAGGCTTTGCCAACTGCGTCAGGTTTCTGACACAGCGAGGTACCGGCGCATTTCTATGTTGCGCACAAAGCTCTTCTATTCTGAACTGAATCTTGTGCAGCACCAAAACTGCTCTTCGAATACACTCCGCCTTTTTGACTGCGCCTCCGTTCATGTTTTTCCTTCCCTCACACTCCTCAGCTCCCACTTATCCCCTCCCAACGCATGGTTTGGCATGTCCAACTGACACAAAAGGCGTAGTGGTTCGCAGTCATCCTGTTGCACAGTTGGTAGCGCTCTCACCTCACAACCCAGGTTGGACTCCAAATTGGCCCATATGGACTCCAAATGGGCCAATTTGGGTTGATCCATGCCCATATGGGCCCCACATGGGCTTGCTACCTGGGAATTGAGAGGACCTGGGTTTGATTCCTGGGTGGGGCAAAACTTTGGGCAACTTTCCTTGCTCCACACGCTTCTATTTACCCCATGTAAGTAGGAGCCAAATTGTTAGTCGATTGGCAGAATGCTTTCCGTGAATAGTGAGCCCTTCAAAATAAATAAATAAGTAAGTATATTATTTGGTCGCTCAATTGGCTGCCGCGTTTCGCTCACAAAATATACAATCAATCCACTTTACAGTCTACACTGAGGTAGACTATCCTCTGCCACCATTCACAAAATCGAGCTCATATAGAACTCCGCCATCCGCATTCTCTCCGGAACCAAACTCCACTCTTCGATTACCACAGACTTCACTGTCTCTCTGTCACAGAGCGGATCGACTTCAAGATCCTCACTCCAACAGCTTTTCCTCCAGTCCTCGCACAGTCTCATGCGGCATTCCTCAGGGCTCTGTCCTTGGCCCCCTCCTCTTCACCCTCTACATGCTCCCCCTCAGTGACATCATCTGCAGAAATGGGGTAAATTTCCAAATGTATGCGGATGACACCCAACTCTACCTTTCCGTTTCCATCCTCGACTCCAGGACTACTGGCATTCTGACTGCGTATCTGTCCGACATCGAGTCCTGGATGAGTGACAACATCCTTCAACTAAATCAACAAACTGAGGCCCTCCTGATTGGCTCGCGTCAGTGCCTCCGCACCTCAGGCGCTGGCAACATCAGCATCCAAGGCTGTACTCTCCATCTCTCGAAGCCAGTCAGGATTCCGGGCGTCCTGTTCGACCCTGAACTGTCCTTCCTCCCCCACATCCGCTCCATGACCAGTACAGCCTTCCACCACCTCCGCAACATTGCCAGACTCCGCCACTGCCTCACCCCCCTATGCTGCCGAAACACTTGTTCACACGTTCATCAAATCAAGGTTCGACTACGGGAACTCTCTCCTCATCGACCTTCCCAGCTTCTCCCCTCATAAGCTGCACATTATTCAGAACTTTGCAGCTCGTGTACTCTCCCGCACTAAGCTCAGCGATCACATCAATCCCACCCTCACCCGTCTCCACTGGCTCCCCATCCCCCAGAGGGCTGACGGAGGGCCTCCCGAGTTCATGATTGATTGAATTCAAGATCCTCATCCTCACCTTCAAGGCCATTTATGGCCTTGCCCCTGCCTATCTCTCCGACCTGCTGTCTCCCTATCAGCCTGCCTGTCCCCTCCGTTCAGTGGGCTCTGGCCTGCTCCATGTCCCCCACACGAACCGCCCTACCATCGGTGGCTGGGCTTTCAGCCTCTCTGCCCCCACACTCTGGAATTCCATCCCGCAATCCCTTCACCTTGCTTCCTCCCTTTCCTCCTTCAAGGCTGGTCAAGACGTTCCTCTTCGACCGTGCCTTCTGTTGCCCTCCTAACTCTCCCCACTTTCCTACTTTCCTTTCCCCTGCCTCTACCCCGACCCACCCCCGCCCTGCTCAGGTCCTGATCTAACTGTTCAGCGCCTTGGGATGTCCTCCCGACGTGAAGGGCTCTCTATAAATGTAATTTTGTTGTTTGTTGTTGCTGTTGTATTTAAATCCCTCCACTCTTCTGCGCCCCCCCCCCCCCCCACCCCCCCCCACCATACCTCTCTAACCTCCTCTCTCCTAACCTGCTGCCTCCGCTCTGCTGGTCTGACTTCCTCATCTCCTGAATCCTCCACTCCACCATTGGCGACCGTACCTTCAGCCACTATGCCCCGAAACTCTGGAACTCCTTCCCTCAATTCCTTTGCCTCGGCACCTATTCCATTTTCTGTTCGAGCCTGAAGACCTTTCTATTCGACCACGCCTATGGTCACCTTCTCCCTTCCCCTGGCTTAGCCCCGGGCTCCACTATTGTGAAGCGCTCTGAGATGAAGTGTGGCATGGAAGGCACTATATAAATGCAAGTTGTTGTTGTATTATAAGGCACTGTATAAATGGTGTATTTAATGTCCTTGCCGTTTCATATTACTGTATGTTGTTCTCCCCCTGCAGGTTGCAACCCTAAAATAAAAAACCTGGCATTGCAGACGCCGCGAGTGACAGCCAAAGCCAATGGTCAGAAACTGGTGATGAAGGAACTGCGCAAAGCCGAGAGGATCTTCAACAAGTATTCCAAACCGGGAGCGCGGAATCCTAATGAGCCATGGGCTGTCAAGCTGTATGATTGGTCGCTAGAGCATGAGCAGACCCTCCGCAACGCCTTCGCCACCGTGGACCGGGGCGACGACACCGTCACCAAAGAGGACTTTGATGCGGTGCTGCAGGAGCGTAGTGCCCCGCTGGACCCCGAGCAGATCTTGGCCCTGATTCGCATGCACGACAAAGCCAAGGAGGGGGTCATCAACATCAACGAGTTCTTCCGGGGGGAGAAATACTTGCAGAAGAGCTACCTCATCTCCTCGTATGAGCCTAAGAAGAAGAAGAAGAGAAAGGGGCGCAGACGAGGTAAGAAGGGCAAACTCAACATCCCCATTCCGATCTGCATAGTGCCCCAGAACATGCTGCAGCGTCGGGCTGACGGAGGGCCTCCCGAGTTCATGATTGAGGACGCCCAGAACTTCACGGACCCCAAACGCTTTGACCGGGACCACCCGCCCGAACACCCGCTGCAGGACGACTCCGCCTGGTACCTGGACAAGCCGGACCCCGTCTTTATCAACATCAACTACGCCACCAAATCGGAGGATGTGGAGTCCCTGGCCAAGGCTTTCTTTGATGGAGTGTCCGTTAACGTGCATGACAAGTACTACAAAACCCCCCTGATGACAGCCTGTGTTGACGGCAACCTGAAAGTCGCTAAGTACCTTCTGGAGATGGGGTAAGTCTGACTGGTTCCCCCTTTTGTTTTAATAGTGGAATCCTCTATTTAGTGGTTAGAGCACTTGCTTGGCAAGCAAGATGACCCACAGGTCAGGTAAGTTTCCTTATTCCACGTGCCTCCATTTACTGAGCAGTAAGAAGGATCCCAGTTGTTACTCGATGAGCAAATCACTTTTTAGGGGTAATAATCCATCAACAAAAAAAATTCTCACTCAGTCCAAGACTGTTTGTGGGACACTGCTATGTAACTATTGGCTGCCGCGTTTCACCCACAAAATATATACAGTCAATCCACTTCACAGTATATACAGTGAAGCGCTTTGAGATCTCACAATGAAGTGATAAGTGATATTAACTGCAAGCATTATTATTATATTAATCTTATATTAACCAAGATTAATATATTTTCAGTTGAATGAAAATCATTCAATTTTAATTTTTAAATATAAATTTCATCGTAAATTTTTCTAAACTTTAATTAAATTAATTTTGTTTAATTCCTTTTTTTATACAAAAAGGTACATTGGTAAAAAAAAGTCGCCCCACCAGTCAGAAGGTAGTGGGTTCAAGCTACCCCTCACATTGATGTTGGGGTAAAGCTGATTTCCCCCCACAATCTGCAACTTATTCAGAACTCCTGGCTGACAATCCCCCAGATACAATTGCTTGTGCTCGTTATGGCTGTTTGAGGATGTTATTGTACATACATTAGCTGCCCTTTTCTACCAAACACAGTCACTGCATTTTGCAGTAAATCCTGTGAAGTGGTTTGAGACATTCTCAAACGTGAACAGCATGGAACATGAGTGTTATTGAGTCTCAGAAGACACATGCTGCACAGTGGCTGTGATGGTGATATTAATAACAATAATCATAATCCTTGCATTTCATATAGTGCTTTATCATTGTGTAAAGACAACAATAAACTATAAACTGTATAGCTATAGCGCCTTTTATGTCAGGAGTGTTTCAAGTTGCTGGACAGTGAGGGATTTGGATCTGAGCAGGGGTTTGGGATCAGGAGGGGTTGAGGCCAGGGAGTGTGGGGGTAGGAGGGTGACTGAAGGCGCAGTCGACGAGGAAGGTTTTGAGTTGTGCCTTGAAGCAGGCAAGAGAGGGAGCGAAGCGAAGGGGGTGTGGGTTGGAGTTCCAAAAGGTTGCGGGGGGGGCGGGGGGGCAGAGAGGTCGAAGGCCCAACCTCCTATGGTGGAACGGCCCAGGCTAGGGACATGGAGCAGGCCAGTCTGCTGAGCAGAGGGAGCCTTGATATGGGGTTAGCAAGTCACAGAGGTAGGGGAAAGCAAGGCTGTGGAGGGCTTTAAAGCATTTTTAACGCTATAATTTGGAAGATGGAGAGCAAGTGGAGCAGGGTGGCGATGATGGAGTAATAGATCCTAGTGCAGGAGAGGACACAAGCTGCAGAGTTCTGAATGATCTGCAGCTTTTGGAGGGGGTTGGTGTAGTCCAGCATAGATGTAATGAACGCATGGGGAGAGGCAAAGGTAGAGTTGGGTGATGTTGCAGAGGTGGAGGAAGACAGAGCAGGAAATTGGCCCTAGGGTAGAAAGGACAATTGAGGGTCAAACAAGATTCCAAGTTTCCAGACTGCTCAATGAGTTATTGAATACCTCGACGGATGCTGATTCTGTCAGTGCTTGAGGGTTGGGAGTGCTGACGTGAGCCAATCAAGAGGACCTTGGTCTTGTTAACATTCAACTGTAGAAAGTTAGCTCTCATCCAGGACTTGATGTCTACAGGCAGTCTGTCCAGACAGCAGTGGTCCTAGAATCGAGGATGGAGACAGCGAGATAGAGTTGGATGTCGTCTGCATAAATGTGGAAGTTGACCCCATGTCTATAGATGATGTCACCAAGAGGGAGCGTGTAGAAATTGAAGTGGAGGGGACAAACGATAGAGCCCTGAGGAATGTTGCACGAGACGGTGCGGGGGCTGGAGGAGAATTATTTTGGGAGACTAAGTGGAGACGGTACAATAGGTATGATTTGAACTAGTCAAGGACAGAACTGTGAAGATTGAGCTTAGAGGAAAGGTGATGGAAGAGATAGTATGGTCACAAATTGCTTAACAGAATATACAGTACTGTAAAGTAAATTAAAATTTAAAAAAATTAGTTAAAAATTTAAAAATATAAACTTGACCTTATAAAAAACAAATTTAAACAGCAGAATTAAAATAATAATAATACTGTACTTGCATTTGATATAATGCTGTATCAAATCATTGAGGCGTCTCAAAGTACTTCACAGGATACACTGTAAAGTGGATTGACAGTGTATTTTGTGTCAAAACATGGCAGCCAACTGTGTATCACATTGTCTCACGCGCAGTCATGGATTGAGTGCCATGATTTTTGAAGGGATTATTACCTCTGGAAAGTGATCTGCCATTTGACTGACAACCAGGTTATTACTTACTGCTAGGTAAACAGAGGCGTGTGGAGTAAGAAAACTTGCATAAGATTTTGTCCCACCTGGGAATTGAATCTCGAGTGCACAACATTATGGGACTCCATGATTGTTGACTGTGATGCAAATAGAGAATGAGCTGGATTGTGTGTGCGCAATCAGGATCAGGAGGGTGAGAGAGAGAGAGAGAGAGAGATAAACTATTTCCACTGATGGGGAATCCATAATAAGTGGGGTATCATCTTAAAACTTTAGCACGGCCATTTAGGAGTGCAACCAGGAGGCAGTTTTTCACCCAAAGGACAGTGGAAATGTGGAACTCTCTCCCCCAAATGGCTGTGGATGCTGGATACATTCACATCTTCAAGACTGCGATGGATAGATATTTGTTAGGTCAGGGTAACCATTGATACGGGGCAAAGGTGGTTATTTGGAGTTGTTTTACAGATCAGCCATGATTTTACAGAATGGTGGAACAGGCTCAAGGGGCTGGATGGCCCCTTCCTGTTTCTATGTTTCTATGTATTTGTACAGGGCTAATGTGAATGCTTATGACAATTTACTGTGGACGGCGCTGCACCATGCCTGCCACGGGGGGCAGCTGGACATCGTGGAGCTGCTCTTGCGCTATGGGGCCCAGGTGGACGCAGTCTCCATTAATGGGGCCACTCCACTCATGAGGGCGATCGAGAGCTGCCGGCTTGAGATTGTCAACTGCCTGCTCGAATTCGGCGCTAACGTGGAGCTGCTCAACAAGAAAGGTAAAGGCCTTGACATACCTCCCTATCACGTCTTCGAGATGTTTCAAAGCACTTCACAGAATATACCGTGAAGTGAATTGACTGTATATTTTGTGAGCGAAACGTGGCAACCAATTGCACAGAGCAGTGTCCCACAAACAGTCGTGGATTGAAGTGACCATGTTGTTATTGTTTTGTTTTTTATTTGCCAAAAATTGCGAGGGAGAATTTACTTTTTTTTTGGAAAAAATGTCAGGGAAATTTTAGGCAACATTTGAAAAAATTGCAAGTTGATTTGAGTGGTGTTATTAAGGTACATTTTACTGGGCAACATACATTTTTTCAGTTATTTGATCAAACCTAAACATAAAGAGATAACACACATTAGATTGTTGCAAAAAAAATTATAATTCTGTAGCATTGCTGATGACAGCACAGGCTTACCGGCAGAACCTGGAAGCGCAGACCAATCACTGGAGGCAGGGAATCCTCCCACTCAACACCGGTTAACCCTGCAAGCCAAAGCCCAAATGGTAGGGTGGTGGTCACTGACAAGCAGCATAAAAAGCTTACCAGAAACTGCTCCCAATAGCTGTGGGCTTAGCTGGTCAGTCACCAGCAGTTACCCCAACACACATTCTATGCCTACTAAACTTTGGCTCTTCCCAACCTGCGCATAATTCTCTTTGGAATCAGGTAATGTCTGAAATTAGGGAAATCTCAATGTGTCTGGAGGTAGAGATAGGAATTGAGTGGGATTTAAAGACAGAAGGAGAATGGAGTATGAACGGAGGGAGTACTAGAGGTTGAGTATTCTGGTCAGGTGTTCCACATGGATATTCTGATAACCTCTGCATCACTATTGTTGATCATGATCTCAAACTGATGTTCTCAACGCACTTGATACCCTTAATACCCTTCCATTTCTATTCAGGGTGTCAGGCCGGCTCAGTCACTTGCACTCTCGCCTCTGAGTCCCCTCGAGGTTGTGAGTTCAAGTTCCACATCAGGGACTTTGAGCTCACAGACTAGGCTGAGGCTGCAATGCAGTACTGGGGGTACTCCATTGTCAGAGGTGACCGATGCCTGTACAGGTGGACGTTAATGATCCTGCAGGGCTATTGGAACAAGGAGTTTCTCTCTCTCTCCTGGCCAACAATCCCCAGATAAAATTGGTCACTCATTTTATGGCTGTTGCATGGCAGCAGTTTCCCACAAACAGTCGTGGATTGAATGGCCAAATTATTATTGTTTTTTTTAAAGGGATTATAATCCCCAGAAAAGCGATTATAATCCCCAGAAAAGCGATCTGTCAATCATCTAATAACCGGGTTCCTACCTACTGCTAGGTAAATAAGTGTGTGGAGTAAGGAAACTTGCCCGACATTTTGCTCTGATGGGAATAGAACCCAGGTCTATCGCTTATGAAGCGAGTGTCTAACCATTGAGCTACAGGACACCACAATCACCTCATTTAAGGTGCTTGTGAGGCTGTGTCGATCATGTTTTTTTGGAGCAAGCTCTCTCTCTCTCTCAAGGGAGAAAGAGATGGTGGAAGCAGAAAATGTTAAACGAAAACAAAAGTTGCTGGGGAAACTCAGCAGGTCAGGCAGCATCCATGGAGAAAGAAAAAAGAGTCAACGTTTCGGGTCTAGAACCCTTCATCAGAACTGGGGCTTATTTGGAGAGAGAAGTTTCTTAAGGACGTGAAAGGGGGAGAGGCAGTACATGGAAGACAAAGGAGACAAAGATGACAAAGGAAAAGGAAAAAAAGAGTGTATTAACTGATGGGTTGAATATGTGTTAATAACTTCAGGGGAAACAGAAGGGGGTCGGTTTCAACGAAACTGGGGAGAAGAGGTGTTTAGTGGTGATAGAACAAACAAAACACCAGAGAGGCAAGGGGTGTCTGGAGTTATGATTGTGATGGGGGAGGGGGTGGAGGAAAACTCCTATGGCCTGAAATGGCTGAAATCAATGTTGAGGCCAGATGGCTGTAGTGTCCCCAGTAGATAGATGAGGTGCTGATCCTCAAGCTTTTGCTGTGGGTCACTGGAACAGGGCACAAGACCATGGATCGAAAGATCAGCCTCTGAATGTGAGCACAAGTTGAAATGGAGAGAGACTGGAAGATCAGGGTTGACCTTCCGTACAGAGCGAAGATGCTCTGCAAATCGGTCTCCCAATCTTTGCTTCGTCTCCCCAATGTAGAGGAGACCACACCGTGAGCAGCGGATGCAGTATACTACATTGGTGGTAGTACACGTGAACACTGTCTCACATGGAAGCTGTGGTTTGGTCCCTGGAGAGTGGTTTGGGTGGAGGTCAAAGGGAAGGTATTACATCTCCTGCACTGGCACGGGAAGGTGCCAAACGAAGGAGAGCAGCTGGTGTTGCTGACAGCGGAGTGGATCAAAGAATCCCGGAGGGAACGGTCCCTTCGGAATGCGGAGAGGAAAGCAGAAAATGTTGTTTGTTTGTTGTTTGTAATTTGTTGTCATTGTTATGTTGTCACCAAATACAGGGCAGAATGCCATGGACATTGCCTATGCCTACTCAGACATCAGGGTCGTGGATGCCATCAGAATTAAAATGGAATCCCTTCCACCACCCAAAGTGAAAGAGAAAGTTAAGGTTAAAGGCAAAGGGGCCTCAGGGCCTCCATCCAAAACTGTGGGCAAAGAAACGGTAACCGGCATTTATATTCTTCGCCATTTCCAACTCCGCTACCAAGAAATGTCAGCAATAAAAATAATTCTTACAAAAAAAAATGTGTTACTCCCTGCACCACTGTTTGTGGGACACTGCTGTGCACAATTTGCTGCCAAGTTTCACCCACAAAATAAGCAGTCGATTCACTTCACGGTATATCCCGTGCAAAATCTATAATCGTCTATAATTTTCCAAAATTCTCTGGATATTGGAAAAGTTCTCATTGATTGGAAGATTGCAAATGTAACTCCACTATTTAAGAAGGGTGGGAGAGAAAACATGGGGAACTATAGACCAGTTAGTCTGACATCAGTGGTAAGGAAAATTCTTGAGTCCTTCATCAAAGGCATCGTTATGGGATACCTGGAACACCATAACAAGATTAGGCAGAATCAGCATGGCTTTACAAAAGGGACGTCATGCTTAACTAATCTTTTAGAGTTTTTTGAGGATGTATCTAACAAGTTGGATAGGGGGGAACCAGTAGATGTGGTATATTTAGATTTTAAGAAGGCATTTGATAAAGTGCCACACAAAAGGCTATTGCACAAATTCAAGGCCCACGGGATTAATGGGAACATATTAGCATGGATAGAAGTGTGACTAACGGGTAGAAAACAGAGAGTAAGGATAAACGGGTTATTCTCGAATTGGCAGGATGAAACTAGTGGAGTGCCACAAGGATCAGTGCTTGGGCCTCAGCTTTTTACAATTTACATCAATGATCTAGATGAGGACATTGAATGTAATCTATCTAAATTCGTGGATGACACTAAACTAGATAGGAGAGTCAGCTGTGAGGATGATGCAAAAAGATTGCAACGGGATATGGAAGGCTAGGGGAGTGGGCGAGTAGGTGGCAGATGGAATTTAATGTGGGGAAGTGTGAAATTATTCACCTAGGTAGCAAAAATAAAAAAGCAAATTGTTTTCTGGACGGGGAGAGGTTAGATAGTGTTAGTGTACAAAGGGATTTGGGTGTCCTTGTACACCAGTCTCAAAAAGTTAGTTTGCAGATGCAGCAAGCAACTAAGGCAAACAACATGTTAGCGTTCATTGCAAAAGGTTTAGAGTACAAGAGTAGGGAAGTCTTGCTGCAACTGTATAGGGCCCTGGTGAGTCCGCACCTAGAGTATTGTGTGCAGTTTTGGTCTCCTTATTTAATAAAGGACATACATGCATCGTAGATTCATTTGGTTAGTTCCTGGGATAAGGGGACTGACCTATAAAGATAGGTTGAATAAACTAGGGCTGTATTCTCTAGAGTACAGAAGAATTAGGGGATATCTTATTGAAACACACTTATTGAATCTTGTTTAAGAAACAAGATTCTTAAAGGGCTGGATAAAGGAGAAAACGAGGGACTGTTTCCCCTGGTAGGAGAATCTATAACCAGGGGTCACAGTCTTAAAATTAAGGGTCAGCCTTTTAGAACAGAGTTGAGGAAACATTTCTTTATTCAGAGGGTAGTGAATTTATGGAATTCACTATCCCAGAAGGCTGTAGATGCTCAGTCCTTAAACATTTTCAAGGCTGAGACTGATAGATTTTTTAAAAAAATAGAGGGATCAGGGCAAATGGGGATAGGGCAGATAATTAGAGTTAGGTCAGAAGATCAACCATGATCTTATCAAATGGCGGGACAGGCTCGAGGAGCTGAATGGCCAACTCCTGCTCCTAATTCTTATAAGAACATAAGAATTAGGAGCAGGAGTAGGCCATTTGGCCCTTCGAGCCTGCTCCGCCATTTGATAAGATCATGGCTGATCTTCTCACTTAATTCTGATTACCTGCCCTATCCCCATATCCCCTAATCCCTCTATTTTTCAAAAATCTATCAGTCTTCCCTTTTGTAAAGCCATGTTGACTCTGCCTAATCTTTTTATGGTCTTCAAGGCATCCCATAACTACGTCTTTTATTAAGGACTCAAGATTTTTCCCTACAACTGACGTCAGACTAACTGGTCTATAGTTTCCCATATTTTCTCTCCCACCCTTCTTAAATAGTGGAGTTATGTTTGCAATCTTCCAATCAATGGGGACTTTTCCAGTATCCAGAGAATTTTGGGAGATTAAAGACATGCCATCCACTATCTCAGTAGCCACTTCCTTTAAAACTCTAGGATGCAGGCCATCCGGTCCAGGGGATTTATCGGTTTTAAGACCTGATAATTTACCTAGAACCATTTCTTTACTAATGTTAATCTCCCTAAGTTGCTCGCTAACATTGTCTTCTTGGTTCCCCTCTATTTTTGGTATGTTTCCAGTTTCTTCTATGGTGAAAACTGTAGAAAAATACTTGTTCAATGACTCTGCCATGTCTTTGTCCCCTATTATAATTCCTCCGGTCTCTGCCTGTAATGGACCCACATTCACCCTCGATAGCCTTTTCCTCTTTATATATTTGTAAAAATTCTTGCAGTCTGTTTTTATGTTTTTTGCTAGTTTGCCCTCATAATCTATTTTCTCCCTCTTGATCAATTTTTTGGTCCTCCTCTGTTGTTCCCTAAAGTTTTCCCAATCCTCGGGTTTATTACTCATCTTCGCTGTTTTATAGGCTTTTTCTTTTGATTTGATACTTTCCCTAACTGCTCTAGTTAGCCACGGCTGAACCACCTTTCCCATGGCATTCTTATTCCTCAAAGGAATATGTGCTCGCTGGGAATTTTGCACTATCTCCTTGAATGTCTGCCATTGCTGATCTACTGTCAAATCCTCAAGTCGAGTCTCCCAGTTTATTCTGGCTAAATCCTCTCTCATACCAGCAAAGTTGGCTCTATTTAAATTGAAGACTTTTGCTTCAGACTTAACTATTTCCCTCTCCAACTTAATGCTAAACTCCATAATATTATGATCACTTTGCCCTAGAGGAGCCTTAAGTTCCAGTTTGCTGATCAGCCCTGTTTCATTGAACAAAACAAGGTCTAATATGGCTTGTTTCCTGGTCGGCTCCTCGGCATACTGATCTAGAAAATTATCTCTAATACATTCTATAAACTCCTCTTCTATCTTACCCTTCCCAATTTGGTTATCCCAGTCTATGTGCAGGTTAAAATCACCCACAATTAGTGTTTTTCCTTTGCTACATGCTCCGCTAAACTCCTGATTTATACCTTGAGCGATACTTTGACTGCTGTTTGGGGGTCTATAAACTACTCCCACTATAGTTTTCTGCCCCTTGAAGTTACATATCTCTACCCATACTGACTCTACATCTTGCTTTTCAGATTTAAAATCTTTCCTCTCTACTGTTTTTATCCCATCCTTTATTAGCAGGGCCACCCCCCGCCCCTCCTCGTTTACCACATTGCCTATCTTTCCTATATACCACGTAGCTGGGAATATTTAGTTCCCACCCTTGATCGCCCTGTAACCATGTCTCGGTGATGGCTACTAGATCATACCGGTTTGTCTCTATTTGCGCAAACTAATTCATCTATCTTGTTTCGAATGCTTCGTGCATTCAGATATAGCGCCCTTAATTCTGACTTCCGGCTATTAACCCTATTCAACAACACCCTATCATGGCACTTCCTTTGCCTGCTTGACACACTTTGCTCTTCTCCCTTGTTAATCTGCTCTCCCACTTTTGTTGATCCCAAGTTTAACTGTGGTGGATTATACCTGACTATGTTTTTACCTCCCCCCCTCTTAGTAGTTTAAAGCCCTTTCTACCTCCTTATTTATTCGCGTAGCCAGGACATTTGTCCCAGCCCTATTTAGGTGGAGCCCATTCCTTTGGAATAGCTCCAATCTTCCCCAATATTGGTGCCAGTGGCCCATAAATTGAATTATGTTCTTATGTTCTTGAAGTCATTTAGTGCTAAAAATTATATTTTCAAAATGAACTGAGTGAAAAACTGGCTTTTAATATACAGTATTAAGATTTTATTTGCAGTTTCTGGTGCGTGTTTACAATTGAAGATTGGAATGTGAAGGTGTAATCTCAGGCTTCCTCAGTTGTGACCATCGGGGGCAGTCTTCCCATTAACTGCAAGCCAAAACCCTAATGGGTCGGGTGTTCCCAGCTGGACAAACAGCAGTAAAGCTTGCCAGACAGTGCTCTCCATGGCACCAGCAGTTACTCCAATTCTGGGATCCTGAAGCCTTGGCTTTTACAAACCTGTGCCTAATACTTTCTGGAATTAGATAAGCAGGTTGTGTCCCTCCGGGGGGAAAGTGCACAATCCGTTGCAGGCAGGGAACTTTCCACGTGTAAGTGACATACATGGAATTCTCAGTCTGGCTTGGAAACGCCGACATAGACTAGTTGGGCCGAATGGCCTGTTTCTGTGCTGTATATTCTAGTGTAAAACACATGAACATATGAACAGTTTTCCTAGCTCCATTATAACAAAAGATTTTGCAGATTTTCTTTTAAAAGACTGAAAGTAAAAATCCCTCTTCTCTTTGCTCTCATGTCTGTGTGTTTGCTTCGATGACAGCTGGTTAAACCTCCACCACCCATCAAACGGCCAAGAGCCCGTCATAAAATACAGGAACCGAAGGATAACATTGTACATAAGAGCACTGTGCTGAGCAGCGGCCTGCCAAGGAAAATCGATATCACCTTCACCCCAAAAAGTGTAAGTATGCACACTCACACACACTCAGTGCCTCATCAACAGCAACAAATTTCATTTATTCATCGCCTTTCACATTGGGAGGACTTTCTAAGATCCTGAACAGTGAAGGGTTTGTACCCAAGATGACGGATAGCATCAAGAGGTGTGGAGGGCAGGGAGGATGACTGAAGGTCTTGAGATCAGGCCTTGAAGGAGGCAAATGTGGGGTTGAGATGGAGGGACTGTAAAATGGAATTCCAGAGCATGAGGGCAGAAAAGCTGAGACCTGAGGTGGAGTGGATAGGGATGTAGAATAGGTCAGTACCCTCCGAGCTGAGAGAGTGGGCAGGTTGGCAAAGTTTTAGCTGGTTACAGAGGGAAGACCAGCCACTGGGGACTCTTCCCACTCAGCTCTTGTTGACTCTACAAGCCAAAATCTTAACGGGGAGGATGGGGTGGTTATGTGTCCTAGCTGGACAAACAACAATAACAACAACATTTTATTTATAGAGTGTCCTTCATGTCAGGAGAACGTCCCAAGAAGCTGAAGAGTCAGGGGTCGAGATCCGAGCATGGCGGAGGGGCAGGATAGGGGGGAGGGGAGGGAGAGAGTTAGAAGGATGGCAGAAGGCACGATGAAAAAGGAGGGTCTTAGGCTCAGCCTTGAAGGAGGCACGGTGGAGAATTGAGGTGAAGGGACTGTGGGATGGAGTTCCAGAGTCTGCGGGCAGAGAGGCTGAAAGCCTGGTCACCAATGGTAGGGATGGTCAGGTGGGAGACATGGAGCAGATCGGAGCCCACTGAATGGAGAGGGCTGAAACAGTGGGAAAGCTTGCCAGGCAGCAATATCAATGGCAAGCTAAGTGGTTTTAGCTGTTTGGACTCCAGCAAGTCTTTGATGACATCTCTGCCCATCATTGTCTTTTAGGTGTGGGGCAAAATGCCCACGACGGAGGACCTCATTCAGAAAAGAGTAGAGAAACGAGAAGCATTTGGCTATGAGGTGGACTTCAGCGACTACCTGAAGCCCTTCAGGAAAAATATCTTAAAGAAGATTGAACAAGCCTCAAAGAAAGTATGAGGAGGTGGTGCTGAAGATATAAGATGAAGCATTAATCAGAGGAGGATAATAGACATAAACGTGTCTAAATGGAGAGTTCAACCTGGTGTATTGAGACCCACCTTTTGTAGTTTAAGGGATTTGAAACATGATGCAGCTTATGAACCTCTCAGTGTCGCTTTGAGATACGTTATGCGATTGGAAAATAGGTATAATTCTGCTGTACTTTTACTGATCAAGTTGTGTACTCGGAATTAAAATATGAAAAATTGTCTGGGTAATTCGGACTACCTATTCTTTTTCCCAAAATGCAGTGTTAATGCACAATATGTTAATATTAATCTGTTAATAACAAACAAACTTAAAAAGCTGACGCTCCAGTGCTTGGGGGGATAGTGCATTGCCAGAGATGTCATCCTTCAGTTGAGATGTTAAACCAAGGTCCCGACTGTGTTTGTTCAATTGGATGTTGAAGATCCCGCGGCACTATTGGAAAAGAGAAGGGAGTTCTCTCTCTCCATGTACTGGCCAACAATCCTCCAAATAAAATTGGTCACTTTGAGACATCCTCCTGATATGAAAGGTGCTGTCTTAAACACAAGGATTGTTATTGTCAAGGAGAGGCCTCTCTCCTTGCCCTCCTTTCCTGAGGTGTATTTCCCACACCTTTCGAGCAACAACAAATTGCATTTACACAGCACCTTTCCCATTGGGAGGACGTCCCAAGGTACTGAGCAATCAGGGGTTTGCACTTGAGCTGCATGTTGGGATAAGAAAGGGCTGGGGGACAGGGAAGATGGAGGAGGGATTATTTGGGGCATCAGACAGATATCTAAAACACGTAGAAACCGATCATCGTGCTTAACAATGTCCAAACCAAACTGAGATTTCCATGCATCTCACCTACACATGGAAATTCCAAAGACAGATTGTTGGAATAGAATGTGCACTCTCTCCCTGGAGGGACATATCCTGCTTACCTAATTCCAGGTGGGCAAGAGCCAAGGCTTAGGGACCCAAGAGTGTGTCTTGGGTCCCTCAGTCCCGGCCAGGCTGCAGACCACAGCGCCTCTGCATCCCCCAGCCGCGGCCTCACATCCCTTGGGATGATGCCGCCCCATTGATCCCTCGCTCCTGGTCTCCCGCGTGCGCAATATGGCTGCCGCCATGACCCGAGTTTCCCTCTCCCTCCTCAAGTTTTTCCCCCCAACCCCCACTCTCCGTTATTCTTTCTCTACCCTTCTTTCTCTTCGCCATCCTCGCCTATTGTCCCTGCTCGACCCTCCCACCGCTTCGCTTTGTACCAGTTTTGGAATCCTCCGTCGGGCTCACCGTGGCACTCGGCGCTGGCTGTCCAACAGCAGCAACACGAAGTGCCCTGTCCCCCACCATCACCGCCAGCCCCACCGGACACAAACCCAGGGGGTCAACCTCTCCTCCCTTATCCAGATCCCCACCCTCCCCGCCGACCATCCCAGCCCGCCCTCACACCCCTAGGCCAATTGCTCTTTCCGCATTGGCCTCCAAAATGTCCGCTCTGTCTGCAACAAGACCCTGGCCATCAACAATCTCATCCTTGATGAGAACGTTGACATCATGGCCCTGACGGAGACTTGGATCACCCCAAGCGACACTTTCCCCCTCGTTGAAGACACATTCCACCATGCCCCTCGACCCAACCGTCGTGGCGGTGGTGTGGCCCTCATTTCAAAGACATCCCTCGCCCTATCCCCCTATTCTTCTGTTTTTTTCTCCTCTTTTGAACAGCTCACCCTCTCTCACTCCTCCCACAATTCCTTCAAAATCCTATTAGTTTATCGCCCCCCCAAACCCTCCCCCACTTTCATTTCAGATTTTTTTTCACTTTTAACCTCCCTTTGTGCCTCCTCTGATCGCCTCATCATTCTTGGCGACTTCAACCTCCATTTCACCAACTCCTGCCCCATTTCCTCTGAATTTTCCTCTTTACTTTCGTCTTTCAATTTTTCCCTTCACATTAACACTGCCACCCACACCCACGGCCATCCGCTCGATCTGGTGATCACCCGAGGCCTCAACGTCTCTGGCGTCACCAACACCGACAAGGCCATTTCAGACCATTTCTTCATCTCTTTCAACACCTCTATCCCTCCCCCTTCCACCTCCAAACCCACCACCATCTTCTACCGGCCCTGGAAGAAGATTCCCCCTCAAACTTTCACCTCTGCCCTCGAAACCTCCGACCTCCTCCCACAATGGCACTCTTTTTGCATCGACCCATCCTCCGCCTCCACCGCCCTCCATAACACCCTCTCCACTACCCTCGACACCCTGGCCCCCCTCACCACCAGAACCGTCTCCCACACCCGATCATCACCGTGGTACACAACTCACCTCCGTTCCCTCAAAAGCCAAGTGAGAGCAGCTGAACGCACCTGGCTCAAATCTGGCCTCACGGTCCACCGGCAAATCTGGCTGGACCGCATCAAATTTTACCGCTCCGCCCTAGCCACCGCCAAATCAGCCTTCTATTCCAGGATAATCCTGGAAGGACAACCACCGCCTCCTCTTTGCCACCACCAACCAGCTCCTCCACCTCCCCCTTCTCGCTTCGCAGATCCTTTCCTCAAACGAACGTTGTGAGGAGATGTTGGACTTCCTCGAGTCCAAAATAGAGAGAATCCGCTCCGCGGTTTCCTCCCCCCACGTCTCCTCCACCTCCGCCACTCCATCCGTTATTTCAACCCTCACCCAACCCCCCCTTCATACTTTCATCCCCACCTCCCCGTCTTCAATCACTAAAATAATCACCTCCATGAAACCCACCATGTGTTCACTGGACCCCATCCCCACCCCCCTCCTCCACACCCAGCTCCACCTTTTGGCCCCGCTCATTTCTGACACCATCAACCTTTCCCTCTCCTCAGGCACCGTCCCTACCTCCCTTAAAACAGCCACCATCACCCCTATCCTGTAGAAACCCTCCCTTGATGCGTCGCAACCATCAAGCTATCGACCCATCTCCAACCTCCCGTTTTTATCCAAGGTCCTTGAAAGTGTGGTTGCCTACCAGCTCCGCTCTTTCCTTTCAACTCACTCACTCCTTGAACCCCTCCAATCAGGTTTCCGCCCTGTTCACAGCACAGAAACTGCCCTGGTTAAGGTTACAAATGATATCCTAACCACCTGTGACCAGGGCTCCCTTTGCCTCCTCGTCCTCCTTGATCTGTCTGCTGCGTTCGACACAGTTGATCACACTATCCTCCTCCAACGTCTTTCCTCCCACCTCAACCTTCAAGGCACAGTCCTTGACTGGTTCCATTCCTACCTGACCCACCGTTTACACTTTGTATCTTCCAATGGTTTTTCCTCAAACCCCCGCACAGTTTCTCATGGCGTCCCTCAGGGCTCTGTCCTCGGCCCCCTCCTTTTCACCATTTATACGCTCCCTCCGGGCGATGTCATCCGCAAACATGGGGTAAATTTCCACATGTATGCGGACGACACCCAGCTGTACCTTTCTGCCTCATCCCTCAACCCCCAGACCATCGATATTCTGACAGCATGTCTGTCTGACATTGAGTCCTGGACGAGGGACAACTTCCTCCAATTGAACGTGAGTAAGACCGAGGCCCTCCTGATCGGCTCAAGCCAGCGCCACCGCACATCGGACGCTGCCAGCCTCAACATCCAAGGCTGTACTCTCCACCTCACAAAGCCAGTCAGGAACCTCGGCATCACGTTCGACCAAAAACTCTCCTTCCTCCCCCACATCCGTGCCTTGACCGGCACCGCTTATTTCCACCTGCGCAACATTTCCAGGCTCCGCAATTATCTTACCCCTCACGCTGCCGAAACACTCGTGCACGCATACATCACCTCAAGGCTGGACTATGGAAACTCTCTCCTCGTCGGCCTCCCCAGTTCCTCCATTCACAGGCTGCAGGTCATCCAAAACTCTGCAGCCCGTGTACTATCCCGCACCCGACTCCGCGACCATATAACCCGCACCCTCGCCCGTCTCCACTGGCTCCCCATCCTCCAGAGGATCGAGTTCAAGATCCTCATCCTCACCTTCAAGGCCTTACATGGCCTTGCCCCGCCCTACTTAACCAATTTACTCTCCCCCTACAAGCCCACCCGGACCCTCCGTTCAGCAGGACTTGGCCTGCTCCACGCCCCCCGCCCGAACTGCCCCACCATCAGAGGCCGGGCCTTCAGTTTTTCTGCTCCAACCTTATGGAATTCCATCCCCCAATCCCTCCGTCTCGTTCTTCCCTTTCCTCTTTCAAGGCCGGTTTGAAGACTTTCCTCTTCGACCGTGCCTTTTGTTCCACCCCAAATTTTTTGACCTCCCCTACTTGTCTCACCCCTTCCCGTACACTCCCCTCCCAACTCGGGTCACACGCCTCCTGTGCAGCACATAGGGACGTCCTCCCGATGTGAAAGGCGCTTTATAATTGTAATTTGTTGTTGCTGTTGTTGTTGTAGCTGCTGGAATCTAACCAGCTAAAACCGCATGGTTTGCCATTGATATCGCTGTCTGGCAAGCTTTTGCACTACATATTTGGGCTTCGGCTTGCAAGCGTTAAGAGTTGGATAGGATGATTCTCCGCCTCCAGCGACTGGTCTGCCCTTCCAGGTCCTGCCAATGAGCCAGGTTGGCTAAGCTGTCATTAGCAGTCCCTTGGAATACTGTGGACCGACCTGGCTCAGGAAGCGGACTAGAGACCGTCACAGAGGCCTGGGTTGATTATGACATTACGTTGCCAAGCATTTCATCTTGGAGACAGTTTAGCTTCAAGGAAACCCCATTTCGCCCACAAATATACAGCCCTCCAGCTGAGAGTCGGAGTCAAGAGGGCAAGTAGGAGGGAGTGGGGGGTGAAGAAGACCAAAGGCATGTTTGTAGAGGATTATCTTGAGATGGGTCTTGAAGGAGGCAAGGATTTTGGGGGGGGTCGAGGCAGAGGGACTGGGAAAGAATTTCAGAAGCTGGGGGCAGAAAGGCTGAAGGCTCAACCTCCGATTGCGGGGTGGGCAGGGAGGGGACATGGAGCAGATCAGTACCTCCCAGGGTGGCAGGACTCAGAGGTTTGGGAGTTCTCTCTCTCTTACACTTCTCTCTCATGCAGGATTTTAAGGGTGAGGATGAGGTTTGAACTCTATCCTCTAAGGGATGGGGAGCCAGTGGAGCTGGGAAAGCATAGGGGTGATAGGTTCATGAGGCTTTGTGCAGGAGAGAACACAAGCTGGGAAGAGCAGTAAATTTGTATAATCAAGTCTGGTGTTGGGATTTCCAATCCAGAGTTGCGAAATATGAACCAACAATCCTTATAGGCATAAGTAGGTTTATTAGACAAATTATATTATGAAATTTACTTTATATGTAGAAAATACAAATAGAGAATATGCAGACTATGAGAATATACTACTGGTTCAAACTGCACTCTGCTGAGATGTCGTGAAGGGGTCTTTCCTATACTCACAGCTGAGTCCTTTCTTGTCTGGCCTGTCTCCAGCTCCCACCACTTCTACTTTCTCTCTCCCAAACTTCCCCAATTATACTCTTTTCCTTCAAACTCTGGCCCCTCTTGATTAGATTGCCATGCATCTGGCATCCTCCTGTTTATTTGTCCTGTTTCCTTAAAATTGATCAATGAGATCAAAACCTTCTAACTGATCAAGCTGTGAAGATGGAATATCTTATCTCCAGGTACCAGATACGGTTCCGGGTCCCTTCCTTCATCCTGTCCAACCTGGGACAAGAGGGTGTCTTGTTTATATTACTCTGCTGTCCCTACAAGAGTTGTTCGTTTACACTTGAAGATGTTAGGCACGCATCCCATTTCCCTAATCCTAGCTTCAAAGCTTTCCTCTGATGTTCTAACATCTTCTTGTCCAATGATATTAATGGGAGTTGCAGAGAAATGTAGACATAGTACCTTCCTTATGTTAGTACCAATCAAGTGAAGAACACTCTGTTTATGCCAACCTCCTTAGCTGACATCCTTTCTGGCTGGTACCAAGATTTGTGGTCCCATCATTGTCCCTTGCGGAATGTAGTCTGATCCAGCCTTGTGGCATATGTTTCCTGTCTCTCCATAATACGTTGAGAGTCACTTTTATAGGCATATAGGTAGTCTTCATTGATAATCGTATCTAAACTAAGGAATTATACGTCAATATCAATGCAGTAGTACATACACAAATGATACATATTGATACATATTTAGTAATATTGTACAGACATTTCCACATTACATTGAGAGTCCTGTATATCCCAACACTGGGTGTGATGAAAGTGTGGATGAAGGCTTGACAGCCTGAGGGGACAGGCAGTGGTCAAGGTGAGGAAAGGCAGAATAGGTCATAACAACAACCAAATTACATTTGTATAGTGCCTTTCTGGGAGGACGTTCCAAGGCTCGGATGTGGGGTTTATTAGCTTGTTCTGTAAATTGAAAGTTTATATTAGGATCCATTGAACAGAGGAATGAAAGTCACTTGCATTTAAATGAGAAGAAATCCCAACTGTCCTCAGTCAGATTCTTGGAACCATAGAATATTACAGCACAGAAGAAGGACATTCAGCCCATCATGTTTTTGCTGGCTCTTTAGAAGAGCTACCAAATCAGTCCCACTCCCCCATTCTTAACCCATATCCTTGCACATTTTTAATTTTCAAGTACCTATCCAATTCCCTTTTTGAAGTTGTTATTGAATTTGTTTCTGCCGTCCTTTCAGGCAGTGCATTATAGATTGTAACAATATTGTGTAAAAATAGATTATCTTTGTCTACCCTCCGGTTCTTTTTACCAATTATTTGAAATCTATGTCCTTGGGTTCCTGGCCCACCTGTCAGAGGAAACAGCCTTACAAGCGAGAAATCTGGATTCAATTCCAGCCAGGGCGAAACCTTGGCAACTTTCCTTACTCCATACGCCTACCAGTAATCACTAAAAATAAAGAATAATAAATAGATCATTTGTAAATCACTGCTGTGCGCAATTGGCTGCCGTGTTTTGCCAACAAATATACAGTCAATTCAGTTTACAATCATAGAATCTTAGACACAAAAGGAGGCCATTCAGCCCAACAAGTCTGTTCCGGCTCTTTAAAAAGAACAATTCAATCCCACTCCCCAGCTTTCTCCCCATAACTGCACAAATTCGTCTTCCCCAAATAAATGTCTACCTCTCTTTTAAAAGTTGTTATCGAATCGGCCTCCACCAGCTTTTCAGATAATATATTCTGTGAAGCGCTTTAAGACATCTAGAAGATGTTAAAAGCATTGTATAAAATGCAAGGATTATTATTTTATTATTATTACTTGTTAGATCATGTATTTCTTCAATAAAGATCGAAGTCCGAGAAGTGGTTTTCAAAGTTTATTCAGCACGTGTTCAAAAGTACAAGTGAAAAAGTTTCAAAGCAGTTTCTTAGAGTTGCTCTAAGTGATTCTGAACCAACAAAGGGGGTGTAGTTATAGTGGGGGTGACTAACTATAATGTGCACCTGGTGTTTTGTGTAGACAAGTTGTTTCTCTTCCTTTTGCTCAAGATTGCTGACCATGCCTGTGTTGTGGATAGATTGTTTTAATTGGTGCCTGATTGGAACTAACTATAAATCCTACGGCATTCACATGATGTTCACATGAACCTTCATTAGTTAGTCTGTCGTGGAATAACTCACAAAGAGATCAGGTTATTCTTGTAAAGCACAAACAGTCATTTAATACACCAACGGCCGAAAGGAGAAGTACCCACACAGGTCAGATACCCGAGGTGGTACTTCTAAGGAACTAATAGAAATACAACAGTTGATATCTTATTCTTTTGCACACCGCGTGACAGTAGTACAAGTTCCTTTAACCAATTACAGCAATCCACCTAATCAATAAAAGTGAATGTGGGAAGGGAGTTGAACTCTATTTACATTAGCCATGGGGTGCAAAAAGGGCAGCATCTGTTAAAACAGAACTAGACAACCACAAGTTGCTAACTGATAGATTGCAATTTTCAAAGAAAGAAGTAAATCGTCTTTAATGATCAGGCATATACTGAAGCAATTGATTACCTAATACGATAACAAGCAGGGAATGTCTAATCTAAACAAGCACAAGCCTTTCTCCCTTCTTCGGTCTGGACTATGTCATACAACTGACGTTTGCTGATACCCCTACTGACCTTTGGAATTTCTAAGGGAGACTAAGGAACAGCTAACAATGTCCAGGGGAAACTAAGAAACAGCTAACATGGTTTCCGATTTTTAACATGGTTTCCACAAGTCCCTATCATTACTTTATCAAAACTCCACATAGTTTTGCAACACCTCACCTCTATTAAATCTCCCCTCCCCTCAACTTTCTCTGCTCTAAGGAGAACAAACCCAGTATTTCTAATCTCTCCCCAAAACTATTACACTATAACACTTAGTTTTTCCAGCTGGCAATCTTTATTAAGTAAGTGCAAAGAAAGTGAAGGACCCAGGTGGGGAAGTGATTGCTGATGAAGAGAATAACATTCTCACGCACAGATACCACGTGGTAGTGGGTCTTTGGGTTGGGTGACATCAGGGCCTCGATGATGATGTCTGTGACATCAACGGCGTTCTTGTTTGCGTTCCTAAATGCACTATTTATTCCATCAATGTACATCTGCACATACTCTTTGCTGTAGACTCCCTTCACAGTGTCACTTAACTTGTTCCAAACTTCCTCAAGTGTTGGCTGCTGTATAATGTTTGTTGTCCCAGCAAAGTTTCCAGGCTGGATGATTGAGACCTGTCCACAAAGATTAACACCATCATCAATATCAACAACATGTTTTTCAGATGTCTTCTGAAGATAGACAAGGAGGAGATAGTGGCAGAGGGACTGAAATAAATCATTAAAATCACAATAAAGCAGTATATCTCCCTATGAACCCGCTCACCTCCTCCGTTCAGCAGGCTCAGATCTGCTCCATGTCACCCATCCGACCTGCCCTACCATCGTTGGACGGGCTTTCAGCCTCTCTGCCCCCACACTTTGGAACTCCATCCCACAGACCCTTCGCATCACTTCCTCCCTTGCCTCCTTCAAGGCTGGTCTCAAGACAGTTGTCTTTGATCATGCCTTCTGCTGCCCTCCCCAAATATCTCCCTCCCCCTCTTAACTCTCCTTCCCCTCTCACCTACCCTGACCCTCCCCCTTGCTCGGGTCCCGACCTGACTGTTTAGCGACTTGAGACTTCCTCCCAACGTGAAAGGTGCTCTATAAATGTAATTTTGTTGTTGTATTTGTTTTTAACATACCTTTAATGTCCAAACAGAGACAAGATAGGTCTCATCCGTAGGACAACACCTCTGACAATACAACGCTTCCCCCGTGGAATAGTTTGATATTTCAAGTATTTCCAACATTGCTTGTACAATAAGCTGTTGATTTATATTCTGTCTTTATGAAGGAAAGTACTGGGTTCAGTTCTCAAATTGGTAGATTTTCTATCTTAAAAATCACCAATAGATCAGAAATTAGAATTCTTTCACAAGGTTATTGCTTTTCCACTGATATGACTGTCTTCAATGTTTTTTCTATGGAAATCCTATAATTTGAAGGATAAGTTGCAAGAATGTCACAATTTTGTGCTCATTTAGAGTGACCTGTATTTGATTACACTAGAAAATTCAAGATGTAAACAGTGTCCGCTTCATCGCAAATCATTGGGCTGTCGACAGTTTTTCTCTATCCGTGAAGTCAAAGTTCAAATTTGAACTCACAACCTCCAGTATCCTGGAGTTGATCCTGAATATTGTGATGAAGATGGAGTGTCTAACATATTCTTAGGTATTATCACAGTAAATGTTAAATTGGCAGCTTACGTTCACCCCAAATCTTTTCATTTCATGCATCAGGCATTGAGCAAAGGTCTCAAGACCACTCTTAGTGATGGCGTACATGCTGGTGCCCCTGGTGTGGATGGCCGCCGAGATGCTGGACATAAAAACGAGCCGTCCTGAAAATAAAGAAACAATAAACATTGCTCTCCAAAATCACTGTGTAACAGCGTTTTCCCTACACTCTCACCTCTAAAGTTGGATGGTTGTGGGTTCAGAGTTCAGAGTTCCCTGGGGTGGCGCATCAGAACAGGAATAAGCCATCCAACCCCTTGAGCCTGTTCTGTCATTCTGTCATTCTGTCATATCAGAATGATACAGATCATGGTTGATCTGTATCTCAACTCCAATTACCCGCCCTTGCCCCATGTCCCTTGATACCCGACTAAACAAATATCTATCCACCTCAGTTTTGAAGATGTGAATGGATCCAACATCCACAGCCCTTTTGGGGGAGAGGGTTCCAGATTTCCACTGGCCTTTAGGTGAAAAACATTCTCCTGATTTCACTCCTAAATGGCCATTTAAATCCACGACTGTTTGTAGAACACAGCTGTGCGCAATTAGCTGTTGCGTTTCGCCCACAAACATATACAGTCAATTCACTTTACAGTATATTCTGTGAAGCGCTTTGGGACGTTGATAAAATGTGGAATGCGCTATATCAAATGCAAGGATTATTATTATTAGTTAATTCACTTAACAGTATATTCTGTAAAGCACTTTGAGACATCTAGAAGACATGAAAAGCGCTATATCAAATGCAAGGATTATTATTATTGATTATTAATAATAATTATTATGAATATTATCCCTCAACTTTCTAAACTCAAGGGAATACAATTTACACTGCCTCCTAACTTTGTGTCACCCGCAAAATTGGATATAAAACTTTCGAATCTTTCATCCAAATTATTTCTATTTATGGTGAAAATTTGAGGTCCCAGCACTGCATCATCAAAGGTGTGTGCAATTCTTCATATGAGATGTTAAACTGAGAACCCATCTGTGTCCTGGTAAGGTGGTAGTTAAAGATCCTGTGATGCTACTCAAAAAGAGAAGAGAGTTTCTCTCTCCCAATGTCCTGGATGACAATCCCCCAGATAAAATTTCTCACCCACTCCATGTTTTTTTGTGGAACGTTGCTGCGTACAAATTGCCTGCTGCATTTACTTATAAAATACACAGTCACTGCGCTTTACAGTGAATCTCTTGAAGCATACACCCTTCAATCAGCACTTGGATGCAATACTTTGGGGGCATGGATGGAAAGAAAAATCTGTTTCTGAACGACACAGTGATGAAGTGCTGAGAGCCTGGGGTTAGGCTCATGCAGGGGAATTTCCACCTGGGTCAAGTTTGACTCTATTTATGGAGCATTTCAGATTGTCTCTAGACCATCTTAAATGTTGCATAAAAAAATCAATTTGTACCCAGATGCGATCCTCCTTGGGGGGAGGTAAGCAGACTCTCCTCAGAGCTGAGTTGGCTCCGAGGTGAAATGCCTGGCCACAGAATGTCAGAATCAAACCAACCCTCCAAGCCAGGTGGGTAGGCAATATTCCTATGCAGCACAGCCCAGTCTGGCTCATCAGCAGGACCTGAAAGGGCAGACTAGTTACTAGGGGTAGGGAATCCTCCCATCAGCTCCTGTTAACCCTGCAAGACAAACTCTAATGGGTAGGGTGGTCCTAGCTGGACAAGCAGTGGGAAAGCTTGCCAGACAATGATCTCAATGGCAAGCTATGCAGGTTTAGCTGGATAGACTATAGCAGTTACCCCCAACATATACCCTGGGCACCTGCAAGCCTTGGCTCCTGCCAACCTGTGCCTAATGCTTTCCAGAAGTAAGTAAGCAGGATGTGTCCCTCCAAGGAGAGAGTGCACATTCCATTCTAACAAACTATCTTTGGGATTTTAATGTGTAGGTGGGATGCATGGAAATCTCAGCTTGATCTGGATACTGTTAAGCACGGTGATGGGTTTGCACATGGATCAGACACCCAGCTGACCTCCCGCAAACAATGGATCTGTGTAGGATTTCTTCCTGTAATAGTAGGATCTCTATTCCATTGGGGATATCAACAACAACAACAACAACTACAACAAAATTACATTTGTATAGTGCCTATCACGTTGGAAGGACTTCCCAAGGCGCTGAACAGTCAGTGTTTCAGACCCGCGCTGGGGTTGGGATCGCAGAAGGTGGAGGGAAGATAGATGAAGAGGGGTGACTGATGGCATCGTTGAAGAAGAGGGTCTTAATGCGGGATTTAAAGGCAGCTAGGGAGAGGGCGAGGTGGTGGAACTGCGGGATGGGATTTCAAAGGTTGGGGGCAGAGTGGCTGAAGGCTCGCCCACCGATAGTGGGGCAGGTGGGGCCAGAAACATGGGCAGACTGGAGCCCACTAAGCGGAGGGAGTGGATAGGTTTGTAGTGGGTTAGGAGCTCACAGAGGTAGGGTGCGGCAAGGCCATTAAGGAGTTTAAAGGTGGGGACCAGGATATTTAATTTAATACTTTGAATGATTGGAGACACTGGTCGGGCAAGAATGGGGGAGATGGGGTCGTGGAGCTTGGTGCGAGAGAGGACACAGGCTATAGAGTTCTGGATGATCTGCAGCCTAAGGAGGCAGGAGTTGGGAAGGCCGACAAGCATGGTGTTGGCATAGTTGATCCTGAACATGATGAAGGAATGAATGAGAACTTCAATGGCCTAAGGAGCGAGATAGTGGCGGAATCAGGCAATGTTATGGAGGTGAGGGAAGGCAGAGCGGTCATGGTGTGGATGTGGGGAAGGAAAAACTGTTGAGGATCAAACACAACATCTAGGTTTCTAACTGGCTTGATGAGGTGGAATGTGCAACTATGGAAGTTGATGCTGTGAGGTGTGAAGGTGCTGGTGCGAGCCAATCAAGGGAACCTCAGTCTTGTTAACATTCAACTGTAGAAAGTTAGCACTGATCCAGGACTTGATGTCCGACAGGCAGTCTGTCAGGACAGCAGTGGTCCTGGAATCGAGGGTGGAGGCAGAAAGATAGAGTTGGATGTCACCCACATACATGTGGAAGTTGACTCCATGTCTGCGGATGATGTCACCAAGTGGGAGCATAAAGATATTGAAAAGTAGCGGGCCAAGGACCTGAAAAAGTAGCGGGTCTGGGTGACACCACAGGTGACAATGCAGGGGCTGGAGGAGAAGCCGTTGGTGGCGACAAAGTGGAGATGGTGAGAAAGGTAAGAGTCGAACCAGGCAACCGCAGGTCAGTGAAGATTCAGTTGGAAGGAAAGGGGTGTAGGAGGATGGAGTGGTCGACAGTGTCGAAGGCAGCAGATAGGTCGAGGAGGACAAGGAAGCAGAGAGAGGACGTCCCAAGGCACTGAACAGTTAGGTCAGGACCTGAGCTGGTGTGGGTGGGGTCGGAGTCGGGGGAAGAAGAGTAGGAGGAAGGGAGCAGAAGGCACAGTCAAAGAGGAAGGTCTTGAGACCGGCCTCGAAGGAGGAAAGGGAGGAGTGAGACAAAGGGATTGCGGGATGGAATTCCAGAGTGTGGGGGCAGAGAGACTGAAAGCCCAGCCACTGATAGTAGGGCGGTTTGGGCAGGGGACATGGAGCAGGCCAGAGCCCGTTGAGCGGAGGGGATGGGCAGACTGACAGGGAGACAGTAGGTTGGAGAGGTAGGCGGGGCAAGACTGTGAATGGCCTTGAAAGTGAGGAAGAGGATCTTGAATTCGACCCTCTGGGAGATGGGGGAGCCAATGGAGATGGGCGAGGGTGGGAATGATGTGGTCGCGGAGCCTAGTGCGGGAGAGGACACAAGCTGCAGAGTTCTGAATAATCTGCAGTTTGTGAAGGGAGGAGCTGGGAAGGCCGTGCAAAAGCCAACTGCACATAGCAATGTCCAACAAACAGTCATGAATCGACTGACCAAATTATTATTTTTTTGAAGGCATTATTAACCCCAGAAAGGTGATCCATCAATCAACCAGCTCCTGAGTTCCTACTTACTGCTAGGTAAACACAGGTGTGTGGAGGATGGAAACTTGTCTAATATTTTTCCCTTCCTGGATTGATGTACATTATAAACCCAGGTTCTCTTGCTTGTGAGGCAAGTGCTAACAACTAAGATACAAGAACTAATTTGCACATAGCAATGTCCCCCAAACAGCTATGAAACGAATAGCCAATTTTAAGCAGGAGAGACCGGGAGAGAGAAACTCCCTTCTTTTTTCCAATGCTGCTGTATGTTAACAAGCAGACGGGATAACAGTTAACATCCTATAGATATCTCACTTGTAGAACAACACCTCTGTCGTGTAGTGCTCCCATAGCTGTACACTGGAGCGTCCGCAAAGAATATATAAAATCCAAGTACCCAATAGGGGGTTTAAACCCACAAACTTAATCCTCAGAGATAAGAGTGTTGCCATCTGAGCTAGGCTAACATTGCACCATTGAAAATGTGCCAAGAGCAGGATTGCATAGTTTGCATGTATTCAAGATTGATATCTGAGGGAGTTTGAAGCAGTTTTCCAAAGTACACAGTTAAATGTTGAGCATTTTCTTCTCAATAGGAATATGGAATAATAATAAGAAGAATCCTTGCATTTGATATAGTGCTGTGTCACATCTTCGAGACACCTCACAGCACTTTGCAGGCTTTATTGTAAAATGAATTGACTGTATATTTTGTGAGCAAAACGCATCAGCCAATTGCACACAGCAGTGTTCCATGAAAATAGCTGTGGATTGAGTGATCCTTGTTTTTTTTTGAAGGGATTATTGCCTGGAATGCATTAGGCCGATTCGATAACGACTTTTAAAAGAGAGGTAGACATTTATTTGGGAAGGATAAATGTGCGGTTATGGGGAGAGAGCCGGGTAGTGGGATTAAATTGCTCTTTTTAAGGAGCTGGCACAGACTAAATGGGCCAAATGGCCTCCTTTTGTGCCGTAAGATTCTATGATCATCAGCCCCGGAAAAGCAATCCGTCAATTAAATAACAACCGGATTGCTGCTAGGTAAACAGAGGCATGTGGAGTAAGGAAACTTGCCTAAGGTTTTGTCCTGCCCGGTAATCGAACTCAGGTCTTGTACATGTGAGGCAAGTGCTCTAACCACTAAGCTACAGAACTCCAAAGAACTGCCAGGCACCAAGTGAAAGGAAGAGATTTGATAATAGAAACCCACCTTTAGATTCTCGAAGAAGTGGCAAGAAAGCCATGGTCGCCCGTACACTTCCCCAGATGTTTACATCAGCCAATCTCTGATAGCTCTCCAACTTGTTCCATTCAACCTCGCCCCACGCTGTGATCCCAGCATTGTTAACTAAAGCCCATAGCCCTAGGGAAAATCAGCCACATTGACAAACATTAATCGCACGTTTCTCATAACAACAACAACACAATTACATTTGTAAAGAACCCTTCACATAGGACATCCCAAGGCGCTGGATAGTCAGGCATCTGCACCCAAGCATGGGCAGGTTTGGGATGAGGGAGGGCAGAGGAAATATGACGGTACAACAACAACAACAAAATTACGTTTTGTAGAGCCCCTTTCACGTCAGGAGGACATTCCAAGGAGCTGAACAATCAAGTCGGGACCCGAGCAATGGGGGAAGGGTCAGGGTAGGGGGAAGGAGAATAGGAGAATAGGACAGGGGGAAGAGTTAGGGGGGGAGCAGAAGGCATGGTCGAAGAGGAAGGGCTTGAAACCAGCCTTGAAGGAGGAAGGGGAGGAAGTGAGTCGAAGGGATTGCAGGATGGAGTTCCAGAGTGTGGGAGCAGAGAGGCTGAAAGCCGGGCCACCGATGTGGGGTGGTTAGGGCGGTGAACGTGGAGCAGGCCAGAGCCTGCTGAGCGGAGGGAATGGGCAGGCTGATAGGGAGACAGCAGGTTGGAAAGATAGGCGGGCGCAAGACCATGAATGGCCTTGAAGGTGAGGACGAGGATCTTGAATTCGATTCTCTGAAGGATGGGGAGCCAGTGGAGATGGCCGAGGGTGGGAGTGATGTGGTCACGGAGCCTAGTGCGGGTACAGTCAAAAAGGGGGGTCTAGAATCATGCATTGAAGGAGGTAACAAAGGGAGCAAGGCAAAGGGATTGTGGAATGGGGTTCCAAAGAATGGGGAAGTTATTTTGAAGAGCATCTGATGGGCCAATTAATAATAACAATGCACGCATTTGATTCAGCTTCTTTCCCATCAGTGCCTTGGGATGTCCTCCCGACGTAAAAGGCGCTCTGTAAATGTAATTTTGCTGTTTTCTCAGAGTGCTTCATAGGATTTACTGTAAAGTGTAGTAACGATGTATTCTGTAGTAATCGTGGCAGCCAATTTGTGCACAACAATGTCCCACAAACAGCCATGAAGTGAGTATCAGCCCAGCTCAGTGTGTGGCAGCCTGGCTCACAGTGTCAGCCTGGCTTAGTGTGTGGCAGCTTGGCTCAGAGTGTGGCAGCCTGGCTCAGTGTATGTCAGCCCGGCTCACAGTGTCAGCCTGACTCAGCGTGTGGTAGCTTGGCTCAAGAGTGTCAGCCCGGTTCAGTGTGTGTCAGCCTGCCTCAGTGAGTCAGCCCGGCTCACAGTGTCAGCCTGGCTCAGTGTGTGGCAGCCTGGCTCAGTGTGTGGCAGCCGATCACTAGTCAGAGTGTCAGCCTGGCTCAAAGTATCAGCCTGGCTCAGAGTATCAGCCTGACAACATGTGTGTCAGCCCGGTTCAGTGTGTGTCAGCCGGCTCAGTGTGTCAGCCCGGCAAGCAAATTGTAAGCAAATTGTAAGCAAAAAGTCAAGCAAATTGTAAGCAAATTGGCTGCTGTGTGCACCTATAAAACAAATACAGTAAGTTCTGTGAGGCATTTTAAAGTATTTTGGCAATGTGATATTTCATTATATCAAATGCAACGATTATGATCATTATAAAAATGCCTTGAGAGAGAGAGAGTGTGGTTCAAACACCTGGCTAATGTGTTTGATGTCTTTGTGACATGAAATATAAATGTGTGTGTCAGCCCGGCTCAGTGTGTATCAGTGTATCAATGTATGTGTATAAATTTGATGTTGTTGATCGTGATGATGGTGTGCGGTGTGTGTTAGACGAACATCTAAACAAAGTAAAAGTCCTGAATGACTGGCATCCGCGTGACACAGAGCGAGAGAAAGCTGCTTGTATTGCATTATAGTTGGAGTCACGTTAGACTTCAGCTTCAGCCCAATGCTTTTTGATTTATCTTTGGTGTAAAGTCAATAACAACTGGTATTTGCCTAGAGCTCTTCGAGCAGAACTGGATCTAAGACAGTGTGGTGGGGGTGGGGCATGCACTGTGGACTAATTTGACTCTTTAAGTTGTAAATCTTGAGGTTTAAAGACAGATGAGAGAGGGATTGAGGCAATGTGTTTCTGAGGCAATTGTACTACAGTATTGGATGCTCAATGAGTGTGAAACATTAGCAATAAAATTCAGGAAGTTCAAGTTAGATTTCCTCGCTAGGCTCCATGTGGTTGGTATCTGCCCTGGTTTTTTGCTCTACTATGTTGTGCAGATTATTTCTTTGCTGTCTTAATCCTTTCCTCCACACATACCACCCTCAGCTCGGAGTTCTAGCTGCCTCATCAAGTGCTCTGGGACAAGTCTCTGGCCTGAGAGACGCTGAGTCAATGTAAGTTGCATTTATGGGAGACTTAGTACAAGGTCATCTGTAAACGAACATTAATAAACGCATCTCACAGGATGAATAGTTATAATAGAAAAATAGTAATCCTTACATTTGACATCAAATTCTCATCAGTCATTGGTTTGGAATCTTCTGATCTAACTCCATCTGCCCCCCCTTATCCCCATATCTCTTAATCCTTCTATCTATAAGAAATTCTCTAGGTTCATGCTAATTAACTAGCTCAGCCTCTGTTGCTCACTAGCACTTCCTGATTTACCCTGTGCTTTCGGTCACACTTCCCCCCCTCTCTCACCCATCTCTCAGCAGCTCTTCCACCGACTCCCATCTACTCCCCCTTATCTCCTCTGGTGTGGCAAGTGCTGTAGAAGTTCTCCCTGGTCGTTGATTGCAAGCATTGAATTATACAGCACAGAAGGAAGCCATTTGGCCCATTGTGTCTGTGCCGGCTCTTTTAAAAGAGCTGTCCAAGTCAATCTCACACCCTGCACTCTCCCCATTGCCCTGCAAACTTGTCCTCCCTAAATAGTGATCTACTCCTCTCTTGAACGTTGTTATTAATAAAGCAATACTTGCCTTTCTGTGGTAGGTTAGACAGCACGTATTCCTTCGCTTCAGCCACATCTTCGTCCTGAGTGACATCCATTTTGAGGAGCCTCAGTTTGCTGGAGCAGGTTTGTGCCAGGACCTGCGCCCCAGGCCCTTGCGTCGACAGGCATCCTGCAAACACCTGGAAACCCAGCCCATCCAGTTGCTGTGCCAGCAAGTGTCCAAAGCCCGTGTCACAGCCGGTGACCAGCACGGCTCTGCCCTTCCCTTCCACTGCCTTCCTCGCTGTCTGGCGGGACACCAGCCACATCAACACAACAAGCAGACATGCAGCAGCAACAGTGAAGTCCAGAGCGTATAGCATCACAGGCAACATTAAACTCAGTCCCACAACCCACATCATCCTATAGTGTCTCAGTTTCACTTCACTCTGTGCCCAAGATTAGTGTTATTTAGGCACCAGATGTGGGGGAGGTGGAAACAAGCTCACGTTACAGCTACACTTCAGCTAATTGGTTAGAGCACACATCATGAAGAAACTATTAATGTGGGTGTAATAGAACAGCTGACAGCTGACACTTTGTACAGATTCTTTCTAAAGAAAAATGATCCCCCTTTCTTCCCTTTCTCCTCCCCATCTCAATAACAACTTGCACCTCTTCCAGGACTACTACTGTCTTGACAGACTGTCTGTCAGACATCAAGTCCTGGATGAGAGCTAACTTCCTACAGTTGAATGTCAAAAAGACAGATGACCTACTGATTGCTTGACCCTCAACTGCCTTTCCTCCCCCAAGCAATGACTCACTCTCCCTTTTCTCACCTCTGCAATATTGCCCAACTCCGTCACTACCACTTCCCCAAAGCCGCTGAAACTCTCATTCATGTCTTCTTTGCATCCCAGCTTGACTATAGAAATGCCCTGCTTGTCGGCCTTCCCAATTCCTCCCTCCACAGATCATCCAGAACTCTGCGGCCTGTATCCTCTATGGTTCCAAATGCCGTGACCCCATCTCCCCCATACTCGCCCGAATCCATTGACTCCCCATCCAGAGGATCCAATTCAAGATCCTGGTCCTCACATTTAAAGCCCTCCACAACCTCACCCCACCCTACATCTGTGAGCTTGGGACCTCGGGACCTTCCAGCGCCTTGGGATGTCCTCCCGACGTGAAAGGCGCTCTATAAGTCTAATTTGTTGTTCTTGTTGTTGTAGCTTACCAACCTGCCTGCCCCCTCCATTCAACAGGCTCTGGCCTGCTCCATGTTCCCCGACCTATCCGACACACTATTGGTGAGTGAGCCTTTAGCCACTCTGCCCCCAACCACTGGAACTCCATCCCGCATTCCCTCTATCTTGCCCCCTCCCTGGCCTCCTTCAAAGCCCACCTCAAGACTCTCCTCTTCTGAAAGTTCCATGAATGCATTGATACCATTTCTGTATGAATCATTCTTGTTCTTTGTGCTGTGGGGAGATTTAGCACCATCTGCTGGATCTCATTGATATGACTTGATTCCGTTCCAGACACAGGGATATTTCCATGTGCAGATGGCAAACATACAAGAACAAAATTACACTTGTATAGCTCCTTTCATGTCAGGAGGATGTCCCATGGCACTGGACAGTCAATGTTTTCAGACCCGAGCTGGGGTTGGGAAAGGATAGGGTAAGGAGGGGAGTTGGGGTGACCGATAGGACTATCGAATAGGAGTGTCTTGAGGCGGGACTTGAAGGAGGTCAGGGAGGCGGCGAGGTGGAAAGACTGTGGGATGGAATTCCAGAGGTGTGGGGCAGAGTGGCTGAAGGCTCACCCGCCGATGCTGGGCAGATGGGTTGGGGGACATAGAGCAGGCCAGAGCTTGCTGAGTGGAGGAGGCGGGTAGGTTGGTAGAGGTTTAAGAGGTTGCAGAGGTAGGGTGGGGCAAGGCCATGGAGTGCTTTGAAGGTGAGGACCAGGATCTTGAATTGAATCCTGTGGGTGATGGGGAGCCAATGGAGTCGGGAGAGAATGGGGGAGATGGGGTCACAGAACTTGGAACAGTACAGGACACGGGCTGCATATCTGCAGCCTATGGAGAGAGGAATTGGAAAGTTCGAGAAGCAGGTGGTCATAGAATCATAGAATCGTACGACACAAAAGGAGGCCATTCGGCCCATCGAGTCTGTGCCGGCTCTTTGAAAAGAGCAATTCAATCCCACTCCCCAGCTCTCTCCCCATAAACGTGCAAACCTGTCCTCCCCAAATAAACGTCAACCCCTCTTTTAAAAGTTGTTATCCAATCACCTTCCACCACCTTTTCAGGCAATTCATTCCAGATTCGAACAACTCTCTGAGTGAAAACATTGCTCCTCAACTCCCCTCTGCTTCTTTTAGAAACTATTTTAAATCTGTGACCTCGAGTCACTGACACACCTACCAGTGGAAACAGTTTTTCCCTGTTTACCCTATCGAATCCCTTCATGATCATGAAAACCTCTATTAGGTCTCTTTGTAACCTTCTCTGCTCCAATGAGAATAAACCTAGTCTCTCTAGCCTTTCCTCATAACTGAAGTCCCTCATTCCTGGTACCATCCTGGTAAATCTCCTCTGCACCCTTTCCAATGCCTTAACATCCTTCCTAAAGTGTGGTGACCAGAATTGAACACAGTACTCTAGCTGAGGCCTAACCAAAGTTTTATAGAGGTTAGTCAGAACTTCCTGACTCTATGCCCCTATTTATAAAGCCTAGTATCCCATATGCTTTTTTAACAGCCTTATTTATGTGTCCTGCCACCTTCAAAGAATCACTTATACAAACCCCCAGGTCTCTCTGTTCCTTCACACCCCTTACAATTGTACTATCTAGCCAATATTGCTTCCCCTCATTTCTCCTCCCAAAATGCATCATCTCACATTTTTCCACATTAAATTTCATTTGCCATGTGTCTGCCCATTTTGCCATTCTGTTTATATCTTCTTGCGGATGGCTACTATCCTCCTCACTATTTACTATTTTTCCTAACTTTGTGTCATTTGCAAACTTGGAAATGGTACTCCCTATACCCAAGTCCAGATCATTAATATAAATTAAAAAGAGCAGTAGTCCCAATAATGATCCCTGGGGGACATCACTGTACGCTTCCCTCCAGTCAGAAAAACAGCCATTCACCACGACTCTCTGCTTTCTGTCTCCCAGCCAGTTCTCGATCCATGCTGCCACTGTCCCTTTAACGCCGTGGGCTTCTATTTTTCTTATATGCCTTTTATATGGCACTTTGTCAAATGCCTTTTGAAAGTCTAAAGTGTTGGCATAGTCGAGTTGCCTGAAAAGGTGGTGGAGGCCGATTCGATAACAACTTTTAAAAGAGAGGTTGACATTTATTCGGGGAGGACGGGTTTGCAAGGTTATGGGGAGAGAGCTGAGGAGTTAGATTGAGTTGCTCTTTTCAAAGAATCGGCACAGACTCGATGGGCAGAATTTCCTCCTTTTGTGCCATAAGATTCCATGATTCTATGATAGTCGAGCCTGGATGTGACGAATGCTTGAATGAGGGTTTCAGCGGCCTGAAGGGTGAGGTAGTGGCGGAGTCGGGCAATATTGCAGAGGTGAGGGAAGACAGAGTGGGTCATGGCTTGAATGTGGTGACATGCATGGACATGTATGAACCACTCAGTCTGGAGACTCTTAAAGACGCTGATGCGTTTCAATGTGTGTCGGACCCCCTGGCTGATCACAGTGATGAGTTTCTGTGTAACAGACATCCAGCTGATCACAGTGATGGATTTCCTAATGTGTCAGACACCCGGGTGATCATGGTGGAGGGTTTCCGCCTGTAAGTTCTGAGAATAGGCTTGACATTCTCAGAGCTGGGAGCAATGGTCCAGCAGAGAGAGAAACACTGACATCAGCGAATGACTTAGTCAATGCTTACTCCACAGGGATTTAAAATATATAACAATAATAATGTTTACAGTTGATTCCGGGACTCCACAACCTCTCTAGTTGTGACCCCACCAATGTCTTCTTGTCTGACATCAAGGTTTGGATAAGGCCAACTTCCTTCAGTTTAATTTAGAAGACAGAAGCCTCCTCCTTGATTCCCATCAACATCTTGTCACCTATGGCTCTGACTTGTGTGGGTATGTGTATTGAAGTGTTAGGTTGTGTATAGAGAGAACTCCCACTATCACTGCAACCTCCTAACCCCTACCAACCTGCCCACATGGCCTGCTTCATGTACCTTGTCTCATCCGCTCCACTTCTGTCGGGCAGGCCTTCAGCCAGTCTGCACCCACATTCATGAATTCCATACCGCTATCACTCCACCTCATCCCCTCCTTTGTCTCCTTCAAGATCCTTCTCAAGATCCTGCTCTTTGACTGTGCTTCGGTCACTTTCATTCCCCTTATTCCCCCACCCGCCCCCATCCTGACCCCCAACTTGGATCCAAAACACTGATTGTCCAGCTCTTGGGATGTCCTCCCAACTTGAAAGACGCTATACAAATATAATTTTGTTTTGGATTGTTGTTGTTAAGGTGTGGGGAATAAGGGGGAATGAGAGTGACCGAAGGCACGGTCAAAGAGCAGGATCTTGAGAAGGATCTTGAAAGAAGCAAAGGAGGGGATGAGGCGGAGTGACTGTGGTATGGAATCCCCCTGAGACCCTCACAGAGGCCCTCACATCCTCTGACATCTCTCTGGCCTTCCATCCGCAGAGATCCTGAAGCAGCCGTCCAGCTGCTCCATGATCACCTCTCCTCCACCTTTAACTCTCTCATCCCCCTGAAGTCCCCCTGAAGTCCAAGACCATCTCCAAACCCACCCGATCCCCCTGCTACAACAGTTATCTCCACTCTCAAAAGACACAGTCTCGACTGCTCGAGTGCAGGTGGCAGAAAACTGGCCTGACGATTCACCGCCAACTGTGGATCGAGCATCTCCACAATTACTGCCATTCACTGTCACGTGCAAAAACGGCTTATTACTCAAACATCATCCTGGAGGCTAAGGACAACCCCAAAGTCCTTTTTGCCACTACACACCACCTCCTCCGTGCATCCTCTCAGGCATCCTCAATCTTCACTTCAAATGCGAAGTGCGAGGAAGTCATGGAGTTCTTCTCCTCCAAAATCCACAATATTCGCCAGGCAGCCTCATCCTCCTGCATCTCATTGCCCATCCCCACCACCCCCATTCCATCCCCCACACCATCCCCATCATCAGCTTCTACCACGACCCTGTTCCTACAATCCTTCTTCCCCGTCTCTCCTTCCTCCCTCTCATCCACCATCACCGCAATGAAGCCCACCACCTGCTGCCTCGACCCCCTTCCCATCAACTTACTGGTCACCCAGCTCCCCCTTCTCTGCCCACTGCTGGCTGGCATTGTAAATCAGTCCCTCTCCACAGGATCAGTCCCTGCTCCCCTCAAATCTACTGTCATCAACCCCTTCCTTAAAACACCTAACCTAGATCCCTCTAACCCTAGCCACTACTGCCCCATTTCTAACCTGCCCTTCCTTTCCAAAGTACTTGAACGCATCATTGCCAAGCAACTCTGTGCCCACCTCTCCTTTTTGAACCCCTCCAGTCCGGTTTCCGCCCTGCCCACAGTACAGAGACTGCGCTTGTGAAAGTCACAAGCGATGTCCTCTCTATCTGTGACCAGGACTCCCTCTGCCTCCTTGTCCTGTCCACTGCGTTTGACACAGTTGACCAAGCTATCCCCCTCTACTGCCTATCTTCTGTCATTCACCTCAGTGGAACCGCACTCGCCTGGTTTGAGTCCTACCTCACAAACAGCCAGCATTACATTGCCACAAATGGCTTTTCCTCCCGCACTCACCGGGTTACCTGTGGGGTACCCCAAGGATACATTCTTTGCCCCCCTTCTCTTCCTAATCTATATGCTCCCTCTTGGTGATGTCATCTGCAGACATGAGGTATACTTCCACATACAGTAGAACCTCGGTTGGCGACCACCCATCCCCTAGGTGACCAGTCAGAGTCGGTCCCAAATATTTCCTAACTCATTTGCACGTTAAATAAACCTCACTGACGAGACCCCCCTGGTTCCCGGACCGCGGCCACTAATTTTCATGGTCCTAATGCAACCACTCTGGCCAATCAGGGAACAGTTTTTAAATTTTGCGCCACAAATGCAAAATAAATCAGAATCAATGTACTCTACTGTAATTCATACACTTGAAAGGGGAGACAGAGCTCCGTGAAATGGAACAGACTTCTGTATAACCACGTTTACAATCAAACATAAAGATTTTTTTTGAACAAAAACAACCTTACAATAACGCGTGCAACATTCCTTTGGTCGCCCCACTTTTCTTTTTTTGCAACACACAAGTCTTGTGGGTGACGCAATTCTTACACTCACCAGCTAATTCTCTCCAGATTATTTATTCCCTGTGACGGATTATTGTATTTGATGGTGTCGATCCGGCTCCAGGTTAATGCTCCCAGTTTGCGACTCTGATGCTTTGGCAGCTAAGATCCCACTACACGAAGCTCTGAGTTGCCTCCATCTCTCGACAGCTGGTCATGGCTTGTGCGGCTCACATTTGCGGAGCAAGTTTTCCCACTCTATGCAAATCACTGGCGGTCCACTGCGAACTGAACCGACAATGACTTGCATAGAGAGGGTACACTGTGAACAAGACTCAAGAGATGGCGACTTCAACAACACCTAAGAGAAAGCTGAGGGAATTGACCATCAAGGAGAAAATTGAACTTATCAACAACAGCAACGGGAAGTCACAGAGAGCTCTGGCCCCAATGTACAACATTGGTAAAACCCAAGTCTAGAAGATACTAAAGAGAAATGTGGAATGGTTAGCAGTGTATGAAGACAAAGTTAAGGATGATCGGAAGAGGCTAATTCTGGGATTGAATCAATATCATCGTGACATTGACAAGCTGACCTACCAGTGGTTTGAACAAGGCAGAGCTCTGAACCTGCCCATCAGAGGACCACTTCTGTAAGAAAAAGCCCTAGGTTTTGCCAAGCCTTTAGGAGTAAGCAATTTCAAAGCATCAAATGGATGGCTGGAGTGATTCAAAGGGCGGCACAATATCAATATAGCCATGGTTTGTGGAGAAAGTGGATCCGTTGACGAGGCTGTCGTGACCGACTGGAAGAAGTTACCTGACCTCATTGCCAATTACGAACCGAGTGATGTCTACAACATGGATGAAAGTGGCGGTTTTTACAGAGCCCTCCCTGACAAAACACTATGGGTTAAGGGGGATGATTGTAAGGGTTGTAAAAGATCAAAGGAATGATTGATAGCTTCATTTTGCAAATATGGAGGGCGAATTTGAAAAGACACTTGTTGTTGGAAAATGTGGAAAGCCAAGGTGTTTTAAGGGACTGGATGTTAGTTCATTGCCGGTTGTGTGAGAAAATAACAAAAAAGCCTGGATGACGACAGACATCTTTACACGGTGGATACAAAACTTTGATAAGAAAATGCAGAGGGAAAGCCGTCACGTTCTCCTCCTGCTCGATAATGCACCAAGTCACCCGAAGTACTTCGTACTGACAAACGTGAAGATGATTTATCTTCCAGCCAACACCACCTCTAAATTACAGCCACTTGATCAGGGCATCATCTGTACTGTCAAGGCCCACTACCGAAGACGTCTCCTATATGCTGTCTTGGCCAAGATGGATAAAGGGGAGCATGTGGCAAACATTTCCAAATGCGTATCGGTTCTTGACGCTGTCAATTGGATTAACGCTGCAGTAAGGAAATGCTTCCAGACATGCGGTCTGACGGACGAGGCTCTCAACCTAGACCCTGATGAAGATGATCCTCTGTCGGATCTTGCTTCGAAAGTCCAGGATCATCTCGGTCTATCGGGAGACACTGTTGAGGAGTATCTAACATGCGATAACGAAACGTGCAACAGCGATATCGAAGCACTCGAAAGCCGTATCTTAAATGAATTAATTGAAGACCAAAACGTAGACGGGGATCGTGACCATGAAAGCGATGATGAAAATGATGAGTGCACTACAGAAATCGAAAGTGCAAAACCTGGTATCACTTTGATGAAATCAGCCTTGTAATGCATTGAACAACTAAAATTGTTTATTCTCGAACAAAACGCTTCCCACTTGATAAGTTCCATGTACGAAATTCAAAATGATCTATGCGAACTAGCGGCAAGTTCTCGAAAGCAGACTTCAATACGTGACTTTTTCAAAGTTAAGGACTAAAACTATCTTGTGGTGGCCAATTGTCTTGTGACATTGAACTCTTCAGTGTTTCGTCATGCAAACTGATAGGTGTTGTGATTAATGGCCCAGTGCAGTCTAATTAATGTTTGTGTACGGGCTAATTGAGTTACTATGTTGTTATCCTTACATGAACATAACGTGACGAGTGAAACACTAAAAAATCCCCAATAAAAGTTTTTAAACTTCGCGGGACTCTACTGTGTCGTCACTTCTGCGTTGCTAGACTAGTTCCCAATCCTGCCACTAGGGGATTTGCTGCCAAATACTGTACGTAGGGTCAGATTAGGATCGCGGGATCAACACCTCACTAACGCAACCACCCCGCCTACGTGACCACCTAGTCGTGGTCCCATGGGTGGTCGCGTTACCAAGGTTCTACTGTATATGGAGATGAGCGGCTCTAATTTTTCACCTCACTTTGTGACCCAAGTCCCCCCTGATGTACTGTCACCCCCATCTCCCTCACCCTCCCCATCATCAATTCCTACCTTGACCCCCTTTCCTACATTCCTTCTCCCCAGTCTTTCTTTCCTCCCTCTCATGCACTCTCACCTCCTTGAAGCCAACCACCCACCAACCTACTGCTCACCCAGCTCCCACTCCTCTGCCCACTGCTGGCTGATATCATCAACCAGTCCCTCTCCACGGGATCAGTCCCTGCTCCCTTCAAAACTGCTGCCATCACCCCCGCTCCTTAAGAAACCCTCACTAGATCCCTCAAACCCGAGCCACTACCGCCCTATTTCTAATTTGCCCTTCCTTTCAAAAGCACTGGAACGCATTATTGCCAACCAACTCTGCACCCACCTCTCCTCCCACTCCCTCTTCGGACCCCTCCAGTCTGGTTTCTGCCCTGCCCACAGTACAGAGACTGCGCTTGTGAAAGTCACAAACAACGTCCTCTCTATCTGTGACCAGAGCTCCCTCTGTCTCCTTATCATCCTGGACCTGTTCGCTGTGTTCAACACAATCGACCACACCATCCTCCTCCACCGCCTGTCCTCTGCCATCCACCTCAGTGGGGCCGCACTCACCTGGTTCGAGTCCTACCTCACAAACCGCCAGCAGTACATCTCCACAAATGGCTTTTCCTCCCGCTCTTACCCAGTTACCTGTGGGGTATCCCAGGGATCCATCCTTGGCCCCCTCCTCTTCCTCATCTATATGCTCCCTCTTGGGGATGTCATCCACAGACATGGGGTACACTTCCACATGTAAGTGGATGACACCCAACTCTATTTCTCCACTTCATTTTGCAATCCCCGGTCCCCTGATGTTCTGTCAGCCTGCCTGTCAGACATCAGGAGCTGGATGAGCACAAATTTCATGCAGCTGAATGTCAACAAAACAGAGGCGATATTCTTTGGCTCTCGTCAACGTCTCCATTCACATGGCTCTCACCTCCTCCACCTTTCCGGTCTCCCCCTGAAACTCTCCGAACCTGTGCGCAACCTTGGTGTCAGGTTCGACCCCCAACTGTCCTTCCTCCCCCACATCCGGTCCCTCACCAGCATTGCCTTCTTCCACCTCCGATGGATTGCCCGTCTCCAGCAATACCTCACCCCAAAAGCCGCTGAAACTCTGGTCCATGCCTTTGTCACCTCACAGCTGGACTATTCAAATGCCCTCCTCGCCGGTCTCCCCTCCACCACAATCCATAAAATCCAACTCATCCAAAACTCTGCTGCCTGCATACTCACCCACACCAAACTTCGCTCCCCCATTATCCCAGTCCTTGCCAGACTTCACTGGCTCCCTATCCCCGAGAGGATCGACTTCAAGATCTTCACCCTTGTTTTCAAAGACCTCCACTTCTCTGCACCCCGCTGCCTCTCTGATCTCCTCTTTCCTCAAACCAGCTCCCGTTGCCTTCGCTTCACCGGGTCTGGCCTTCTCCATGTCCCCCGAATCCTCGGCTCCATGATCGAACCTTTCTGTTCGATCACGCCTTCGGTTGCCTTTCTCCTCCTCCCCCTGGCTCGTGCCCGGGATCCATAGTTGTGAAGTTGTTTGAGATGCCTGTGCGGCATGGAGGGCGCTATATAAATCAAAGTTGTTGTTGCGAAGTCGGAGTGTGTATAGTGAATGGCATATGGATTAAGAGGCTAAGATAACTATGGGCAAGTTGTCAGGCAGTGTCTATTCCTGTGAGCAGCAGAAATCTGGGTCCCAGAGCAGAGAGGGTAGATTACAAAGCAGAGAGACGGAGCAGAGAGAGTAGGTACAGAAAGAGCAGAGAGAGTAGCGACACAGAGAGAGCAGCAGAGAAGAGTTAGAGAAGAGGGAGTAGAAACAGAACAGAGACAGAGCAGTGGGAGTAGAGACAGAACAGAGAGTATAGAGACAGAGCAGAAAGAGTAGACAGAGTAGAAACAGGGCACAGAGCCAGAGTCAGAGCAGAGACAACAACAATAACATAATTGTATAGCGCCTTTCACATTCGGAGGACGTCCCAGAGCAGAGAGTAGAGACAGAGCAGAGAGAGTAGAGGTAGAGAACAACAAAATTACATTTGCATAGCACCTTTCACAGAGAGAGCAGTCAAAGAAGAAGAGAGTAGAGACAGAGCAGAGAGAGAGAGCACAGAGTATAGTGAGAGAGCAGAGAGAGCAGAGACAGAGAGAGAGCAGAGACATAATGAATAGAGGGAGCACAGAGAGAGAACAGAGAGAATAGGAACAGAGATAGCAGAGATAGAGAGAGAGCAGCAAACGAGGAAAGACAGAGAAAGAGAATAGAGACAGCAGAGAATGTAGAGATAGAGCAGAGACAGAACGAATAGCGTAAGAGTGGAGAGAGATAAAGTAGAGATATTAGGGACAGAGCAAAGGCAGAGCAGATACAGAGAAGAGAGACAGCAGAGAGAGCAGAGGGATTACAGGCAGAGCAGCGGGCAAATAGACAGAGCAGGAAGAGTAGAGACAGAGTAGAAAGAGCAAAGAGACAGAGACTAAGCAGCGAGTAGAGGAAGAACAATGAGAGCAGAGCGAACAGAGAAAGTAGAGACTGAGATCGCAGAGACTGGGAGACAGAGGGGAGAGAATAGGCAGAGACAGAGAGGGATGGTACAGATGGGGAGAGGGAATAGAGACAGAGAGAAAGAGTAGAGACGGAGCAGAGAGTGCAAAAATGGAATAGAGAGAGCAGATGGAGGGCAGAGAGTGTAGAGAGAGCAAAATAGAGAGCAGAGAGAGTAGGGTGAGAGAGCAGAGAAAGTAGAGGGAGAGCAGAGAGAGAGAGTAGAGACAGAGTGCAGAGAGAGCAGAAAGAGAGCAACAAGATTACATATGTATAGGGCCTTTCACAGAGAGAATAGAGACAGAGAGAAAATAGTCAGAGTAGAGAGTGTAGAGGTACAGTGATGAGGGTGTGGAGGGAGACGGAGAGAGCAGAGACAGATCAGAAAATGTAGAAACAGAGCAGAGACAGGGAAAGCAGGGAGAGTAGAGACAGCAGAGCCGGAAAGAATAGAGAGAGAGTAGAGAGAGATAGAGAACAGAGAGTAGAGATGGAGAGAGGCAGAGCAGAGGGAATAGAGAGAGAGGGCAGAGACAACAACAACAATATTACATTTATAAAGGCCCTTTCACGTTGGAAGCACGCCCCAAGGCACTGAACAGTTAGGGGTCAGGACCTGAGCATGGGGGTAGGGAGAGAGGTAGGAGAGTGGCAGATGGCACGATCAAAAAGGAGGGGCTTGAGACCGGCCTTGAAGGAGGCAAGCAAGGTGAAGGGACTGTGGATGATGACCAGAGTGTGGGGGCAGAGAGGCTGAAAGCTGGTCCACTGATAGTAGGGTAGGTTGGGTGGGAGACACGGAGCAAGCTGGAGCCTGCTGAACAGCAGAGGTGGGCAGGTTGGTAGGTAGTCAGTAGGTTGGAGAGGTAGAAAGGGGCATGGATGAATGGCCTTGATAGTGAGGACGAGGATCTTGAATTCGATCCTCTGGGGGATGGAGAGCCAATGGAGCCAGGCAAGGGTCGGGGTGATGTGGTCGCAGAGCTTGGTGCAGGAGAGGACATGAACTACAGAGTTTTGGATGATCTACAGCTTGTGAGGGGAAGCGCTGAGAAGGCCAAAGACGAGGGAGTTTCCATATTCAAGCCTTGATGTGACGATTGCATGGGTGAGGGTTTTGGCAGCCTGAGGGATTGAGGGAGTGGCAGGGTCTGGCAATGTTACAGAGGTGGTGGAAGGCAGTGCTAGTCATGGGGCAGATGTGGGGGAGGAAGGACAGTTTAGGGTCAAACAGGATACCCAGGATCCTGACTGGCTTCGTGAGATGGAGAGTACAGCCTTGGATGCTGATGCTGCCAACACCTGAGGTGTGGAAAGCCAATCAAGTGGACCTCAGTCTTGCTCACGTTCAGTTGAAGAAAGTTGTCCCTCATCCAGGACTCAATGTCGGGCAGGCAGGCACGGTAGTCCTGGGGTTGAGGGTAGAAGCGAAGAGATAGAGTTGGGTGTCATCTGTTGGTGGAAATTTACCCATTAGGCGGAATCCCATGTCTGCGGATGATGTCACCGAGGGGGAGCATGTAGAGGGTGAAGAGGAGGAGACCAAGGACAGAGGCCTGAGGAACGCCACATGAGAAATTACAGAGGCTGGAAGAAAAGTCGTTGGCGGACATGAAGTGGAGATGGTGTGAAAGATAGAACCAGGCAAGGACAGAACCTTGAAGATTGAGGTGGAAGGAGAGGTGGTGGAGAATGATTGAATGGTGCATGGTGTCAAATGCGGTGCATAGGTCGAGGAGGCAGAGGGAGCCATGGTCACAAATGGTCCGGATATCATTTGGTCAGGAGACAGAACAGAGGGTGTAGAGACAGAAAGAATAGAGGGAGAGTAGAAAACGATAGCAGAGAGGGTAGATACAGATAGAGAGGAAACACAGAGCTGAGACAGAGAGAGTAGAGAGAGAGAGAGAGAGCAAAGAGAGAAAGAGAGTATAGACAGAGCAAAATACTGAAACAATAGAGACAGAGAGAGAGTGGGGACAAAAAGAAAATTGCATTTGTTTTGGGATAGAGCAGATGAAGCAGGGACAGAGTGTAGAGAGAGAGAGAAAGTCAGAGAGAGTTGAGGCACAGCAGAGATAGAAAAAATAGAGGGAGAGTAGGGAGAGTAGAAAAAAAGAGCAGAGAGAGTCTGGACAAAGTGGAGGGAGAGTAGAGACAGACACAGAGAGAGTAGAGACAGACACACAGAGTGGAGACAGACACAGAGAGAGTAGAGACAGACACACAGAGTGGAGACAGACACAGAGAGAGTAGATAGAGACACACAGAGTGGAGACAGACACAGAGAGAGTAGATAGAGACACACAGAGTGGAGACAAACACAGAGAGAGTAGATAGAGACACACAGAGTGGAGACAGACACACAGAGTGGAGACAGACACACAGAGTGGAGACAGACACAGAGAGAGTAGAGACAGACACAGCGTGGAGACAGACACAGAGAGAGTAGAGACAGACAGCGTGGAGACAGACACAGAGAGAGTAGAGACAGACACAGCGTGGAGACAGACACAGAGAGAGTAGATAGAGACACACAGAGTAGAGACAGACACAGAGAGAGTAGAGACAGACACACAGAGTGGAGACAGACACAGAGAGAGTAGATAGAGACACACAGAGTGGAGACAGACACAGAGAGAGTAGAGACAGACACACAGAGTGGAGACAGACACAGAGAGAGTAGATAGAGACACACAGAGTGGAGACAGACACAGAGAGAGTAGATAGAGACACACAGAGTGGAGACAGACACAGAGAGAGTAGATAGAGACACACAGAGTGGAGACAGACGCAGAGAGAGTAGAGACAGACACAGAGAGAGTGGAGACAGCAGAGAGTAGAGTCACACTCAGAGAGTAGAGTCAGAGCCCGCCCCGGATGTGTATTACCAACGTTGCATTGCATGCACCAGTCAATGTGTGTGTGTGTGTGTGTATGTGGGGGGGGGGGGGGGGGGGGAGAGAGAAACATGGCGTCTGAGGAGGAGTAACAGGGAACCTGCCAAGTAAACTGGAGCATAAACAGGGAGAGGAGAGAGGACGGGAGCGGGAGCTGGAGGTGAGACTCTGAGGCTGAGGAGACGCTGGGGCTGGTGCTGAAAGGACAGCGCCAGTCCCAACACACACACACACAGCGGCGGCTCTCTGACTGTGTCTGTCACTGTGTGTGTGTGTGTGGATGTGACGGGAGACATAGAGAGAGAGACACAGAGGCAGACAGACAGACCAGGCAGACAGAGATCACATCTACCCACTGGCAGCCCGAGCAAACAAAGAGGTCTGAGCTGTTGTGTGAATTGCTAGTCTCTGGCTGCCTGTTGTATCTCTGTCTGTCCTGTGTTTCATTGCTCTGGACCTGCCTGCCATTCTCAACCCTCAGTCACTGTACTCTCCATACAAGCAAGTGCGGGGCTCTGCTCAGTGTGTGTCTCTGTGTGTCTCTGTGTGTGTGTGTGTGTGGCTCTCACATTACTGCTGATTGTAATTCTGAAATGTTGCCATATTACCGTGTGTGTGTGTGTCTGTGCCTGTGTGTTAGTATTGGGGACATTAACAAGCCCAGCCTTTCCGACACCGTTAATTATTTTTTCTCTCTCTCTCCCACCCCCCCACCCTCCCCTCGCTCTCTCTTTGATTTCCTAGAGATCTCAGCCCCCTTTTGATGTGTGTGTGTGTGTGTTGGTTTCTGTCTCTGAGCCTGCATTGAAATTTTATCCCTTGCAGATTGGTATGCAGCTGATGGGAGTTATTTAGAGCAGAGAGTGGGCGCTGTGCACAGTTCTGGCCAGATGCTTCCTCAATGTCTCTATGTGTTCTGTACTGTTAACACAATAATAATATTTCCATTTGATATGGTGTCCCTAAGAAGTCTCAAAATGTTTCACAGCTTATAGAGTAAAATGTAGTGACTGTATTTTATGGGTGAAACACAGCAGCCAATTGTGGGCAGCAGTGACCACAAACAGTGGTGGATTGAGTGACCAAATTATTATTAGTTATTTTTTGAAGGGATTATTATCTGCCGAAAAGTAATTTGCCATTGTTAGTCAACACTAACAATCGGGTGCCTACTCACTGCTGGCAAACAGAGGTGTGTGGAGGAAGGAAACTTGCCTGTGGTTTTGCCCTGCTTGGTTCCAGCGCCTTGGGATGTCCTCCCGATGTGAAATGGGCAATACAAATGTCATTTGATTGTAGTTGTCGTCAAAGCGAGAACACTAACCACTTTAATTTTTTTATGGTCGACCGGGTGTGGAAATCCATCACTGCACTTTAGGAGTGTCCAACGTAAGCTGAGAATTCCACGCATCCCATCTGGAAATCCCAGAGACAGATTGTTGGAATGGAATGCGTACTCTCTCCCTGGAGGGATACATCTTACTTACCTAATTTTGGGAAGTATTAGGCGCAGGTTGGCAAGAGCCAAGACTTGGGGACCCCAGAGTGTGCGTTGGGGTAACTGCTGGAGTCTAACTGGACTGCTGGAGTCAGCTGAAACCACGTAGCTTGCCATTGATATTGCTGTCTGGCAAGCTTTCCCTCTGCTTGTCCAGCTAGGATCATCTTACCCATTAGGGCTTTTGTTTGCAGGGTTAACAGGAGCTGAATGGGATGATTCCCTGCTCCCAGTGACAGGTCTGCCCTTCCAGATCCTATCGAAGAGCCAGGCTGGGCTCAACAGCAGTGCCCTGGAGTACTGTGGACCTGCCTGGTGCAGACATTGGACTAGTAATCATCAGAGGGCTGGCTCGATCCCAACATTCCCTTGCCAAGCATGTCACCTTGGAGCCAGTTCAGCTCTAAGATGAACCCGTAGATTAATTTAATTGGGGGATTGTTGGTTGGGACACCATGAGAGAGAAACGCCCTTCTCTTTTCCAAAAGTGTCACGGGATCTTCTGAAGAGGCACAGAAGCACAGTTTAACATCTGATACCTCCGACAATGCAACAGCCATCCCCCAGTGCAGCATTAGACTGTTAGTTTAGAGTAGTGATTTGAAGTTCTGACTGTGTGCCTGTCTGCGTATCTATCTGTCTGACTCCAGTGTGTGTGTGTGTCTGTCTGCTCTTCACTGTCTACATGCTCCCCCTCGGTGACATAATCCACAGACATGGGGTAAATTTCCACATGTATGCGGATGACACCCAACTCTACCTTTCCGCTTCAACCCTGGACTCCAGGACTACTGGCGTTTGACTGCGGGTCTGTCTGACATTGAGTCCTGGATGATGGACAACTTCCTCCAACTAAACGTCAACAAGACAGAGGCCCTCCTGATCGGCTCACGTTAGCGCCTCTGCACCTCAGGTGCTGGTAACATCAGCACTCAAGGCTGCACTCTTCACCTCTCGAAGCCAGTCGGAAATCTGGCCGACTTGTTCAACCCTGAACAGTCCTTCCTCCCCAAAATCCTCGCTATGATCGGTACAGCTTTCCACCACCTCCGCAACATTGCCAGACTCCGCCACTATCTCACCCTCCATGCTGCCAAAACACTCATCCATACAATCATCACATCTAGGCTCGACTACGGCAATTCTCTCCTCGTCGGCCTTCCCAGCTCCTCCCTTCACAAGCTGCAGATTATTCAGAACTCTGCAGTTTGTGTACTCTCCCGCACTAGGTTCCATGACCACATCACTCCCGCCCTTGCCCATCTCCACTGGCTCCCCATCTCCCAGAGGGTCGAATTCAAGATCCTTGTCCTCACTTTCAAGGCCATTCACGGCCTTGCCCCCACCTATCTCTCCTACCTGCTGTCTCCCTATCCGCCTGCCTATCCCCTCCGTTCAGCGGGCTCTGGCCTGCTCTACTCCCCCCACCCGAACTGCCCTACCATCGGTGGCCGAGCTTTCAGCCTATCTGCCCCCACAGTCTGGAACTCCATCTCACAATCCCTTCGCCTCGCTTCCTCCCTTTCCTCCTTCAAGGCCAGTCTCAAACTTTCTCTTTGACTGTGCCTTCTGCTCCCCTCCTAACTACCCCTTCTCCTACTCTCCTTCCCCCTACCCTGACTCCCCCCCCCGTTCGGATCCCGACCTGACTGTTCAGCGCCTTGGGACGTCCTCCTGACGTGAAAGGCGCCCCATAAGTGTAATTTTGTTGTTGTTGTTGTTGTTGTCTGTGTCTGTCTGTTTATCTGTTCTGTGTCTGTCTGTGTATCTATGTCTGTGTTATGTTTGTGTGTGTTTGAGAGCATGCGTGTGTATGTCTGAGCATGTCATCACTTGCATACACAGAGCTTCTGACAATCTAAAGACCGTCAAGCGAGCAGGCTCAGTGTGCGGTCAGGGCTGCACTCGCCTGGATGAAGGACCACAATAATTCCATTGAGCTCACCACTGTTTAGATTGCTTCAAGTGAATGATTTTATTTGCCTTCCACTGGGACATAAGGCACCAGCTGACTAAGAAGTCACTTCCTGGACAGAGTGATGTTAGAGTGTTGTGATTAAGTGCCAATCCACACTCTCTCTCCTCCTCTTCAAATGCAAGACTGCACGAGTACCCCAGCAATTCTGTGTTTCTTTTAAAAACTACAAAGAAAGGCATCAAAAGTTAAGACCAAATTCAAAAAATTCCCAAACTCTGGCATTTCTGAAATGCTCCATAAATAGAGCTAATTTAGATGCAGATGAGATATCTCACTCTTGGGAGTGTTGGGGTTGCGAAAGCCTGATGTGGGAGAGGACATGAGCTGCAGAGTTTTGGATGATCTGCAGCTTGTGAAGGGAAGAGCCGAGAAGGCCGATGAGGAGGAAGTTTTCATAGTCAAGCCTTGATGTGATGAATGCATGGGTGAGCATTTCAGCAGCCTGAGATGAGCTGCAGAGTTTTGGATGATCTGCAGCTTGTGAAGGGAAGAGCCGAGAAGGCCGATGAGGAGGAAGTTTTCATAGTCAAGCCTTGATGTGATGAATGCATGGGTGAGCATTTCAACAGCCTGAGGGGTGAAATAGTGGCAGAGTCTGGCAATGCTATGGAGGTGGTGGAAGGCAGAGTTGGTCATGGCATGGATGTGGGGGAGAAAGGACAGTTCAGGGTCAAGCAAGACACCCATGTCCCTGACTGGCTTCAAGAGATGGAGTGTGCAGCCATGGATGCTGATGCTACCAGCATTCAAAGTGCGGAGGCGCTAACGCGAGCTAATAACGAGGGCCTCGGTCTTGCTAATGTTCAGATGAAGAAAATTGTCCCTTGTCCAGGACTCGATGTCAGCCAAGCAGGCAGTCAGGACACTGGTAGTCCTGGAGTTGAGGGTGGAAGTGGAGAAATAGAGTTGGGTGTCACCCGCGTACCTGTGGAAATTTACCCCATTCTCCCGATGATGGCACCAAGGGGAAACATGTAGAGGGTGAAGAGGAGGGGACCAAGGACAGAGCCCTGAGGAATGCCATGCAAGATGGTGTGGGGGTTGGAAGAAAAGCTGTTGGCAGACAGATATGGGGATGGTGTGAGAGATAGGACCTGGACCAGTCATGGACAGAACCTTGAAGGGTGAGATGGGAGGAGAGGCCCTGCAGGAGATTGAATGATAACCATAATTGTGCTTAAGAGTCTCCAAACCAAGCTGAGAATTCCATATGTGTCACCTACACATTCTGCTTACCTAATTTTGGAAAGTACCAGGTGCAGTTTGGCAAGAGTCCAGGCTTGGGAACCCCAGAGTGTACATTGGGGTAATTGCTGGAGTCTAACCAACTAGAATCACATAGCTTGCCATTGATATTGCTGTCTGATAAAGCTTTCCCGGTGTTTGTTCAGCTAGGACCAAGCCACCCGTTAGGGCTTTGGCTTCTAGGGTTAACAGTAGCTGAGTGAGGAGATTCTCTGCTGACAGGAACTGTCAGAGAGATCAAGAGAGCGAAAGTGAGGAGAATAAAAACAGGAAAAAAAGAGTCATGGAGGGAGAGAGAGAGGAAAATAAAGTGCGTGAGATAGAATGAGAGTGGAGTTGGCATGGTGTGGAACTTGAGTCACGCTACAACTCCCGATGACACCAATTGTTTAGTTTGTACTCTCGCCAATTTGTAGTATGCGAAATGTCCAGTTAATCTCACAGTTTGCTTATCTATGAGATTCCCCATGAGAAGTCGTTAATCCGAGTTGTGTAGGTGCCTGTTCAGGTGGATGTTAAAGCATGGGGCTGTTGGAAAATAGTTTCTACCCCTCGTGTCTTGGCCAATAATCCCCCAAATAAAATGGTGTCACTCACTCCATGGGTGCAGACGGGCTGTCACATTTCACCCACAAAATACAGTCAATTCACTTTACAGTATCTGTGAAGCCCTATGAGATGTCTCAAAAATGTGATGAGGCACTATATCAAATGCAAGGATTATTATTATTATTATCATCATAGAGCTCACAGTCCAGTCTGGCTCTCCACTGAGGGTTGGGTGCATTGTTGGGCATTGTCTTTTGGGTGAGACATTAAACCGAGGTTCTTTCTACCTGTTGAGCTGGGGGTTAAATTTGACATACAAATTTGTCATGTTGAAAGCTTCACAGGATTTTATTGTGAAGCTTAGTGACTGTTTGTTATGTGAAAGCAGAAGCCGATTTGCACACAGTGGAATCTCCCACAAACAGCTGTGATATAAATCAGTAATTTAATGAGTGATGGTATCAGCAAGATATGTGGAGTCCAGTAGCGTATTGGTAACGCAAGCTAGAGGACCTGGATTCAATTCCCAAACAGGATGAAATTTGGGTAAGTTTCCTTATTCCACACTCCTGTGTTTACCTAAGTAGGAACCTGATTGTTAATCATGGGTCTTAAACTTACAACCTTCTGATGAGGTGAGAGGGCTGCTGACTGAGCCTGTGTGTACAGAGAATAGCCCTGCAGGATCATTAATGTTCCCCTGAACGAACAGGACCTTGGTTTTATCTGAAGTCTCATCTGAAGGACAACACCTCTGAAAATGCGGCAACGCCCCCCAGTACTGTATTGGGGTATGATCTTAGACTGTGTGATTCCAAGTCCTCACATGTGGCTTGAATCCACAGCCTCCTGTCTCAGCGAGAGAGAGTGCTACCCACTGAGCCAGACTGACGCACAAGTTAAGCCTGTTACCTTATTGTGGTCATTTCCGCATATGGTTAACTCAGATTAAATGCAAAATGCTGAACTAAATTATTTTCAATATTTGGTTGAGTGCTGTAGGCACAGGCTTGCTCACTGTGTGACAGGCTCCATGTCACTTTTCAAAGGCTAAGGAAGAGTTTGCTGGAATTTATAGATTATTCCACAAGGACTCCAAATTGAAGCTGTGTATTCTATCTCTGGGAAGCCTGGGCTGTAGAATATTTCTTTCAATAATAATAATAATCCTTACTCATGTCTATCAGCATCCTGCACGAATATTCCCCAGATGAACTTTGGTCATATGCTGTTTGCACATTGGCTGCTAAATTTGGTATGTTGGTGCGACAGTCTGGCTCAGTTGGTAGCCCTCTCAATTCCTGGTAAGAAGATTGTGAGTTCAAACCCAACGACGGGACTTGGAGTCACAGTGTCTAATCTGACACTCCAGTGCATTGCTGAGGGTATGTTGCATTGTCAGAGGTGCTGTCCTTCAGATGAGACGTTAAATCAAGCTCCCATTTTCCTGGTCAGGTGGGCATTAAAGATCCCGAGGTGCTATTGGAAAAGAGAAGGGAGTTTCTACCTCCCAGTTTCCTGGCTAACAATCCCCCAGATACGACTGGTCATTCATTCCATGGCTGTTTGTGGGACATTGCTGTGTGCAGATTGGCTGCCACATTTCATTGACTTCACAATATATCCTGTGACTGTGTATTTCGTGGGAGAATTGTGGCAGCCAATTCAGCATAGCAATGTCCCACAAACAGGCAAGGATTGAGTGACCAAATTTATTTGATTATTTTTGACGGGATTATTACTCCCTGAAAGCGATCTGCCAATCTGTCATACCACACACTAACTAGCGGGTTCCTACTCACTGCTAGGTAAACAGAGACGTGTGGAGTAAGGAAACTTGCCTAAGGATTTGCCGTGCCATGAATCAAACACAGGTCCTCTCGCTTGAAAGGCGAGTGCTCTAACCAACCATAATGCTATGAGACTTCAATGACTATTTTGGATGAAACGTTAAACTGAGGTCCATCATATGCCTCATCAGGTGACACTATTTCATAAGAGAAGGGGGTTTCTCTCTCCTGGTGTCCTGGCTAACAATTCCCAGATACAACTGGTCACTCGCACTACTGTTTTGCTATGAAGTTGTTTGTCACATGCCCTTTATAGTAAAATCTTTGAGATGTGTCACAACAAAGCACTTGGAGACTTGATAAGGTACTATACCAAATATATTCTAGTGAATAACGAACCACGTTTTAGATTGAACCATTAAATGTTTGGATTGAGTTGAATTTCACTGAGAATTTGTTTGTGGTGAAGTAGATTGATGGATATGCACTTTTTCCATTTATTGCGCTAAATAAAATAATAATATTCCTCATACTTTACACAGCACTATCACAATAAGAATATCTCAAAGCTCCTCACAGGATCCTGTGGATTCCTGTAGCTCAGGGGTTAGAGCACTTACCTTACAAATGAGAGACCTTGGTTCAATTCCAGGTATGGCAAAACCTTGGGCAAGTTTCCTTACTCCACACTTCTAATAATAAACCCTCCCAAAAAAAACAACAGTAATAAAAATTGGTCATTTCAATCCATGACTGTTTGTGGGATACTGCTGTGCGCAATTGGCTGCTGCATTTCTCCCACATATATTCAGTCAATTCACTTTACAGTATATTCTGTGAAGCGCTTTGAGACGTCTAGAAGATGTGAAAAACACTATATCAAATGCAAGGATTGTTATTATTATAAACTGTAAAGTGTAGTCACTGTGGGCAAGTGAAGTGATTGGGCGCACATCTCACCATTTCTCGTTAGAACCCACTGGCTTTCCATCACCGAATGGATCGACTTCAAGATCCTCAAATCCCTTCACTCTCTGGTACCTCCCTACCTCTCTGATCTCCTCACTCCCCAATCCACCACCTGGAGCTTCCAATCTACCGGCACCAGCCTCCTGTTCATTCCTCACACCCTCCGCCCACCATCGGAGGTCGCATATTGAGCCATTACGACCTCAAGCTGGAACACTCTCCCTCCACCTTGTCCTCTCTCTCCCTTTTTCAAGTCCTGCCTGAAGGCCATTGACCTTGCTTACTGCCACCTCTCCCCCACACCTCTATCTTGGAGTCAGCCTCTGCTACTCTTAAGTGCTGTGAGTCACTAGCCTTGGGCGGAGGGTGTTTCACCAGTCGCCTCACTGTCCTCGCACAATGTGCACATTGTTGTTCTAGCCAATTTGCTCACAGCAACATCCAACAGCCTGTCAATTGAGTGACAAATTTTATCTGAAAGATAGTTCTCACCAGGTCACCAGGTGAGAAAAACTCCCTTTAACATCCACCTGGACAAGCACAGATGAAGCCTCAGTTTAACATCTCATCTGAAGGTCGGCACCTCTGACAATGCAGTACTTCCCCCAGCATTGCATTAGAGCCTCAGCCTGGACTGTGAGCCCAGAGTCCCTGACATGAAGATGCGCTATTTACAAGGCTTTACCTTCTACACCATCGCATTAAATTAGTAGTGATCCAGGCATTGTGCGAGGACAGTGAGGCGACTGGTGAAACATCCAGAATCAGCATGGTCTGACTATCCAGTGTATTTTGGAGGATTTTAGCGTTTGGGTGTATTAATGATCTCATTGTTGTCAATGTGTGCAGTGATGTGGAAATTCAGCTCAATCACAGGGCGCAGGACACGTGTCGATTTGTGCATTCTTCTGACTCAGAAGGCTGGGATTTCAAGCCTCACTTTGGGGACTTTGAGTTGACAGTGCAAGTTGACACACTAATGTAGTGCTGGGAAGAGCATTACATTGTCAGAGGTGCCATCCTTTGGATGAGACATTAAACTGAGGTCCTCTCTGTGCCTATTCAATTGGACATTAAAGATCCCGTGCTGCTTTTGGAAAATAGAAAGGATCTTTAATATCCACCTGAACAGGCACAGATGAAGAGCTTGGTTTAACATCTCTCCAACGTGAGGGCTGTTTTGAGTTGTCTGAGCCAATTGCTTTGTGAGGCAACTGCTGTGTCGAGCAGTAAAACGTGACTGTACAAGGCTGAGATTGCATTCATTGGAAAAGCATTCAAAAAGTGATTGGTACACATACTAATTTACCTCTCCACTCCGGCTGCTTTAACATCAATTGGTTTTTGAGGCAGCGATTACAAGACAGCATAATAACTGTCTCACAATGCCTGTAAAGCACCTCATTGACAGGCTGCTGATGATTTACAGAGTACAGTGGCTGTTATAGACTCAGTATTGTGCATGTGTGAATGCTTTGTAGCATTCCAAATCTGGAGTCCTTTAGCTTAGTCCTTTAGTAATTAGAGCACTCGCCTCACAAGTGAATAAAGCTGGGTTCGATTTCCAGGCAACAACAACAACAAAATTACACTTGTTGAGTGCTTTTCACATCAGGAGGACGTCCCAAGGCGTTGGGCACACCTGAAACTTCCTTAGAGGCACGTTTTCTTACTCTACACACCTCTGCTTACCTAGCAGTAAGTAGGAACCTGATTGTTAGTCGATTGGCAGGTTACTTTCTGGGAGTAACAATACCTCCCAAAAAAATTATAATTTGGTCACTCAACCCATGACTGTCTGTAGGACATTGCTGTCTGCAATTGGCTGATACATGTCTCCCACAAAAATATGCAGTTGATTCACTTTAATAATAATGATAATTATTATTATTGCATTTGATATTGCACCTTATCATGTCTTTCAGACGTCTCAAAGCACTTCAAAGAATATACTGTAAAGTGAGTTGGCAGTATATTTTGTGGGCATTCGAGACTTTTCAAGATGTAATAAGGCGCTGTATCAAATCCAAACATTATTATTATACTGTATTTATTATTATTCAGAGTAGTGTTCTGACTTTCCCATCCCTCCAGTGCCTGATGTTAAGCTGATTTGTTTTGATTTAGTATAGGGTAATTGCACAGGCACAGAGAATATCATCCTGGGGACTTTGAGCTCACGATCCAGGTTGTAATTTTTTTGTTGCTCAGCCAGGTGTATGATGTGCAAAAAACCAATCACCAAGCGTCTCCAAACCAAGCTGAGAATTCCATGCGTCCCACCCACACATGGAAATCCCAGAGATAGATTGTTGGGATGGAATGCACACTCCCTCCCTAGAAGGGTGCATCCTGTTTACCTAATTCCAGAAAATATTAGGCGCAGTTTGGCAAGAGCCAAGGCTTGGGGGACCCCAGAGTGTGTGTTGGGGTAACTGCTGTTGTTGATTCTGATATTCTGCTGTCAAACATGTCACCTTACAGCCAGTGAGAATAGCTTCAAATCCATAATGAGTTGGTGGAAATTGTTCCTTATCCAGGTCTTGATAGATGGGTGGGGAGAATCTCAGTGGACCTGGGGTCAAGGATGGGGTGGAGAGGTAGATTTGGGTGTTAGGCCATATACGTGGAAGTTAACACTGTGTTTGTTGTAACCAAGGTGGGTATAGATGAGGAAAAGAGGATGGGGATGCGGGCAAGGATATAGAGCCTACGGATCAGTGCAGGTCACGGAGCAGGGGCAAGTGGAGAAGCTGTTATGAGGCAAAGTGAAGCAATGTGTCAGGTAGGGCTGGAGCCAGGAGCTTGAGGTCCCATGGATGTGGGCAAGGGAGGAGAGGCGATCAAATAAGATGGAATGGTCGATCATATCAAAAGCAGCAGAGGGGAGCCCTGGTCACAGAGGCACAACTTCATTGGTGGCAATGCTTTGGCTGTCTGTGCTGATATTCCACTTTGCAACCCAGAACCTTGAGCCAGGGCACTGCTGATGATAGCACAGCCCAGCCTAGTTCATTGGCAGGACCTGGAAGGGCAGACTAGACACTGAGGGCAGGGAATTCTCCCCCACTCAGCTCCTGTTAACCCTGCAAGCCAAAGCCCTTATGGGTAGGGTGGACATTGGACAAGCAGTTGGATAGCTTGCCAGACAGCAATATCAATGGCAAACTATGTGATTTTATCTGGTTAGACTCTAACAGTTACCCCCAAGGCACACTCTGGGGTACCCCAAACCTTGGCTATTGCCATCCTGTGCAAAGACTTTCCAGAGTTCGGTGAGTTCGTACTTCCAGCGAGATAGTGTGCGTTCCAATCCAACAATCTATCTCTGGGATTTACCCCCCAAAACAAGAACCCTGAGCCAAAGACCTATTGGTATATGTGATTGAATAGTTCTGGGTTTAATGCTCTGCATCTCATTTACTATCTTGTAGACGGAGCTCAGTAAAATCCCGTCCCTTGCTGAGACGCCTCTTTTCAAGGCTGATGAGTTCTATCTTATCTAATCTTGAAGAAACAGTAATGAAAAGCACTGGCTAAAGGTCACACTTTGCGTTTCCATAGCAGCAGCTGCTTCTACATGTGGTCATGAGGGAAATGGACCAATCTCCACTAATACATTTAGCAAATAACCCTCTCAGCTGTCACTGTGTGGCCACCAGGTACAGGGTAATAATAATAATAATAGTCTTTGTGTTGAATATAACACTCTATCACATCTTTGAGACATCTCAAAACACTATACAGAATGCACTGTCCTCCCAACGTGAAAGGCACTCTAGAAATGTAATTTTGTTGTTGTTGTTGAACTTATTGTATATTTTGTGGGGGAAATGCAACAGCCAATTGCAGTGTCCCACAAACAGTCGTGGATTGAGTGACCAAATATATATTTTTGGAATAATAGAAATAATTGACGAGTGTGTGACCAAAAGCGACTTATTTTGAGGCAAAACATGTTGCTGACGTCAACAGCAGATTATTAATAATAGTAATAATTCTAACATTTCATCCTGCGTCTTTCGCATTGGGAGGAGATTTCAAGTGCCTCACTGTAATATGTAGTGACTGTGTGATTTGTAGGCTATGAATATGAAAATTGTAGGTTTGAGGGGTATATGTTAGAGTTTGTGGGGCGGAGGGATTAATAATAATAATCCTTGTATTTGATATAGTGCTTTATGACATTGATAAAGTGACTGTACTTTGTGGGCGACACACAGCAGCCAATTGCGCACTGCAGTGTCCCACAAACAATCTTGGATTGAAGTGACCGATTTATTACAGTAAAAGCCCGTTTATCCAGCACCCTTGATGCTTGGCCAATGCCAGTTAAAGTGCATGCCGGATATTCAGCCGAAAACACACACAAAAAAGTTTACGAATAAATTGTTTAAAAATGCATTTTTCCAGATAAATTCCGGTTAATCGAATGTGGACCTTTTTTTTGAGGTGCCGGTTATACGGAAGTTATGGTTGATCGGGCGCTGGATAAGCGGGCTTTTACTGTATTGTGTTTTTGAAGGAATTATTACCCCCAGGAAAACGATCTGCCAATCGACTAATAACTGGGTTCTTACTTACTGTTAGGTAAACCGAGGCGTGTGGAATAAGGAAACTTTCCAATCGTTTTGTCCTACCTGGGAATCAAATCTAGGTCCTCTTGCTTGTGAGGCGAGTGCTCTAACCACTAAGGTGCAGAATGCTCCAAATGACATTCATCTACACTGTAAATTTCTGAGTCCAGCCTGATGCGCCAGGGCGGTGCTGGTGGGGAGCTCTATCTGAGTGCTCAAAGGTCCCATCCTTCTAGTGAGATCATACATTGCAGTTCCATCTGTGTCTGTTTGGTTGTTCCAGACTTTAGCCATTCTGCCCCCATTCCTGGAGTTCCATCCGCCTTGACTCCTTCGAGGCTCATCTCAAGACCCTTAAGTTTGATTATATGTTCGATCATCCCCCTACCCCCATCCTCCACTCTTTCTGATCCCAACTCTATACTTGGGTCCAAATCCCTGACTGTCTAGCACCTTGGGACATTCTCCCAACATGAAAGGTGCTGTGGAAATGTACAGTAATTTGTTGTTATTGTTGCTGCTGCTGCTGTGGAGACTAGAATTGGGCACAATACTCCAAATGTGGTTTAACCAAGATTTTGTATCAATTCAACGTCACTTTATACTCCATCCCTCTGCAGTTGGACTTGTGACCTGACATTCTAGAACAGTGAAAACTCTGACCTGTGAGTCTCTCCATCTGTTTGAAGTATTTGCTAACCTGCTCCTTACTTCAACCACAAAGTTAAAACTACAGGAACAAAGTGAGTTACTCTGATGGGAATTACAGCCTTAGTTTAAATTCACCGTGTACCCTTTCCTCCTGCCTGATATCCATAATTAATAATAATAATTCTTCTATTTAATATAGCGCTTTTCACATCTTCTAGACGTCTCACAGCACTTCACAGAATATACTATAAAGTGAATTGACTGTATATTTGTGGGCAAAACCCACAAATGAATTCCTTACACTGACAACTGCTTGTGCTGGCAGACTAAAAGGTTTTCGCCTTTACCTCACCTCTCCCCCACCCCCGCCTTCTCCGTCAATACGAGCCTGCATCGCATCTCCCACCTACTCTGAACCCCCATCAACCACTCTACCCACCTCTAACCACTCTCTACAACTTTATCCCGAAACCCCTCCTCCTTGCCTCCTCCCTCCCCACAATGGCGGAGCTGGGTGATATTATGGAGGTGGGGGAAGAAGGAGCGAATTATGGCACAGATGTGGGATAGAAAGGACAATTCCAGTGAAATAAGATGCCATCCTTGGATGGTGCTGCTGTCAGTTGCCTGAAGTGCGAACGTGATGACAGGGGCCAATCAGGAGGGTTGTTTGAAGTTCAACTGTAGAAAGTTAGCTCTTATCCAGGACTTGATGTCTGATGGACATTCTGTCAAGGCAGCAGTGGTCCTGGAGTTAAAGGTGGAGGCAGAGAGTTTGGTGACATCCACAAACATGTGTAAGTTGATCCCTAGCGTATCTACATGATCCAAGAGGGAGTATGTAATAATAATAATAATCCTTGCATTTGATATAGTGCTTTTCATGTGTTCTAGATATCTCAAAGTGCTTCACAGAATATATTGTAAAATGAATTGACTGTATATTTGTGGGCGAAACGCTGCAGCCAATTGCGCCCAGCAGTGTCCCACAAACAAAACATGGATTGAGATGACAAATTAAAAAAATTTTTGGAGGGTTTATTATCAGGCCTGTGGAGTAAGGACACTTGCCCAAGATTTTGCCCTGCCTGAAATCGAATCCTGGTCTCTTGTTTGTAAGGCAAGTGCTCTAACCATTGAGCTACAGAACTCCATAATTGTTGGCACCTTCGGATGTCTTCGTGTCGTGTGAAGCACTGTATAAATACACTTTGTTGTGTTGTGGGTGTTGCATCCCATTGTGTGGTGGTTAGCTTACTTACGTCTCTGTTTACGTAGGAGTAAGTAGAAACCTGTTTGTTAGTTGATTGGTGGGTCACTTTCCTTAATAATATCTTGGAGTCCTGTTGCTCAGTGGTTATAGAGCGCTTGCCTTACAAGCGCTTTGAGACGTCTCAGCAATGTGATCTAGAGCAAGGATTGTTTATGTCGTATAAAACAAAAGGATTATTATGTTCTCTTTTAATCCATTGTAATCAGCTTTTTAAAAAAAAATAGAGTGCTTTTGGAAGCGGAGGAGGCTGGGGTGGGGGTTGGGGGCTAGGGGGAGAGTGGTGCCTGTGCATTCCGCTTGCCTGTCGCTAACCTGAGGCAGAGAAAGATAAACCACGGGGTTTGAAACAAAAGGAGCCATTGTGTAAAGTAATCCTGAGGACTTCAATAAATAACATGAGATCAGCACTGACTGGGACATGGCGAAATCTACAAACAATGGATTGTGATACTGCCAATGCTGTGTGATGTGACTGACTGACTCGACTCACTGACTACAGCAGATGATCTGCTGGGCAGTTGGAATCAGTAATAAAAAGCTCTTTGCTCTTCGGACTGTGGGTGTGGGGGGGTGGGTAAGTGAGAGTGAACTGCTGTTATGTCAGTCATTCACAGTACCCGGCCTGGCAAAGCTGAGGTATCCAACACGCACAGCTCCACACTGAGCTACCTTCAGCCTCCTCTCCCTCCACCTCACACTGGTCTGCAAGGCTGTCACAGTTAACATCGAGCGGTTTGTTGCTCTGGGAGGGAAGCAGGCAAACGTTCCGAGTTATTCGATCCTCTTCTAATCGAACAACCATTAGAGAAAGACAAGGCTGGTGTCAGCATTCTGCCCTGGCTGGCTGGTTTGCTGGCTGAACTGCCTGTTACGTGACTCACAGTAACAGTGAGAGAGTCTCGCTTGGCAGCTTGTTTCGCCTGTTTGTTTGTTGAGAGTATGATTGAGGTTCCTGGACTATCAGTCTGACTGCTGCCCCTGGCTGCCCTAATGCCTTTGGTGTTAAACCTCCACGAGCCAAGTGGCTAGACAACAACAACAACTTGTATTTATATCATACACACACCCGGTCACAACTTTTACGCAGCATTGAGGGCTGGTTTTTAACATGCAACAGTTCCCAGGTGAGTGAGTGAATGAGTGAAGGAGGGAGGGAGGGAATGACAGAGGGTGTGAGGGAGGGAGTGAGGGAGGGAGCTAATCTCTGTGTGAGTGATCTCAGTGCTGAGAGTTTTGAAATGAATTACTCAGGTGGAAACACCAAATGGATTTCCTTTTTTCAATACTGTCGGATTAATATCTCAAGTATAGCTCTTACATAGTGTAGTACTGTACAGTAGTAATAATACTAAATCTAATAATAATAATGCTTGTCGATATTTCTCCATATCAGGAGGATGTCTCAAAGCGCTTCACAGAGTACTTTAAACAACGACAAAGTTACATTTGTAGAGTGCCTTTCACCTTGGGAGGACATCCAAAGGCGCTGATACAAAGTGTAGTGACTTAGTAGGTGTGTTAGGTATGACGGAGGGAGTGAGGAAGGGAGTGAGGGAGGGAGCTAACCTTTGTGTGAGTGATCACCTACTAACACACCTCAGTAAGTGTGTTAGTAGGTGAAGGCAGCAGCCAATATCCTAGAAACAATCATGAATCCCCTTAATTTTATCTGGGGGATTGTCGGCCAGGTCACCGGGAGAGAGAAATTCTCTTTTTCATTAGTGCCGCGTGATCCTTAACATCCACCTGATGGGACTTCAATTTACCATCTCATCTGAAGGACAGCACCTCTGACAATGCAACACTCCCCACAGCACTGCATTGGAATATCGACAGTAACAACCACAAATTGTGTTCACACAACGCCTCGGACATTGGGAGGATGTCCCGAGGTGCTGACAGTGAAGTATTTGCATCTGAGCTGGGGATCAAGAGGGGTGGAGGGCAGGGAAGGTGAGAGGATTACCGTAGGCGCGGTCAAAGAGCATTGTCTTGAGACGAGCCTTGAAGGAGGCTAGAGAGCTGGAGAGGTAGAGGGATGGAATTCCAGAGGATAATAATAATAATAATCCCCGTATTTGATATAGCGCCTTATCACGCCGTTGACTCGTCTCAAAGTGCTTCACGGAATATATTGCAGAGTGGACTGACTGTGTGTTTTGCAGGCGAAACTCAGCAATCAATTGCACACAGCAGCATCTCATAAACAGTCAGCAAGCTCAGAATCTCCGATGTAGGGCTTTGTGGGCTTTACACATGGGCGATATATATGGGAGATAGAGAGTAATGTGTTTGATTTGAAACACAGACAAATCATTGAGAAACATATACAGTAGTTACTGGAATAAATGGCAATAATGCACTGACAGAAACAGTAAACTGAGCGTGATGTTATCTCTACTTAAAAGCGGTGATGATTCAAGATCACATTAAATACTGAGCACCACCTTCAACTCTAACAATAACAACAAAATTACATTTATATAACTGGGAGGTTAGGAGGAAGGTCTTCACACACAGAGGGAAGGGGGTGAGGGGAATAGAGGGATGTGGGAGAGGGGAATAGAGGGATGTGGGAGAGGGTAACACAAGAGTGTTGGAGAGGGGAATAGAGGAGTTTACGGGAGGGGTGTAGGCTTGGGTATTTCAGTGCTATAATGTTCTGCGTAACTGTAAGTAAAAGTACAGTTTGTGTACAGTAATTAAACCGATTTCCTCTCTGAGTTTGCGCTGGTGTCTCTGACAGCTGGGTGGACCACAGGGTATTTCAGGACAGCTGATTCTGTCGTCAGACAGTCAGTGTCTCACAAACATGAACCGCTGAGTGAGAGACAACTACAGCTGCCTGCACAGACATGCGGTGTGAGGAGGTGGGGGGGGAAGGGTTGAGGTGAGTGAGGGAGGGGAAGCAATGAGGATTGTTGTAGTATAATTGGGAGCTGCAAGCACTAATCACTGGGTCGGAAAGTTGGCTTCAATCGCCATGTGAGCTCAAAGCTATATGAGTTTAGCTGGTTAGACTCCAGCAGTTACCCCAATGCACTGATGGGTATGGTGATGGGTTTCTGTGTGTGCCAGACACCCAGCTAATCATGGTGATGAGTGTCCGTGTGTGTGTCAGGCAACTGACTGACCAAAATGTTGTCCCCCCAAAAAGATTAAATCAACCATTTTGAAGAGCATCTTCTCATTTATATGGTACCTGACAGCAAATGTTACAGTAATAAAAATAATCTTTGCATTTGATATAGCGCCTGGACACATCTTCAAGATATCTTAAAGCGTTTCACAGACTACACTGTAAGGTAAATTGACTGTGGGCAAAATTGGCAGCCAATTGCTGGATTTAGTTTAGAATGTAGTGACTGTATTGTGCGGATGATTACGACTGCCAATTTTCATACTGCAATAATAATCCTTGGATTTAATTTAGCGCTTTCACATCTTCTAGACATCACAAAACGCTTCACAGAGTATCCTGTAAACTGAATTGACTATATATGTGGGCAACACGTGGCAGCCAATTGCACATAGTCCCACAAACAGTCGTGGATTGGAATGACCAATTTTATTATTGTTTGTTTTTTAGGGATTGTTATCAGGCGTGTGGAGTAAAGAAATTTGTCCAAGGTTTTGCCCTGCCAGGAAAAAACCTAGGTTTCTCGCTTGTAAGGCGAGTGCCCTAACTCCTGAACTGCAGGACTCTGCAAACAGGCATAATGAAAATGATTGTATCTGGAGGATTGTCCAATTGGATTGACACCGGGAGAGGGCAAGTCCCTTCTCTTTTCCGACAGTGTTGTGCTTAAGATTTACTGGCAGGTTCCATGTGTTCCACCTACACAGTGAAATGTCCCTGTATCTGGAATGGAATGCACAGCGCCATTAAAAGCACCGTCTCATTGGCTTCTCCATTCCTTGTCTATCTAGAACCACTCTATCCATTAGGGCTTTGGATCGCAAGGGTTAACAGGAGCTGAATGGGAGGAATCACTGCTCCCAGTCACTGGCCTGCCAATGAGCCAGGCTAGAGGGTGGACATGACACTGACATTCAGTTGCAAAGCATGTCATCTTGATGCCAGTTCAGCTCCGAGGAGAGGAACTTATTTTCCTACTCTCCCCCCACCACATATTGGCTTGTGCCCCTAAGATTGTTCCACTCTCTTTATGTGAGAGGGATTCTGTTGCTAGGATCTACAGAGATTCCTGTGAAGACTGTGTGTTTGGCATTGGAATTGTTGGATTGGTGGCATATTGGGAGCAGGACAAGCAGTCTTTCTGTTTCTAAATGGCGACTTGTAATTGAGAAATCTGCCCAGTCAGTTCCTGTCCCTTAACGATGAAATCCCTTCGAGTAGTGGTTGGAGTACTCACATGCCAAGCAAGCAAGAGGATCCAGGTGCAATTCCCCGGCAGCGCAAAAACTTTGGCAAGTTTGTTCCACAAACTGCCTCCGTGTTTCACCCATGAAGCGTAGTCGGTTCACATAAGGACACAAGAACATAAGAATAAGGAGCAGGAGTAGGCCATTCGGTCCCTCAAGCCTGTCCCGCCATTCAATAAGATCATGGGTAATCTTCTAATTAAACTCCGCCTTATCCCCATATCCTTTAATCCCTTCATCCATAAGAATTCTATTAGTTTCAGTCTTGAATATGTTCAAGGACTGAACATCTGCAGCTTTTTGGGGTAGAGAATTCCATAAATTCACTACCCTCTGAGTGAAAAAGTTTTTCCTCAACTCAGTGTGAAAAGGCTGACCCCTAATCTTAAAACTGTGACCCCTAGTTATTGTTTCTCCCACCAGGTGAAACAGTCTCCCACTGTCTATTCTGTCATGCCCCTTAATTACCTTATAGGTTTCTATAAGATCACCTCTAATTCTTCTATATTCTAGAGAATGTAAGCCTAGATTACTCAACCTTTCCTCATAGCTCAACTGCATCATCTAGGAACCAATCTAGTGAATCTAAACTGCACCCCGTCTAAGATGAGTATGTCCTTTCTTAAATAAAGAGACCAAAACTGCACACAATATTCTAGGTGCGGTATCACCAAGGCCCTATACAGTTGCGGTAAGACTTCCCTACTCTTATATTCTAACCCTTTTGTAATGAACGCCAACATACCATTAGCCTTCCTAGTTGCTTGGTGTACCTGCATACTAACGTTTTGTGACTGGTGTACAAGGACACCCAAGACCCTCTGAACACTAACACTGTCTAGTCTCTCCCCTTCTAGAAAATAATCCACTTTTCTGTTTTTGCTACCTAGGTCAATAACTTCACACTTCCCCACATTATATTTCATCTGCCCACTTTCCTAGCCTATCTATATCCCGTTACATTTTTTTGGCGTCATCCTCGGTGCTTACTCCAGTTTTGTATTATCCGCAAATTTACATATTTTAAGTTTGATGTCCTTGTCTAGATTATTGATATAGGTTGTAAATAGTTGAGGCCCAAGCACTGATCCTTGTGGCACTCCACAAGTCACATCCTGCCGATCTGAGAAGGACCCGTTTATCCCTACTCTCTGTTTTCTTTCCGTTAGCCACTCTTCAATCCATGCTAATATTTTGCGTTTAATTCCATGGGCCCTAATCTTGTGTATCAGCCTTTTATGTGGCACCTTATCGAATGCCTTCTGAAAATCTAAATACACTACATCTACTGGATGCCCCCTATCCAACCTGCTAGTTACGTCCTCAAAAAGCTCTAAAAGATTTGTTAAGCATGACTTCCCTTTTGTAAGGCCATGTTGACTCTGCCTAATCATGTGTGGTCTTCTAAGTATCCCACTACTATGTCCTTAATTAAGGATTCTACAATTTTCTCTACCACTGATGTCAGACTAACTGGTCTATAGTTCCCTCCCATCTTCTCTCTCCCACCCTTCTTAAATAGTAGTGTGACATTTGCGATCTTCCAATCAATGGGAACCGTTCCAGTATCCAGAGAAGTTCAAGCACAAGACATCCACTATCTCATCGGCCATCTCTTTTAAAACCCTAGGATGCAGACCATCAGGTCCAGGGAATTTGTCATTTTTCAATCCCAGCAGTTTCACTTTAAAATGCATTCTATAAAACACTTTCAGATGTCCCCACGACGTGATAAGGCGCTACATCAAATGCAAGGATGATGATTCTTATGAAATGTGTTGGCACCTCAGAGAGGAAAAGAATACTGACACTAATTTTGTGAATTGCTAGAGTCTCAGCCTATCTCAGTTGGTTATATAAGCCTTGTCCTCTACATCAGAAAGTTGTGGGTTCAAGCCCCATGTCAGCGACTCTGAGCTCACAGTCTAGGCTGACGCTTAAGTACAGTGCTGGGTGGGGGGGTGCTGCGTTGTTGAGTGATGTGTCTGTTCAGGTTGACTTCCTGTGAGCTAACATACGATTTGCTTGGCCAAGAAGTTTAAGGTCCATCCAGTTCACCTTCCACCATCGTGGCAATCGCTTGACATGTCGTGTCCTAAACTATATACTGTACCCAGAGATATTGTTTCCTAGTAGAAATCTTTCTAATTTGTTCTTGAAACGCACAACACTTTCCGTTTCCACCAGGGTAGTCTCTTCCATATGTTTACTGATCGCTGAAGTAGTATTTCCTCAGATTCGTTCTGAATTTACACCCCTTCAATTGTAGGCCATGTCCTCTGGTTCTCAAGATAAAACAGCTTCTTGTGGTCTATGTTATCTAGTCACTTCAACAACAACAACAACTTAAACTTATAAAGCACCTTTCACGTCTGGAGGACGTCCCAAGGTGCTGCACAGGAGGTGTGTGACCCGAGCTGGGAGGGGGGTGTTCGGGAAGGGGTGAAACAAGTAGGGGAGGTCGAAAAATTCGGGGGGGAACAAAAGGCACGGTCAAAGAGGAAAGTCTTCAAACCGACCTTGAAAGAGGAAAGGGAGGAAACAAGGTGGAGGGATTGGGGGATGGAATTCCACAGGGTGGGAGCGGAAAAACTGAAAGCCCGGCCTCCAATGGTGGGGCGGTTCGGACGGGGGACTTGGAGCAGGCCAAGACCTGCTGAACGGAGGGTCCGGGTGGGCTTATAGGGGGAAAATAAGTCGGTTAAGTAGGGCGGGGCAAGGCCGTGTAAGGCCTTGAAGGTGAGGACGAGGATCTTGAACTCGATCCTCTGGAGGATGGGGAGCCAGTGGAGATGGGCGAGGGTGGGGGTTATGTGGTCGCGGAGGTGGGTGCGGGATAGTACACGGGCTGCAGAGTTTTGGATGACTTGCAGCCTGTGAATGGAGGAACTGGGGAGGCCGACGAGGAGAGAGTTTCCGTAGTCCAGCCGTGAGGTGATGTATGCGTGCACGAGTGTTTCGGCAGCGTGGGGGGTGAGGTAATTGCAGAGCCTGGCAATGTTGCGCAGGTGGAAATAAGCAGTGCCGGTCAAGGCACGGATGTGGGGGAGGAAGGAGTGTTTATGGTCGAACGTGATGCCGAGGTTCCTGACTGGCTTTGTGAGGTGGAGATTACAGCCTTGGATGTTGAGGCTGGCAGTGCCCGATGTGCGGAGGCACTGGCTTGAGCCAATCAGGAGGGCCTCAGTCTTGCTCACGTTCATTTGGGGGAAGTTGTCCCTCGTCCAGGACTCAATGTCGGACAGACATGTGTCAGAACATCGATGGTCTGGAGGTTGAGGGATGAGGCAGAAAGGTACAGCTGGGTGTCGTCCGCATACATGTGGAAATTTACCCCATGTTTGCGGATGACATCGCCCAGGGGGAGCGTGTAAATGGTGAAAAGGAGGGGGCCGAGGACAGAGCCCTGGGGGACGCTGTGAGAAACTGTGCGGGGGTTTGAGCAGAAACCGTTGGAAGAAACAAAATGTAGGCGGTCGGTCAGGTAGGAATGGAACCAGTCAAGGACTGTGCCTTGAAGGTTGAGGTGGGACGAAAGACGTTGGAGGAGGATGGTGTGATCGACTGTGTCGAACGCAGCAGACAGGTCAAGGAGGACGAGGAGGCAGAGGGAGCCCTGGTCGCAGGTGGTTAAGATGTCATTAGTGACCTTGACCAGGGCAGTTTCTGTGCTGTGAGTAGGGCGGAAACCTGATTGGAGGGGTTCAAGGAGTGAGTGAATTGAGAGGAAAGAGCGGAGCTGGGAGGCAACCACTCTTTCAAGGACCTTAGATAAAAACGGGAAGTTGGAGATGGGTCGGTGGCTTGATGGCTGCGAAGCATCAAGGGAGGGTTGTTTCAGGATAGGGGTGATGGTGGCTGTTATAAGGGAGGTAGGGACGGTGCCTGAGGAGAGGGAAAGGTTGATGGTGTCAGAAATGAGCGGGGCCTAAAGGAGGAGCTGGGTGCGGAGGAGGGGGGTGGGGATGGGGTCCAATGAGCACGTGGTTGGTTTCATGGAGGTGATTATTTTTGTGACTAAAGACGGAGTGGTGGGGTTGAAAGTATGAAAGGGGGGGTGGGTGGGGGTTGAAATAACGAATGGAGTGGCGGAGGTGGAGGAGACTTGAGGGGAGGAAACCGCAGAGCGGATTCTCTCTATTTTGGACTCGAGGAAGTCCAACATTTACTCGCAACGTTCGTTTGAGGAAAGGATCTGCGAAGCGAGGCGGGGGGTGCGGAGGAGCTGGTTGGTGGTGGCGAAGAGGAGGCAGTGGTTGTCCTTCGCTTCCAGGATTATCCTGGAGTAGAAGGCTGATTTGGCAGTGGCTAATGCAGAGCGGTAAAATTTGATGCGGTCCAGCCAGATTTGCCAGTGGACCGTGAGGCCAGATTTGAGCCAGGTGCGTTCAGCTGCTCTCACTTGGCTTTTGAGGGAACGGAGGTGAGTTATGTACCACGGTGATGATTGGGAGTGGGAGACGGTTCTGGAGGTGAGGTGGGCCAGGGTGTCGAGGGTAGTGGAGAGGGTGTTATGGAGGGTGGTGGAGGCGGAGGATGGGTCGGTACAGGAAGAATGCCACAGGGGGAGCAGGTCGGAGGTTTCGAGGGCAGAGGTGAAAGTTTGAGGAGGAATCTTCTTCCAGGGCCGGTAGAAGATGGTGGTGGGTTTGGAGGTGGAGGGGGGAGGGATAGAGGTGTTGAAATAAATGAAAAAATGGTCTGAAATGGCCTTGTCGGTGATGGTGACGCCAGAGACGTTGAGGCCTCGGGTGATCACCAGATCAAGTGGATGGCCGTGGGTGTGGGTGGCAGTGTGAACGTGAAGGGAAAAATTGAAGGATGAAAGCAAAGAGGAAAATTCAGAAGAGATGGGGCAGGAGGGGGTGAAATGGAGGTTGAAGTCGCCAAGAATAATAAGGCGATCAGAGGAGGCACAAAGGGAGGTTAAAAGTGAAGTCTGAAATGAAAGTGGGGGAGGGTTTGGGGGAGTGATAGACTAAAAGGATTTTGAAGGAACTGTGGGAGGAGTGAGAAAGGGTTAGCTGTTCAAAAGAGGGGAAGGAACCGGAGGAGTAGCGGGATAGGGCGAGAGATGTCTTTGAAATGAGGGCCACACCACCGCCACGACGGTTGGGTCGAGGAGCTTGGTGGAATGTGTAGTTGGGTGGTGTGGCTTCTACAAGCGGGAAGGTGTTGCCTAGGGTGATCCAAGTCTCCGTCAGGGCCATGATGGCCACTTCAGAATCTGAATGACCATAATCATATCGCCCCTCAACCTTCTCTTCCCCAGTGTGAACATGTCTAAGTTATCTAATCGCTTCTCGTAGTCCAGTCCCTCCATTCCCTCAATTATTCCGGTTGCTCTCGTCTGTATCCTTTCATTCACTGCAATATCCTTTTTGTACTGCCATGACCAAAACCGCACAATGGGGTCGCACCAGTAATTTATAAAGTGGCAGGATTACCCCGCTATTTAGGATCACTATTGCCCTTTTTATACAATCCAGTTTGATACAGCGCCTTTCATGTCAAGCAGACATTTGAAAACACTTCACAAGCTTTATACATTTATATAATGACCTTCACGCAGGGAGCGTCACAGAGCACTTGAAAAGCATTTACTGTAAAATGTAGTGACTGTGTATTTTGTAGACAAACATGCAGGCCTATTTGTAAGCAGCAATATCCCACAAACACTGGACGGTCAGTATGGATTGTGAACTCAGAGGCCCAGACATGAGGCACATTTCAGAAATCCATTACCGTGCTTAAGAGCAGCCAAGCCAAAATGAGAATTCCCCACATGTCTGTCAGTTACATACTGGGAGTTCTCGTTTCTGGAATGGAATGCGCACTCTCTCCCTGGAGGGATGCACGCTGCTCGCCTAATTCCGGAAAGTACGAGACGCAGGTTGACAAGAGCCAAGGCTTGAGGAATCCTAGAGTGTGCATTGAGGTAACTGTTGGGGTCTAACCAGCTAAAACCACATACTTTACCATTGATATTGCTGTCTGGCAAGCTTTTCTGCTGCTTATCCAGATAGAACCACACTAGCTGTCAGTGTTTTGGTTTGCAAGGTTAACAGGAGCTGAGTGGGAGAATTCCCTGTCACAGTGACTGGTCTGCTCTTCCACATCCTAAGTCCCAACTTGGGGTTTAAACCAAAAGCTCTTGAATCAGAGTGCTATCGACAGGGCCAGGCTGACACATTGACATTTACCTGTCCGTCTCTCTGCGACATTGTGGTGGTTTGAGCACAAAGTCAGCATCATGCATTTGGAATTGTAAGAATGAACAACATCAAGGAATGTTCCTAGTCCACAGTTCTAACATCTGTCGTCTAATTTGATAGGGTATTGATCGCAACAAGGTGCTGAATATAGCATTGTATGAAACAAAAGGCACTTTACTGTTAAAATCTCTCCCACTCTTATTGTGAGGAATTGGTTTGGATGCGACATTACGTGAACCAGAGCTCACAGTCCAGGCTGAGGCTCCAGTGCAGTGCTAAGGGCAGCGATGCATTGTCAGAGGTGCTGTCCTTCAGGTGAGACGTTAAACCCAGGCCCCATTTGTGCCTGTTCAGGTGGACATTAAGGATACCCATGGCACTGTATTTGACAAGAGAAAGGAGTTTCTCTCTCCTGGTGTCCTGGCCAACAATCTCACAGATAAAGTTGGTCACTCATGGCTGTTTGTCAGGATGTTGCTGTGTGCAAATTGGCTACTGCATTCACCTACAAAACACACAACAAGTTAGCATTTATATAGTCACCTCACTTGACAGTGAAATCTGGTGAAGCGCTTTCAGATGTCTCAAGAAAGTGATAAGATGTTGCAGCAACTGTAAGGATTATATTGTGAGACTGACTTAAATTAATAATATCTTAATAATAATCCTTGCATGTGCAGTAGCTTTCATGTTGTCAAGATGCTAGCTGAATGCCTTCTTTGTAATTCTAATAAATGATAATACTGTAATAATAATGGCCATCATCATCCTTGCATTTGATAAACAAGAACAAGTTACATGTACATGCGCCTTTCATGTCGGGAAGCCATCCCGAGGCACTGGATCTAGCACCTTATCATGTTGTTGAGACGTTTCAAAGCACTTCATAGGAGCAGTAAAGTGCAACGACTGTGTATTTTGTGGGCTGAATGGCACGTTCTTTGATGGAGCACCTTAGTGCAAGGTCAAGAAGTCTCACAGTGCTTCACAGGATTTACTGTAAAGTGTAGTGATTGTGTATTTTGTAGGCAATCGCGGCAGCCAATTTGCACACAGCATTGTCCCAGAAACAGCCATGAAGTGAGTAACTGGTTAATTTTCATCGGGGAGGGGGAAGATTGCCGGGGAGGTTTAGCTTTAGCAATAACGTGACTGAAGTTACAATTATGATTGCAGGGGGTAAATTCAAAACAAGTCTGCGGAAACAGTGAGCGAGCAGTAAACCTATGGAACCCCAGGGAGACGGTGGAAGCAAAAAGTGTTGATTCTTTCAAATGCAAATTAGATAGATTTATTTTCAGGGAAAATAATATTTTGGGGAACAGTATATAAGTAATTTGAGACATGACACAATATATAGGAAGTGTGGTATGGCTTGTGAGAGTTAAAGCCAACATTGTATCTAAAGTTCCCAAAGCTTTCCATTCCATTCTAGACTAATCCATGCTGAATGAATTGCTCCTGTGTCACAGTGATTAGAGCACTCGCCTTACAAGTGTGAGACTTGTGTTCGAATCCAGGCAGATCAGGGCGAAACCTTGGGCAAGTTTCCTTACTCCACATGCCTATTAATAATCCCTCCAAAAAATACACAATACTGTAACAATAAATTGGTCATTTCGATCCACGACTGTTTGTGGGACACTGCTGTGTGCAATTGGCTGCCGCATTTCGCCCACAAATATACAGTCAATTCACTTTACAGTATATTCTTTGAAGCACTTTGTGATGTCGATAATATGTGAAAAGCGCTATATCAAATGCAAGAATTATTATTATTATCAACATCTCTATTATTATAGCTTGCGACTACTTGTGTGGTAGAAGGTGAACTAGAGAGATCTTTGTCTATTCTTGTCTAGCAATGCCTATGTTAGTATGTATCATCATCAAATCCAAGGATTATTATTTATCTGTGTGTTTGAAACTATAGGCAAGTTTCCTTACTCCACAAGCCTGTTTACCTTGCAGTAAGTAGGAATCCAGTTGTTAGTCAATTAGCGAATCGCTTTGAAGGTAATAATTCCTTCAAAAAAATTAATAGTTTAATCACTCAATCCATGAGTATTTGTTGAACAGTGTTACAATTGTCATATTTTGCCAACATAATATACAACGGCTGCACTTTGCAGTATATTGTGTGAAGTATTTTGAGATGTCTCGAAGATGTGATGAGGCACTATATCAAATGCAAGGATTATTATTCCAGATATACCTTGCTTAACGTTGATTCGGTAAACTTTGGTTCGTTATTACATTGCTGATACATAAGGGAAATATATCCGTTTAACGTTGTGACATTCTCTATTACATCATTTGCCAGCAGGTAGAAACAAACTACTTTGGGTAGCGTAGGCGTATATGGACACTGAACGTCCGGTACTCTTACCCTGGTTTGCTTAACTTAGTTTTATTTAAAGTTGCACTTTGCAAGAACACAACCATGATGTTCAGCAAGGAGTAACTGTGTATTATTATGTTATGTACCATTCAGCATGGGGTAAAGAAAGTGGGAGTTAGCTCATGGTTTGGTCAGTCTGCCTCTATAGCGCTGATATTGAGAGGCTGTAACAAGTGCTGTCCACGTGAGGGGCAGACACTGAGGAATGACGGCAGCTGATAATGGGGAAGTGGGGGTGGGGGGAGGGGATTGTGTGATGTAACAGGACAAGTTCAGCCCCCGGGAAACTAAGAGTCCAAATCGCTCTCAATTCAAATCACCGGCTGGGAATGTTGCACATTGCTTTAAGGACCTAAGTGGCAATTAAATATGGATGATGCAATTAAACAAAGATTCTGGGAATGTGACTGGCCAAATTTGAAAGAGGTTGATTTGTAAAGTTGGAATTAAAGGACCGAGTGAATCTACATTGGGTTTTGGATTAAACAACATTACAGGGAACACCTGCGGAATCTGACTTTCGGAGTCTGTGCAGGTGTGTGTGTGTTGCGTTTGGGTGTGGTTTGTCCCAATTGTTTAAAATGTGAACATTAAAGGAATCCCTTGTAAAAAAGTACGATGGTAATGGTGGTAATACCATGGTTATGGTGCATAACCATGGTACTTTTTTACAAGGGATGTGATGTATGGTAACTGACTACAAACCCACAGTCACTACACTTCACTGTAAAATCTGGGGGTAGGGAATCCTCCTACTCAGCTCCTGTTAACCCTGCGAGCCAAAGCCCTAACGGGTAGGGTGGTCCTAACTGGAGAAGCAGCAGGAAAGCTTGACTGACAACAACATTAATGGCAAGCTCTGTGGGTTTAGCTGATTGGACTCCAGCAATTACACCAACGCACACTCTGGGGTCCCCAAGCCTTGGCTCTTGCCAACTTCCACCTAATACTTTCTGGAATTAGGTAATCGGGATGTATCCCTCCAGGGAGAGAGTGCGCATTCCATTCCAACAATCTGTCTCTGGCGTTTCCGTGTGTAGATGGGATGCATAGAAATCCCAGTTTGGTTTGTAGCCTCTTAAGCACGGGTCATGTGTCAGACACCTGGCTGATCAAACTAAAGAAGGAAAATCTTGTGAGATGTCTTGAGAAGGCCCTGGAGCAGTCATGGCAAAAACATTTTGGGGGGGGATTGTGATCAGACAACAAAATTTATTTTCAGGATTGAATATTTCTTGATTTATGACATCAATAAATAAGAATTGTTGGATTTTGATGCAGGAGTTTGTGCCGTGGCTACAACCTCTCAGTCAGAAGTTTGTGGGTTCAAACACCACGTCAGGGACTTTGAGCTCACAGTTTATGCTGACGCTCCAACAACAACAACCACAAGATTATATTTGTAGGGCGCCTTTCAAGTTGGGAGGCCTTCCCGTGGCGCAGAACAGTCAGGGGTCAGGACCCCAGCACTGCAGTGCTGAGGGAGAGCTGCATTGCACTTCAAGGTGAGACGTTAAACCAAGGCACAATCTGTGCCTGTAGAGGTGGATGTTAAATATCTTGTGGTGCTATTGGAAAAGAGAAGTGAGTTTCTCTCTCTCTCCCGGTGTCTTGGCCGACAATCCCCCAAATAGAATTGGCTGTTTGTGGGACACCACTGTCCACAAATTGGCATTTTGCTCACAAAATACTGCGCACAGTCACTACACTGCTAAATGAGTGTAACTTTGTTGTTGTTGTTGTTTACAGAAAATCCGGTGAAGCCCTTGACAATGTGATAAAGTTGATGCTCATATTATTTATTATAATTACAAACGAGCCATTCTGCCAAACAGATCCGTGCCAGTGTTTATACATCACACACGACTCCACCTTTCCCCTGCTTTCCTTCAATAAATACAGTGTAACAATTATTTCGTTAGAAGCAGCATTTTATCACTAGCTGTAAGTAGGAACCCGGTTGTTAGCCGCATGGTGGTTTGCTTTTTCGCAGGTAATAATTCCTTCAAAAAAACAATAATAAACTTAATTATTATTAAGTTGGGAGTTGAATAATAAACTTCAATCCACGACTGATTGTGGGACACTGTTGTACACAATCGGCTGCCCCGTTTCACCCACAAAATTGGGCCATTTCCCTTTTTTACAGTATATTCAGCGAAGGAAACTCTTCGAAGACGTGATAAGGCGTGATATCAAATGCAAGGGTTATTATTATTATTATCATCATTTCATTGCCACCTAGTCAAGCGCTTCGCTTTTCGGTAAAATGTGGTGACTGTATTGCGGACTAGAGCCTGGCTGCGAGCTCACACTGTCTCCCTCTCTCTCTCTCACGCACTCCTCTGTTGCAGGTCGCTCGGGATTTCCCAGCATGTTTGGAAAGAAGAAGAAGCGTCTCGAGATCTCAGCACCTTCCAACTTTGAGCACCGAGTCCACACGGGGTTTGACCACCATGAGCAGCGCTTCACAGGCCTGCCGAAGCAATGGCAGAGTTTGCTAGCGGACACAGCCAATAGGCCTAAACCTGTGGTGGACCCCTCCTGCATCACCCCCATCCAGCTTGCTCCGATGAAGGTACCACGTTTCTCTTCTCTCTGCGCTCCGAGCCCAATTTGCTTTTAAGCTCTCCCGCTCTCCGAGATGCCGTCCGGTGTAAAGTTCATTATATAAATGCACATTGTTGTTGTTGCTGCTGTGTGTTGGATCTTAATTATTACTATTATTATTATGATAAATATTAACCCTTGCATTATTATTATCTAAACCTCTGCAGCTCATGTCCTCTCCCGCACCGGGCTCCGTGGCCCCATCACCCTCACCCTTGCCTGGCTCCACTGGCTCCCCATTCCTCAGAGGATAGAATCCCAGATCCTCGTGCTCACCTTCAAGACCCTTCACGGCCTTGCCCCCTCCTAGCCCTCTGACCTGCTGACCCCCTATCAACCTGTCCACTCAGCAGGCTCTGATCTGCTCTATGTCTTGCCCTACCATCAGCGGTTGGGCTTTCAGCCTCTCTGCTCCTACGCTTTGCAACTCCATCCCACAATCCCTTTGTCTTGCTCCATTCCCTTGCCTCCTTCAAAGCTAGTCTCAAGACCCTCCTTTTTGACCGTGCCTTCAGTCACCGTCCTACCCCTCTGCCCTCCCTCATCTCAACCCTGCCTCCATCCCATGCTCGGGACCTGACCCCTGACCTTTCAGTGCCTTGGGACGTCCTCCTGACGTGAAAGGCAATCTATAAATGTAATTTTGTTGTCGTTGCATTTGATAAAGCTCCTTATCACGTTATTCAGACGTCTCAAAAGCACTTTTATGGGTTGTACTGTAATTTGTTTTATGACATTAATTAATTATGTGAGCAAAATGTGGCAGCCAATTTGCACTGCCCTACAAACAGCCACAAAGTTATCTGGGGAATTGTCAGCCAGGACGCTGAGAGAGAGAACGTTCCCGGGATAGGGAACTGGTAGAGAGAAATCCTTAAATTCCATCCGAACAGGCAACAGACAGGGCCTCAGTTAAATGTTTCACCCAAAGGATGACACCTCTGACAATCCGAGAAGCCTCCCAGCATTGTACTGGAACAGTGATTTTTCAGTCCCAATGTAGGATTTGAACCCACAACTTTCTTACTCGGAGGCGAGATTCCTACCCACTGTGCCAGGCTGACATTGGGATCATTGCGATGATGAGTGGACACAGCAGCAGCAGTAGCTTCCACACCACAGACTCGCTGGTCTGAATCCACACACCACGCTGAGTCAGCTGGTCTCAGCCAGGATTGTGTGGGAGGCTAAACCAGTGTGTGTGTGTGTGTGTGTGTGAGAGAGAGTGTGTTTCCATATGTGTGTGCCTGTGTATGTGGGCTTGTGTGTGTCCATATGTGTCTGTGTGTAATAATAATACTGTAATAAGAATCCATACATTTGATATGATAAGGCGCTTTTAAGTCTTCTAGACGTCTCAAAACGTTTCACAGAATACACTGTAAAGTGAACTGACTGTATATTTGTGATCGAAACGTGGCAGCCAATTGTGCACATCAGTGTCCCACAAACAGTCGTGGATTGAAATAACCGATTTTTTTTTTTTTTTCTTCAACGATTATTGTCAGGCGTGTGGAGTAAGGAAACTTGCTCAAGGTTTTGCCCTGACAGCAATCAAACCCAGGTCGCTTGCTTGTAAAGTCCCAATGCACTACCATTGAGGATTATAGGGAGGTTTGTCTGGGGGATTGTCAGCTAGCATCAGCCTGGACTGTGAGCTCAAAGACCCCGATGTGGGGGGGCTTGAACCCACAAGTTTCTGAGGGAACCGTGAGAGTGACTGAACTAGGTACTTATTGCAAAATGATCTGTAAAGGCTCTCAATTTTCCTCAAACACGTCATTTTGGTTCAGTCTGTCTGTATGTATGTGTCGTTCTCTCTCTTTCTCTCTCACTGGGGGAGCGCTGCACTGCCGGCGATGTTGTCCTTCAGTCAAACCGAGTTTCCATCTGGGCCGGTGTTTCTCAGGATATCCTATCCTAACAATCAAATGATAAAAATGAGTCATTCCCTTGATGGCTCTCTCTCTGTGATCTTCTCAAACTGTACCAACCCATTGCATTCGCTCTCAGCTATTTGCTAATGCCCCACACATGAGGACTTGGATTGAACAGCTGATGCAGAGTAACAACAGCAACAAAATTACATTTGTATAGCACATCGGAGATAATGTCCCAAGGCACTGGATAATCAATGATTCAGACCCGAGCTGCGGTTTGGGATCGGGGAGGGTGGAGGGCAGGGGTGAAGGAGGGTGATCCAAAGCATGGTCAACGAAGAGGATCTTGAGACAGGTCTTGAAGGAGTAGGGTTGGTTGGGTATTAGAAGGTTGCAGAGGTAGGATGGAATAAGACTGGTACACAGCATTAGACTTGGATGTCAAAAACATCAAGATATTTGGCAAGTCACAATCTGTCCTGTAAAGGTTCTCCCACCACACTGAAAGCAGATGCCCACCAGACAACTGATGAAGAAACTTGCTGCTGGAAGGCATTACCTGAAGTCTGAATATACTGTAAAGTGAATTGACTATATATTTGTGGACAAAATGTGGCAGTCAATTGCCCACAGCAGTGTCCTGCAAATTGAAATGACAGTGTCGTGTTGTCGATTGAAATGACCGATTTTTTAAAATGTATTATTATCAGGCAAGGAGTAAGGAAACTTGCCCAAGGTTTTCGCCCTGCCTGGAATCGAACTCGGGTCTCTCGCTGAGCTATAGGAATCCATAACACTTTCACACACAAGTTGTGAGTCTATGGAATGCAGGCCCGTACGCAGGGGGGGTGCGACGGGTGCGTAGGCACCCCCCCAAATTATAAAAGGTCCACATTTTCCGGGGTAGAGAATTGTATTTTTATCAAATTTAAATACCAAGTAAATTTATTGAACATTTGTGTAACAATTAATTCTTCAAAACTATGTATTACTTATAAATACACATCTTTGAATGATTTAGTATTAATATAAAATTACTCGCACACCAGAATCGGCGTCTACCCAAAACATACCGCGTCGATAGACGCGCTAGTCAATGACGCGGCGAGTCTGTGACTCACCGCGTAAACATAGGCGCTCGCCAAGACTCAAATCCATCCTCGTTTGGAAATCATCCCGTATACAGCCACAAAGGTAGCACCACTTCTGGAAGTTAAAATCATCTTTTCATCTGATCACCGTAAGTAAAAATTACTCAAGTTTTGAGAGGTGTGACTGTAATGCTAGCAAACAATGACAACATATTTACAAGCTTCTGAGAAATTAAAGCTTTTGAGAACCCAACAAAAAAGTTATATGTGTCTGGACGGAAATGCCTATCTTTAAAAAAGATACTCATGGACGTAGGCCTATGCTTTAGCGCCTATGTCTACGTGGTGTGTCAATTGGAAATCATCCCGTATACAGTCACTACATAAAAAGGTAGCACCACTTTGTGGAAGCTGAAATCATATTTTAATCTGATAAATGTAAGTAAAAATGACTTAAGTTTTGATAGGCGTGTTTCTGAAATATCATGTTTCTTGTTTTGTCTTGATTATCACATTTTATTAATATTATTAAAAATGTATTCCTGTAATTAAAAATTGTTTTTGGAGACGTCCACTGGCATGCAAAAACAAATGACCGCAAAAATGTGTAAAATATGACCTCAAACTGTGTAAAACGTCGGAGCCTCGAGGGGGCTTTGCCCCCTTCACCCCCGCCAGGGGCCCTCGTGGGCTGCCCCCAAGCCGCCGGCCATTGTTGGTCCCATCACTAGCAATTCGCACCCCCCCATTAAAAATCCTGCATACGGGCCTGAATGCATTGCACCTGAAGGCCGTTAATGCAGAATGAATTGAGATGTGTAAAAGAGATTATGTGATAAGTGCTGTGATGACAGCACAGCCCAGTCTGGCTCATCGGCAGGACCTGGAAGGGCAGACCAGTCACCAAGGGCAGGTAATCATCTCACTCAGCTTCACTTAACCCTGCAAGCCAAATCTTTTCATGTATAGGGTGTCCTAGCTGGATGAGCAGTGGGAAAGCTTGCCAGACAGAAATATCAATGACAAGCTATGTGGTTTTAGTTGATTAGTTGTTGTTAGACTCCAGCAGTTACCCCAACTCACACTCTGGGGTCCCCCAACCCTTGGCTCTTGTCAACCTCCTTTGTGGAGTCCTATAGCTCAGTGGTTAGAGCACTCGCCTTACACATTTGAGACCTGTGTTTCAAATCCAGGCAGTTCAGGGTGAAACCTCGGGCAACTTTCTTTCCACACACACGCCTAATAATAATCCGTCCAAAGAAAACCTATAATTTAAAAAATTGGTAATTTCAATCCACGACTGTTTGTGGGACTCTGCTGTGTGCAGTTGGCTGTCGTGTTTCACCCACAAATATACAGTCAATTCACTTTACAGTAAATTCTCTGAAGCGCTTTGAGACGTCTAGAAGACGTGAAATGTGCTACTGTATTTCAAAATGCAAAGATTATTATTAATTATTATATAACCTAAGTAAGCGGTAAGCGGGATGTGTCCCTCCAGGGAGAGAGTGCGGATTCCATTCCAAACCCCTGTCTCTGGGGTTTCCATGTGTAGGTGGGATGCATGGAAATCTCAGCTTGTGTTGGAGATGCTTATGGTTTCTGTATGTGTCAACAAAGAAAGGTTGCATTATGCTGCCACCCGGTGTTCGTGTAGGAGTATTGCTACATAGTATATTTTCATTTAACCCATTAAGCTTCCTGGAGCATTTGACCAGAGGATTTGATCAATGTAAAATCCTACACATAGAAGCCAACAATAGGAAGTACAACTACTTCCTGTTTTTCTTTACCCAGCGGGTAATTAACGACTGGAACAGGTTACCAGGAAGGTGGGGGGTGGCTGGATTGGTGACATTGGGATTCATTTAAAAAGTACTTTGATGCTGCGATTGGGGGTGGGTGGGGTGGGAACGGTAGTGTAGGTGTTCTGGGGGGAGGAGATCAGATGGGGCGAAGGGACATCTTCAGTCAAACTGATCCTCTAATGTGGTGATTTGGTGATCTAGCAGTCTTGCAATTGTGTGACTTGAGTGGGTGACATTGTGCCTGTGAGTGTATGTCACTGCCAGGGCCAGTCAGAGGAGGGCCATTTAGCCTGGGCTTCAAACTCAAAGAGGACCTCAAATTTAGACACTTGTTAATTTTTTTGGCAATTGTTAAGTTTCACGACTTGTTGTTTTTATGTGCCATCCTTACGATCCAGAAACTACGAAGTTTAATTATGCGTAACCTCATTTTTATTAAAAAAAACAGAATTTAACATTTTTACACGTTTTTATTAGGTTTGTTTAAAAAAAACAATTTTTTTATTATAATTTCCTAATATTGTAGTCATTAAATATGCTGAGGCTGCGATTTGGAACATAACCGTCATTTTCTTTATGGCCAGGAGCCTCAAAAGTTGGAAGAGGCCCGGGCCTCTCTGAACCTCTGAGAGGGCCTGGTCACTGCCTGTCTGAATGTGTAATACTGTGCTTGTCTGAGTGTGATGAGACAGACTGCTTGTCAGACATCAAGTCCTGGATGAGAGCTGACTTTTGTACAGTTGAACGTCAGCAGGACCGAGGCCCTCCTGATTGGCCTGTGTCAGCGCCTTCACTCATCAGGCGCTGGCAGCATCAGCCTCCACGGTTGCACTCTCCACCTCACCAAGCCAGTCAGGAACATAGGTGTCTTGTTCGATCCTCAACTGTTTTTCATCCCCCACATCCAAGCCATGACCTTCCGTCACCTTCGCAATATTTCCCAACTCATCCTCACCCCTCAGGCCGCTGAAACCCTCATCCATGCCTTCATCACATCCAGGCTCGACTACGCCAAAGCCCTGCTTGTCGGCCTTCCCAACTCCTCCCTCCCTAGGCTGCAGATAATCCAGAACTCTGCAGCCCCATGTCCTCTACCGCTCCAAGTTTCATAACCCCATCTCCCCCATTCTCTCCCGACTCCATTGGCTCCCCATCACCCAGAGGATTCAATTCAAGATCCCGATCGTCACATTCAAAATCCTCCATGTTCTCTCCCCACCCTATATCCGTGACCTCCTAACCCCCTACCAATCTGCCCACCACCTCCACTCAGTAGGCCCTAGCCTGCTCCATGTCCCATGACCCACCCACCCACCCACCCCAGCATCCATGGGCGAGCCTTCCGCCACTCTGCCCCTAACCTCTGGAATTCCATCCCGCAGTTCCACCGCATTGCCACGTCCTTAACTTCCTACAAGTCCCCAGTTAGGATCTGAAACATTGACTGTCCAGCGCCTTGGGACGTCCTCCTAACATGAAATGCGTTATACAAGTGTAATTTTGTTTTTGTTGTTGTATGACACTGTGGTTGTATGAGTGTATGACAGTGTGCTTGTGTGAGTGTATGACCCTGTGCTGTGTGAGTGTGTGTCACTGTGCCTGTCTGAGTGTGTGACACTGCCTTTGTGTGTGTATGTGTGTGTGTGTGACATAATGACTCTATGTGGGTGTGTTTGCTGGGTGTAGAGTAACAATACACAGCCTGACTGATTTCTTTTCAATAAATCGCCGTCCGGCGTGGAGGGCGCTATATAAATCAAAGTTGTTGTTGTTGTTTTCGTCAGCATCTCAATCCTGTGCTTAAATATGCATTCCACATCAATAGAAGAAAACTCACATCAGTTGGGCACATACATTTAATGTGACTCATGCAATGACGTTCTCTAATGAGAAAAGCACTATACAAATGTAATTTTGAATTTTGTTGTTGTAGTTCTTTTCATCCAGCTTTTCTCATGTTCGTAAATGTGTATGAGTGTGTGTGAGTGAATGTGTGTGAGTGTGTGTGAGTGAATGTGTGTGTGTGTGTGTGAGTGAATGTGTGTGTGTGTGTCTGGGTGAGTGTATGTGTGGGTCTGGGTTAGTGTGTGTGTTGTCTGGTTTAGTATGTGTGTGAGTGAATGTGTGTGTCTGGGTGAGTGAATCTATGAGTGTGTGTGAGTGAATGTGTGTGTGTCTGTCTGGGTGAGTGTGTGTGAGTCTGTGTGTGTTTGAGTATGTGTGTTTATGTGTATTGTGTACCCAGATATACACACGCGAGGTGTGTGTATATCTGGGTACACAAGTGAGTACGTGTGCATAAATGAGTATGTGTGTGTGTGAGTGTGTATGTGTCTGGGTGAGTGTATGTGTCTGGGTATGTGTGTCTGGGGGAGTGTATGTGTCTGGGTATGTGTGTCTGGGGGAGTGTATGTGTCTGGGTATGTGTGTCTGGGGGAGTGTATGTGTCTGTGTTTGTGTGTCTGGGTGTGAGGCGAGAGACTGACGGGAGGTGGCAGCAGATCTCAATATGTGAGCGACTGAGAGACTGGGCTGGAGTCTGACAGGGATTAATTGCATATTGGGTCGTGCTGACGTGATGCTGCTTTTCCCCAATGAGACCAGACTTGCTGGAGTTTTGTTCTTATTTGGGATTGTTCGTTAAATGACAGTTTAGTTACGGAGAGGACTTATTAATGGTATAAATACGCAGGGGTTTGGAATGAGATTCCTCAACGAGATCAATCCCATCACTCCGTGTTTCCTTACAGTAAAACAAACACACCATTAAACTCCCAGCATGTGAACCTGATTGATTGTAGCGTAAACCTGACGAATAATAATAATAATGATCCTTGCATTTGATATTGCGCCTTATCACGTATTCGAGACGTCTCAAAGCGCTTCGTAGAATATATTGTAAAGTGAATTGACTGCATATTACATGAGCGAAAAGCGGAAGCTGTTTGCACACAGCAAGTGTCCCACAGACGGTCGTGGATCGAGTGACCGCATTATTATTATTTATTTTGAAGGGATCATTACCCCCGGAAAATAAATCTCTACCCCTCCCATCACGCCCTCTCACTCCCAACCCCTGGCATATTTTCTGCTCAAGCTTCAGAAATCACTTGTAATGGTGAATCATGCGCTGATTGATGAGGAGGAAGCTTCAGCCCAGAGAGAGAGAGAGAGAGAGGGGGACGGGGATTTGTGGCTGTGACTGAGCTGCAGGATCCGAGGAGGCTGTATCTCAGCACCCACATGATTGATTGCACTAATCCCCGCGTGTCACACGGCGCCTTTCACCTTGTCTCGGAGCGCTTCGAAGGATATTTTACTCTAAAATGCAGCGGCAGCCGGTATTATAAGGGAACGCAGCAGCCGATCTGCACACCGCAACATCCCTGTCCCGCAAACAGCCACGAAGCGAGTGAGCAATAGTATCTGGGGGATTGTCAGACCAGGGCAGCAGAGGGAGAGACTGCCTTCTCTTTTCCAACGTGCAGAAGTACCTTTTTCACGTTCACCCGGACAGAGCACAGACATCTGCCAGATTGGCTCGGTCTCACACTCTCACTCCGATTCGGGAAGCTGTAGGTTGAAGCCCCACATCAGAGACTCCGAGCTGACAGTCTCTCGGCTGACCCTCTAGTGCAGCGCTGATGCTTGCTGTACTGTTCAAGGTGCCATTAAAAATGACCTCCCCTTGTTTTTATGTAGTCCTGTGGTGCAGTGGTTTGCACGCTCACCCAGCAAGTCAGAGGACCCGGGTTCGATTCCCAGACGGACAGGGCGAAACCTTCGACAGGTTTCCTTACTCCACACTCTGTTTCAAACCCCAGAATTGTGGTCCACGACTGTTTGTGGGACATTCCTATGGGCGATTGGCTGCCGCATTTCTCCCTGTAAAATATGCAGTCAATCCACTCTACTGGATATTCTGTGAAGCGCTTTGAGGCGTCTCAAAAATAATAATAAAGTTGATGATCCTTGCATTTGATGCAAATCCTTTTCATGTCTTCAATACACCTCAAAGCACTTTGTGGTAAGGCGCTGTGTCGAATGCAATAAATATTATTATTGTACAAGGCACTGTTATATAAATATGCTCCAGGCACCGAAACCTCCCCAAGACATGGCCTGAGCCTGGCCTGAGCCTGGCCTGAGCCTGGCACTGGGGAATGTTGAGTGACGACGCTGGATGGGAGCAGATGGTCTCATCCTGTGTTCTCTGTAGTCAGTCAGGCTTCACTGCCGGGGGATCAAATCCCATTCCACAATCTGTCGATCTTCCCCCCTCCCCCCGCCCCCAAACACACACACACACACACACACCTTTCCTCTTCAAGATTTGGCACTAAATTAGATTTCCACAAATTCCTCTAACTATGGCTGGTGTAAATGCATTAATACAATTGATGAAAATAATAACAATAATAATAATAACTCAATCCCCGACTGTTTGTGGGACAGTATTTCACATTTTCGCCCACAAAATGTACAGTCAATTCACTTTACAGTAATATGCTGTGAAGCGCTTGAGATAGCTCAAAGACATGATAAGGTACAATATCAGATGCAAGGATTATTATTATTATTATCATCCATCCACCTTTGATTGCACTTTCCGTCATCTTTCCAATTCCCCTACTCATCGTCTCCCACCCTCACCCTCAGCTCGGCCAACTCTGGCATTTAACAATACAATCCTCAACGTTTAAGGTGCTGGATACATGTAAATCATTTAGATTTTTTCTGATATGTCTTTTTAATCTTTTATTTTCCTATTGTGAAAAATTCCCTAATATTCAGGTCAGATTATATTTATGTATATACAGTAGTTTGGACTACTATTTATGGGACCCCCATTTTATTTTGCCCTGAGCCAGTTATACCTCAGCTCTCAATGGACTTTTCTGATAATTTTTAAGAAGCACAGAGTTAAACATTGTGACATTTTGAGCTCTGTTATAAATCAGGAGGTGTGGGTTCAAACCCCACATCGGGGGCTTTGAGCTCACAGTCCAGGCTCACCCCTTCAGGTCTACATTGTCAGGGGTGACATCCTTTGGATGAGACATTAAACCAAAGCCTATTCAGGTGGATGTTAAAGATCTTGCCGCGCTGTTGGAAAAGAGGAGGGAGTTTCTCTCTCCCAGTGTCCTGGCTGATGCTGTGATGGGAGCAGGTATAATGGAACGATGAGATCAAATGGGTTTCTTAATCTGAACTGTTCTTGTGAAAAATGGGCTGAAATGTTTCCTGCTGTGTCATTTATTTCTATTCATTAGGTTCCGATTTCTAAAACAAAGGAGCTTCTACAGTGAACACTTAACATCAATCTCCGCTTCAATATCCCACCCCAATCCCATCAACAACAACTTGCATTCATCAATGGTTCCGCCTCCTCTTCGCCACCACCAACCAGCTCCTCCGCCCCCCCCGCCTCACCTCGCAGATCCTCTCCTCAAACGTTCGTTGTGAGGAGATGCTGGATTTCCTCGAATCCAAAATTGAGAAAATCCGCTCTGCGGTTTCCTCCCCCCACCACTCTTCCACCTCCGCGCCCTCATCAGCTACCTCAACCCCTACTCACCCCCTATTTCACACTTTCAACCCCACCACCCCGCTTTCAATCACAAAAACAATCACCTCCATGAAACCCACCACGTGCTCATTGGACCCCATCCCCACCCCTCTCCTCCGCACCCAGCTCCATTTGTTAGCCCCACTCATTTCTGACACCATTAACCTTTCCCTCTCCTCAGGAACCGTCCCTACCTCCCTTAAAACAGCCACCATCACCCCTATCCTGAAGAAACCCTCCCTTGATGCGTCGCAACCATCAAGTTATCGACCCATCTCCAACCTCCCGTTTCTATCCAAGGTCCTTGAAAGAGTGGTTGCCTCCCAGCTCCGCTCTTTCCTTTCAAATCACTCACTTTTTGAACCACTCCAATCAGGTTTCCGCCCTATCCACAGCACAGAAACTGCCCTGGTCAAGGTCACAAATGACATCCTAACCGCCTGTGACCAGGGCTCCCTCTGCCTCCTCGTCCTCCTTGACCTGTCTGCTGCGTTCGACACAGTCGATCACACCATCCTCCTTCAACGTCTTTCCTCCCACCTCAACCTTCAAGGCACAGTCCTTGACTGGTTCCACTCTTATTTGACCCATAGTTTACATTTTGTTTCTTCCAATGGCTTTTCTTCAAACCCCCGCACAGTTTCCCACGGCGTCCCTCAGGGCTCTGTCCTCGGTCCCCTTCTTTTCACCCTTTACACGCTCCCCCTGGGCGACGTCATCCGCAGACATGGGGTAAATTTCCACATGTATGCGGATGACACCCAGTTGTACCTTTCTGCCTCATCCCTCAACCCCCAGACGATCGATGTTCTGACAGCATGTCTGTCCGACATCGAATCGTGGACGAGGGACAACTTTTTGCAATTGAACGTGAATAAGACCGAGGCCCTCCTGATTGGCTCAAGCCAGTGCCTCCGCACATCGGGCGCTGCCAGCCTCAACATCCAAGGCTGTACTCTCCACCTCACAAAGCCAATCAGGAACCTCGGCATCATGTTCGATCAAAAACTTTCCTTCCTCCCCCACATCCGCGCCTTGACTGGCACCGCCTATTTCCATCTGCGCAACATTGCCAGGCTCCGCAACTATCTTACCCCCCACGCTGCCGAAACACTCGTGCACGCGTACATCACCTCACGGCTGGATTACGGAAATTCTCTCCTAATCGGCCTCCCCAGTTCCTCCATTCATAGGCTGCAGGCCATCCAAAACTCTGCAGCCCGTGTACTATCCCGCACCCGCCTCCGTGACCACATAACCCCCACCCTCGCCCGTCTCCACTGGCTCCCCATCCTCCAGAGGATCGAATTTAAGATCCTCGTCCTCACCTACAAGGCCTTGCACGGCCTTGCCCCATCCTACCTAGCCGATCTACTCTCCCCCTACACGCCCTCCCGGACCCTCCGTTCAACAGGACTTGGCCTGCTCCAAGCCCCCCGCCCGAACCGCCCCACCATCGGAGGCCGGGCCTTCAGTTTCTCTGCTCCCACCTTATGGAATGCCATCCCTCAATCCCTCTGTTTCACCTCTTCCCTTTCCTCTTTCAAGGCCGATTTGAAGACTTTCCTCTTCGATCGTACCTTTTGTTCCACCCCGAACTCTTTTACCTCCCCTTCGTGTTTCACCCCTTCCCAAACACTCCCCTCCCAGCTCGGGTCACACGCCTATTGTTTAGCGCCTTGGGACGTCCTCCCGACGTGAAAGGCGCTATATAAATGTAAATTGTTGTTGTTGTTGTTGTTTGTGCTGGGCAGTGTCTCGGAGCATTTAACACTCCAGAACAAGCCCAGACATACCAGCAACAAAAGTGGTCTTTAATTGCCACCAGCGATTTTATACACTGACCCTTAATCCATATTCCAATATTCCAAATCACAAAATACTACAGATGCTGGAAATCTGAAATAAAAACAGAAGTTGCTGGGAAAGTTCAGCAGGTCAGGCAGCATCCATGGAGAAAGGAAAGTGAGTCAACGTTTTGGGTCCACGACTCTTGATCAGAACCCTTCTGGACCTGCAACTTTGACTCCCTTTCCTTTCTCCATGGATGCTGCCTGACCTGCTGAGCTTTCCCAACAACTTCTGTTTTTGTTCCAATATTCCAAGATGACTTGTGGAATAGGATTGATCACTGTGATGGATTTCCGTACGTGTCAGACACCCGGCTGATCACGGGGTTGGGTTTCCGTGTGTGTCAGACAATCGGACCAAAACATCTCTATTAATGAACATTCAATTGAATGCGTCTTAACTAACATCCGTCAGGGCAGACCTCTTGAGGGCTATTTGGAAAACAGTTGTAAGTAATGGCCACTCGCAGTTTAACTGTGTGTCTCTTTGTGGGCATGGACAATGCTATAGAGGAGAAGCTATCGAGAAGTTAAAAAAAAATGATTGGAGGCCTCAAAGATGTTTTGTAAGGAATGATTGGTTTGTTATCAGGTGGCCTGGGCTGGATCATCCTGGGAAATGTAATAATTAATACAATAATAATAATCATTAATCTTTACATTTAGAATCATAGAATATTACAGCACAAAAGGAAGCCGTTTGTGCCATGGTGTTTCTGCTCATTCTTCGAAACAACTCCTGTTATATAAACTGCAACAACAACAGCAAAATCGCATTGATAGAGTGCCTTTCATGACGGGAGGACGTCCCAAGACACTGGATAAATAGTCCAACTAGTCCCACTCCCCCACATTTTGTAGAATCATTTGATTTCAATGTTGGGTGGACACACGTTCTAAAAGCACATCCGGGATCCCAGGAGCAGGATTCACTGTGAGTTGCAGTAGATGGGTGACTGCAGTGTGCAGGCGAAGGCAGTGACATATCTGTTCTAGTTGCTATTCAGCAGTTAGGAACTGGAAACGTAACTGGGGCAGAAATGTGATGTGGAGGTCATGCCATGTCAGTGTTCAGAATAACACACTTGGAACAAAGCATTGGTGCATTTGTTCAAAATCTCACATACGTTTTGCCCACAAAATACTGTATACAGTCAATTCACTTTTTACACTGAAGCGCTCAATGACATGGAGCGCTTCAGTGCAAAAAATATTTGCAAAAAATATTTGCTTTTGATGCCATTACATCAAAAGCAAATATTCTTCTTCTTATTATTATAACAACAGGGCATCCCGGAATCCAAGGCTGTGTGTGTTAATCCAAGTACAATGAGGCTGAGACATGTTAATTAATGACCCCAGTCTAACATATAATACGGCAGGCCAGAGCCTTTTTTTTGGTCAGCCAGCAGAGGCGTTTTTAAGACTTCAAACTACTCGGTCAATTTTCTTAGGGGCCCCCGTCACTGATGGTAAGTTTAATAAGTGCGCATGCATAATTTTATTTTATGCGAAAATTAACTTTCGGCGGGTGCGATGCCTTTTTAGGCTGATGGCCTGCTCCGCTGGGCTGGGAAGAGCTTTGGTTTTCGTTGTACAGTACAAGAATTTAACAAAAGACAAGAGCACAGCACATTCAAATCCTCCCATTTCGGTGATTTTTTGTATTACTTTGGGGGCCCAAAATATGCATTGCTCCGATTGCAACAAAATTAAAAACGCCTCTGTCAGCCAGGTGTCTGACACATGGGGAAAGCCATCACCATGTTTAAGAGTATCTAAACCAAGCTGAAAATTCCATGCATCCCACCTATACATGGAAATCCCGGTGATAGATTCTTGGAATGTGTATTTTCTTCCTGGAAGGATGTATCCTGCTTACCTAATTCCAGAGAGTATTAACCACAAGTTAGCAAGAGCCAAAGCTTGGGGATCCCAGTGTGCGCGTTGGGGGTAACTCCGGAGTCTAACCAGCTAAAGCTGCATAGTTTGCCCTTGAGAGCAGTGTCTGGCAAGTTTTGCCACTGTTTGTCCAGATAGTACCACCCTACCCGGTTTGTCTGACAGGATTAACAGGGTTAATTGTGGGAGCTGACTGGGAGGACTCCCCCACTGACTGGTCTGCCCTTCCAGGTCCTGCCAATGAGCCAGGCTGGGCTATGCTGTCATCAGCAGTGAGAGCCCTGGAATACTGCAGATCTGCCTGGCTCAGGAACTGGACTAGAGACCGTCGCAGAGGATGGGCTGGATTATGACTTTCCATTGCCAGGCACATCACCTTGGAGCAAGTTCAGTGTCCTGTGCAATATAATAATCATCCTTGCATTTGGTATACAGTGCCTTTATCACGTCTCAAAGCGCTTCACAGGATTTTCTCTGATATTTGTAGGCAAATGCATCAGGATAATTGCGTACACCAATGTCCCATCAACAGTCACGAAACGAGTGACCAATTTTTGGAGGGGATTTGTTGAGAGAAAAACTAGTGAGAGAGAGAGAAAGAGAGAGAGAAAAGTATTGTGTGATCTTTAACGTCCACCTAAACTCGGTTTAACGTCTCAGCTGAAGGATGGCACCTCTGACAATACAGCGCTCCCCCCAGCGCTGCACTGGAGCCTCATTTTATATTGTGAGTTCAAGTTCTGACGTGGGATTTGAACCCACAATTTTATGACTCAGAGTCAAGAGTGTGAGTGATTGAGCCAAGCTGACATCATTCATTATTTGAATAAATTGCTGTCAGAAAGTGCTGAATGTTCTGGGGCAGGGTTGGGCCAGGAGGATTGGTATGTTATTATTATGTGTGGAGACTAGAGGGGCTGGGATTATTCTCCTTAGAGCAGGGAAGGTTGAGGAGTTTAATAGAAGTGTACAAAATTAAACGGGGTTAGGTTAAATAGGGAGAAACTATTTCCTCTGGCAGGTAGAGGACACAGATTTAAGAAAATTGCCAAAAGAATCAGAGGGGAGACGAGAAGACATGTTTTATCCAGAGAGTTGTTATGAGCGCTCTGAGATGCTGTCCAGCGTGGAGGGCGCTATATAAATCGAAGTTGTTGTTGTTGTTATGGGCTGGAATTCACTGCCTGAGAGGCTGGTGGAGACTGATTCGATAACAACTTTCAAAAGTGAACTGGATAGGGACTTGAAAAGGAAAAATTTGCAAGGATATGGGGAAAGAGCGGGGGAGTGGGACTGATCGGGTAGCTCTTCCAAAGAGGCATGATGGGCGAATGGCCTCCTTCTGTGCTGTAATATTCTATGATTAAATGTATTGGGTAGTTAACCTTATGCTGTATAGTAGATGAGAGGCATTAACGGGACAAGGTTATTAATGATGCACTCCACGGTTTATCAGGTTAATTCAGACTCATTCCACAGCCCGGAGGGATTATTAAGTGATTTTTCACATTTACACCTTATCACCTGAGAGCAGAGCCCTGCAGGAGCTGGAGTGAAATATAGCCGCTGTCACTGCCTCAACCCCCAGCCCTGCTCTCAATGCAGCGGGATGGAAATGAACGCAGCTACTCGAGACCGTTTGACTTTAATTCATACATAGCGGACAACATGGCCCGACAATTCATTTGTGTAAAAAACACAGCGTGTTTGCAAGTGGCATCTTTGACCTCCGCATATATTATTAGCGTCACTGAAGGTTCGCTGATGGGTATAGGTTAATAATAATCAAGAGGTGTCGGTGACGGAGCCTTGGGCTGAGGTTTACTAAAGGCCGTGTGCACACTGCCTCTTTGTCAGCTCCATTCCAGAGCACTTCTTTGTCCAGGCTCGAGCCGGTGGATCCGTGAATGTCAATGAGTTTCTCTTCAATGCTAGCGCAGGACCCCATCTCTCGCACTCTCGCATCTGAATCAGGAGATTGTGGGTTCAAGATTGTTGGATGATTTGAGCTCAGAGTCCACGTTGAGGCTCCAGTGAAGTGTTGGGGAGGGGGGGTGAGTGAGTGGGGGGGTTTCTCAGAGGTGCCATCCTTCAGGGGAAATGTTAAACCGTCTGTGCATTCCGGTGTTTGTTAAGGGGTCTGAAAAGAAGAGTTTCTCCCAGTTTTCTGGGCAATAATTTGCAGCATAGCAACGCCCCACAAACAGCCATGAAGTGAGAGAACAATTGTTTCTGCAGGATTGTTGGCTAGGACACCGAGAGAGAGAGAGAGAAGCTCCCTTCTCCTTTCCAACAGCGCTGTGAGATCTTAAACATCCACCTGAACAGGCACGAACGTGACTTTGGTTTAACGTCTCATCTGAAGGACGGCACCTCTGACAATGCAGCGCTTCCACCAGCACTGTGCTGGAGCCTCAGTCTGGACTGTGAGCTCAAAGTCGCTGGTGGGGCTCAAACCCACAACTTTCTTAGTTGCAGGCGAGATGTTTCGTTGCGGGGTTTGAACCCACAACCTTCTAATCAGAGGTCAGAGTATGAGTGACTGAGCCAGGCTGACGCACTTCTCGATTTCTGAAGAAATCTGTCAGGCGGTGTTGGTGTGTCAGCCTGACTCAGTCGGTTGCACTGTTGCCTGAGTCAGACAGTTTGGAGTTCGAGCCCCAGGTGGGGAGGGGACTGTGTGCTCACGGTTGGGGCTGAAACGCTCATCCACAGTCCTGGGGAGTGCACGGTCCAGATAGGATTCAGCCATTTATCAGATTTTGAAGACTGTAAAACGCTCTTGTCAATGTTCAGTCTGGGATTTCACGCAGTGTTGTACAGCTCAGTCAGTGTTTCGGAGTGGGCACTTGGGAAGAGGTTAATGATAACTATAATGGAAATAATAATTAAATTATTCAACTCTCTCCAGTCGAATGTTGATGGGACCAAGACTCTCCTGCTCGGCATCGTGCTCCGCCACTGTCAAGCACTCCGGGACGCTACCCTGCGTGAGGCACGCACTATAAATGCAAGTTGTTGTTGTTGTTGGTTCCTATCAGCGCCTCCTCACCTCAGGCGCTGATAGCATCAATCTACACAATGCACCTCCACCTCACCAAGCCAGTGTGGAACCTCAGTGTCTTGTTAGACTCTTCACTAACCTTTGTACCCTCCACATCTGTGCTGCGCTCTGATTCACTCAGCTTTCCCTCACCTCATCACACTGCCTGCCTCCACCACTGCCACTCCTCTACCGACGTGAAAGAAAGGCACTGTGTAAAAGTAAATTTGTATTGGTGTCTGATCTTATCGCCAGACAAGATGGGGCTCTTCAGTCTTCAGTCAGAGAAGATGGCTCAGAGGGGACCTGATAGAGGTGTGTAACATTTTAAATGGGATTTAAAAAAGTAAATCCAGACCATTACTTTTGGATACACTGAGACAGTAGAACAAGAGGACACAGGGTTAGTTAGAGCTATAAAAGGGGTAATTTCAGGACAAACACCAGGAAATGTTTCTTTACCCCTAGAGGGTAATTAATGACTGAACAGATGACAAGGAAGGGGTTTGAGGCCAGGACACTAGAATTCCTTTGAAAAGCAGCTGGATGCTGTGATTGGGGTGGGGGTATGGTAGGGTGGGTATTTTGGAGGGAGGAGATCAGATAGGCCAAAGGGTCTTATTCATCCGAACCCATTTTGTGAAATTGCAAGAATCAGTCCTGGCTGACAATCCTCCAGATAAAATCGGTCACGCACTTCATGACAGTGTATGAGACGTCGCTGTGCACAAATTGACTGCAATATCCACCTACAAAAATACATAAGTCTCCACACTTTAGAGTGTGTGAACACTGTGAGGTCCTCTGAGACATTTTCGATGACTTGATGAAGACATTAGCCCAGTTCGGACCACCTACCCAACCTTCCTTGTCTTCTACCCCTCTTAATTCCAGTCCCCAACTCGGGTGCAAATCTCTCACTGTCCAGCACTATGGGATGTCCTCCCAACATAAAGGGCACTGTGTAAATGTTACTTGTTGTCTAATGGGACCTGAGTGTTGACCGTGGCGGGGACGTGAATGTTGCAGGGTTTTCGCCCACACAGTGCACAGTCACTACACTTTACGGTGTATCCCGTGAAGTGCTTTGAGACGTCTCAACAATGTGATAATGCAATTTATCACATGCAAGGATTATTATTATTATTAAAATACACAATCACTACACTTTACCATATATCCTGCGAAGGGCTTTGAGACGTCTCAACAGTGTCATATTGGTGCTATATCACATGCAAGTATTATAATTATTATTATTAAAAACACACAGTCACTATACTTTGCAGTAGATCCTGTGAAGCTCTCTGCCGTCTCTGCCCCTATGTCTGTTCCTGTGTTCACCTACTTGTCCGTCCAGCTTTCAGACTCAACGTCAATTATTATTATTACCTAATAACTATTCCAGGACAATATTATTAATCCTTGCATTTGATATAGCATCTGCTATCATTGAGACATTATTAGTATTATTATCGTTGTTATTATTTTATGACCTGGATGTTGTGGATGTGCTCACTCACTTCCTCGCTCTCTCCACTCTGCCTCCCAGACCATAGTGAGAGGAGCACCCGTGTGGAAGGACACCTCGCTGAATGGTTTGCTGGAGGAGTTCAACGACATCTCGGTGACCAGGTCAAACTCACTGCGTAGAGAGAGCCCTCCTGCTCCCCCACAGCCCAGCCAGGCCGATGGACTCTTCAGCCCCGAGATCAACGGTTACAGCCAGCATTACCTCCGATATTCCTGCGACGCTGAACCCTCCAGAGATTTCTCCTGCGAGAGGGGCCGAGAGATGGGGTTGCGGGCGGGGGAGTGGGACAGGTATCACACGCACAGCAAAGGCGCTCAGCTGAATGGCCAAGACTCGGGTGGATGTCACCCGCTGGACGCCTACTGCCTGGAAGGGGCTGCCCCCCGCCTCCCCCCGGATTACTTCACCCGCATGGTGGCCAACATCCGCTCGGCCGATTACAGCGGCTCCACCAACTGGGCCTCTCCCCTGGATCCCCACAGACCCCCGCCCAGCCCCCGCTCCAGGGTCTCCGCTGGCCACAGGGAGCCTGCCAGGGAGAGAGAGCGGGGGGACTGGGGCCAGGAGCCCGAGAGGCGCCCCAAGTCCTCCTATGTGGTGCCCACCAGCCCCCAGCCCGCCATGAGGCAGAGGTCAAAGTCCGGCTCCGGCCTGCAGGAGCCCAGCCTGCCTCACCCCACAGGAGCCTTCACCTCCACCCTCCCTACCGGCCATTCCTACAGCTCCTACACCTATCCCAGGCTCTCTGAGTCAGCCACCATAGCCTGCAACCCCAAGGTAAACTCTGCTTCTGCGTGTCTGTCCCCATGTCTTTCCCTGTGTCTGTCCCCGTCTCTGCTCTATGTCTGTTCCTATGTCCACCCACTTGTCCGTCCAGCTCAGATTGTGTCAGTTTAGTTCACTCACTCTCACTTCCAAGCTATCAGGTTATGAGTTCCAACCTCATCTTGAGGACTTTGAGCTCACAGTCCAGGCTGAGGCTCCAGTGAGGTGCTGTGGGGAGCACTGCAGTGTCAGGCAGAGGTGTCGTCCTTCGGTGTCATCCTCCGTCTCTGCCTGTTCAGGTGTATATTAAAGATCGTCTTTGCTCTTTCCTTGTGCTCTTGGCCCTCAGAGAGCCCACAGCCTATCGTTTCCTGTGTGAGTCCCTCACTCACGCTTGTCAGTACAGCTGTGACCTGAACAGGCACCAAGGCTGCTCATTGATTGGAATTGTTTTTCTCTATCTTCTCATGTGAGCTTCATGTTTGTCTGTCTCTCTCTCTCTCTCTTTCTCTCTCTCACTTTCAATCTGAGTCTTCCTCTCTATCAATGTGTGTGTGTAAACATGTCTAGCTATATTACAAGATCCAGTGAGTTTACTTTCCCAAAATTTAGATCAGAAAGACTGTGTTCACTGCAAGGAACTCACCCTTGAAATGGCAACTCTGTGGGTCAGCTCATTGGCAGTTTGAGGGATGTCGCTGTGTGCAAATTGACTGCTGTGTTCACCTACAAAACACACAGTCACTGCATTTTACAGTAAATTCTGAAAGATGCCCTCCCGACATAAAAGATGCTGTATCGATTCCAAGTTCTCTTAAATTATGATAATCTTTGTGGGTCCGCAGTATTCCAGGGCTCTCATTGCTGATGGCAGCACAGTCCAGGCTGGCTCATCGGCAGGACCTAGAAGGGCAGACCGATCACTGGGGGCAGGGAGTTATCCCATTCAGTTCCTGTTAACCCTGCAGCCAAAGCCCTAAAGGATAGAGTGGTCCTAGCTGGACAAGTAGCAGGAAAGCTGGCCAGACAATGCTCTTGATGGCAAGCTATATGGTTTTAGTTGGTTTGACTCCCAACAGTTAACCCAACATACATGCTCCTTGAATCCAGGCAGATCAGGACAAAACCTTGGACAAGTTTCCTTACTCCGCCCACCTAATAATAATCTGTCCAAAAGAAAACACAATAAAATTTTTTTATCATTTCAATCCACGACTGTTTGTGGGACACTACTGTGCACAATTGGCTGCCGCATTTCACCCACAAATAAACAGTCAATTCACTTTACAGTATATTCTGTGAAGCGCTTTGAGACGTCGACAAGATGTGAAAAGCGCTATATCAAATGCAAGGATTATTATTATTATGATACCCTCTGGGATCGCTAAGCCTTAGCTTTTGACAACCTGTGTCTACTCTCCAGAATCAAATACTGTAATTGGTGTTTAGGGTACTCTCAGTCTGGTTTGGAGACTCTTAAGCATAGTGTTTCTGTGATGTCAGACACCCGGCTGATAGGGATCACAGTGATGGGTTTCCATGTAGGTTAGACCACCCCTCTCAGCTTCCACTCCCAGCTCAGCTGCTATGTCATTATTAAGCATCTTGTGATGTCTCTTTAGAATGAAAGATAGTGTATAACTGTAAATCAGTACCGAAATCATGGCCTTCACCGAAACCGGGATCATCCCCGGCGACACCTTTCCCCGCACTGAAGCCACACCACCCGGCTATACCTCCCACCAGAACTCCATGTCCCAACCACTGTGGTGGTGGTGTGGCCATCAACTCCTGGACTTCACTTACTCTATGCCCCTAACTCCTCTGACTCAATCTGCTAATTCGACTACCTTACTCTCTGCCATCCATGAAATCTTTCACTCGAAATCCTCCTTGTTTACCACCCCACCAAAAAAAACACCCCCATCTTCATCTCACGTCTTCACCCTCCTAGCTTCCCCCTGCTTCTGTTCTGATCACCTCCTCACCCTCGGTGACTTCAACCTTCACTTCATCCCCTTCTGCCCCATCTCCTTGGACTTCTCCTCTCTCCTCTCTCTCAACCTCTCACTCCGTATCCATTCCACCAACCATGTTCATGGCCACCCACTCGACCTGGTGATCACCCGGGGCCTCAGTGTTGCACCATCACCATCTGGCCTACCTCCCACACTGACTTATAATCCTCTCTCACTCACTTCCATAAAACCCTCTCCACCACTCTCGATGCCCTTGCCTTCCTCACTTCCCAAACCGTCACCTAAGCATCAATCTCACCCTGATATACCAGCCACCTCCGCTTCCTCAAACATAGAAACATAGGAACAGGAGTATGCCATTCAGACCATCGAACCTGTTACACTATTTAATTAGATCATGGCTGATCTGTACTTCTACAATTCCAATTTCTCCCTGTATCCCTTAATACCCTGACCTACCAAAAACAATTCAACCTCACTCTTGAAAGTGTGGATAGATGCAACATCCATGACCTTATGGGGGAGAGAATTCCAAAGTTCTGCCAACCTTTGAGTGAAAAAATGCTTCCTGATTTCATGGGTAAGATGTGGGCAGCCGAACGCACCAGGCTCATATCTGGCCTAACAGTCCATCGTCATATGCGGCTGGACCACAATAAAACCTACTGCTCCACTCTCGCCTCCACCAAATTGTCCTTCTTCTCCATGATAATCTTGGAGGTGAAAGGTAACCACAGGCTCCTATTCTCCACCACCAACCGATTCTTCCGTTTACCCACACATGCCTCGCCTATTCTCTCTTTAAGTTCTCACTGTAAGGAGATGCTAGATTTCCTTGAGTCCAAAATCGAGGGAATCCGTTCAGCTGCTTCTGCCCTCCCAAACACCACTCCTCCCCATCTCCCCTTCCACCCTACCCCATACTGCTACCCATTCCGCCTTCCATATTTTCAAAGCTGCCTCCGCTTCCACTCTCATCACCATCATATTGACCATGAAGCAAATCACCTGTTCCCTTGGCAGCTGTTTTCGGTTGCTAAACACAGTTTATCCTGTGATGCATTTTGAGACATCCTGATGTGCAAGGAAGGCATTCTATGGAATAGCAACAATCCTTTTATTAACCTGCCTCTTTCCTCTGAGCGCAATATCCCTCCTCCTCATGTGCTATTTTATCCCGATGACCTCTGAAATACCACATTAATGGTAATCCTCTTCACTCTGTTGCATTTGATATAGCACTTTTCACATCTTATATAATGTGTCAAAGTACTTCACAGAATATACCATAAAGTACAGTGACAAAACACGGCAGCTGGTTGCATACGGCAGTGTCCCACAAACAGTTGTGGATTGAGTGCTCTGGGATGCTATATAAATGCAAGTTATCTGTTTTTCTTGTGGATTGAAGGATCATATTTTAAGTTGCTATGCTACAAATGACAGCAAAATGAAAGCATTGGAAGCTCCTGAAATAGCAACCCCAGACACACAGCACTGTAGCCAAGACGAGCAGGGGAGAGTGTGCGCTGGGTACAGTCAATTAATAACCTCACTGCTGTTCTGCCTCCCGAGCAACTTGTGTGATGGATTCTGTGTCAAATTGTAATCTGCACTGTTGACCTGGTCTTGAATCGAGGCTGTATTTACAAGCCATGCAAGGTTTCTCCTCCAGGAAAAACCAATACAACTCATATTATCAGCAAATGAGCAATCAGAGAAAATATTTCATATGCATAAAATTATACATACAGTTATAGATTTTTTAATGCTGAATTTGAAGCTGAGTATTGTTGCAGCAATGTTAAAAAATAATAATGTGGTCACTCAATCCTTGCCTGTTTGTGGGACACTGCTGTGCACAATTAGCTGCCGCATTTCACCCACAAAATACAGTCAATTCACTTTACAGTATATTCACCCCACCCTACATCTGCGACCTCCTATCCCCTTACCAACCTACTCCATTCAGCAGGCTCTGCCCTGCTCCACGTCCCCCGACCCAGCTGCCCACCATTGGCGAACTAGCCTTCAGCCACTCTCTAGTCGCTCCACATAACTAAAGCCCCTCATCCCTGGTACCGTTCTGGTAAATCTTCTCTATCCTCTTGTTCCACTGTCTCTGTGCATCGTTCATCATTCAGTTATTCACCTCATGGCTGTTTGCCCTCATTTTGTCTGTCAAAGAAATACCCAGTTGCTATTTTTCACAGTGAAATCCTGGGAGCCACTTTTTTAGTCGTCCTACTGATGTGTTAAGCTGCTGTGTGCAAATGCAAGGGTTATTATGAAACAGAAATCGCTGGGAACACTCAGCAGGTCAGGCAGCATCTATGGAGAAAGGAAAGTGTACCAACGTTTCAGTTCCACTACCCTTCATCGGAATATGGACCTGAAATGTTGACTCACTTTTCCTTTCTCCATAGATGCTGCTTGACCTGTTGAGTGTTCCCAACAATTTCTGTTTTTGTTTCAGACTTCCAGCATCCACAGTATTTTGTGTTATGCAAGGATTATTATATCTGCCTGTCCAGGTGGATGTTAAAGATCCTGCAGCGCTATTCAAAATGAGAAGGGAGTTTCTCTCCCCTGGTCTCCTGGCTGACAATCCCCCAGATACGGTTAGCTGTTCACTTCAAGGATGTTTTTGTGACACTGCGGTGGGCAAATCGATTGCTGTGTTTCGCTCACGGAAAACAATCAAAAAACCTTGCTGTCAAAAAAACACTTTACAGCATATCATGTGAAGCGCTTTGAGGCATCTCGAATACGTGATAAGGCGCTCTATCAAATGCAAGGATTATTATATATATATTTTACGTTGTTGCTGTAACACACTGCGCTTCTGTTCAGTTGATTGTAAGTGAGCGTGTGGAGGAGGGGCTGGGTGGGGGGGTGGGGTGGGGTGGAGAGGGTCTGAAGGACAGACCAGACCTACCTTCCCCCTGTGCTTGGCGCAGTGCGTCAGTGCCCGCATTATCACACAGCACTGAATCCGCGCACAATTAAAGGTGCCGCCTTTAAAGGTATCCATCCCCGTGCCGTTAAACAGATCCAAACTGATGGGCTTCGAGCTGAGGACAGAGGAGGGGGCTGCCCACAGCGAGGCTATGTTTTTATTGAAATGCGCCCATTCTTTGCCTATGATTCGTTACTGTATGGAACAGATCAGCTTTGTTAAAACGGAATCTGTCTTTTGTTAGATGTAAATTCCGCTGTTGAGCTCAGACGCAGCCCCCACTCTCCTCCCCCACTGCGTCCCCCCCAACCCCCCCACCCCCCCCACCCCCCCGCCACCCCTCCCCCAGGTATTGGAGACTGCGCTCAGCACCTCACAAGAGAGAACAGTGATAAATTGGTGCCTGGACGTTTCTTTTCTGCTGCTTTAGCATAAAACTGCCAAACGATGTTCCACTGTGGAATTCAATTTCACAGTTCAGTTGGGCCCTTGATTACTCTGCCAAATTCAGATTAATGTGCGTTTAACAAACATGGATCCGGGGGACTCCTGGCAGACAGCCATCACTCTGACAATTGATTGCGGTGTCGACGTTTATGTCCTGTCTTATCCTCGAACACTGCAGGTGAAATTGATTGATTAAATGAATGCCTGTAATTATTTGAAATTGTGATACATCACACGACTGTGTCCCAGGCCCTCTGCTCGAGAATGCCTGCATGTTTTGTGCCTTTTACACCGTGTCAGCTGGGCTCACTCACTCGTACTCTCATCTCTGAGTCAGAAGGTTCTGTGTTCAAACCCCGCGTCAGGGATTTTGAGTTCACAGTCCAGGCTGACGCTCCAGCACAGTTCTGCGGGGAATGCTGCATTGCTAGGGATGCCATCCTTTGCTCTTAAGCCAAGATGCCATCTGTTCTTTTTCAGGTGGACATTAGAGAGCCAGTAGAAAGGAGAAGCGGATTTCTCCCGGTATCCCAGCTTACAAATTGTGCAGTCACTGCTCATAGTAATAGCAATCGTTGCATTTGGTATAGCACCTTATCACATTGTTGAGACGCCTCAAAACGCTTCACAGAATATATTGTAAAGTGGACATTCTGTGTATTTTGTGGGTAAAACGCGGTAGCCGTTTACATTAGTCGTGGATTGAGTAACATTAGTCGTGGATTGAGTAAAATCTCACCTCACAGTAAAATCTTGTGATTGTAGTAATAATCCTTGCGTTTGATATTGTGCCATTTTATCATGTCATTGAGATGTCTCAAAATTCTTCACAGTGTATTGAAAAGTGTAGTGACTGTATATTTTGTGAGTGAACACAACAACAACAAAACAATAACAAAATTGTACTTATATAGCGCCTTTCATGTCGGGAGGACGTCCCAAAATGCTGGGCAATCTGGCCGGGACCCAAGCGGGGGGGGGGGGGGGGGGGGGGGGATTGGTTAGGGGGTGGGGTGGGGGCTTGGGGAGGATCGAAGTAGGGGGAAGGGGAAGGAGAGTGGGAGAGGGGGAAGAGTTAGTGGGGCAGCCAAAGGCGTGGTCAAAGAGGAAGGTCTTGAGACTAGCCTTGAAGGAGGAAAGGGAGGAAGCGAGGCAGAGAGGCTGTGAGAGTTCAACCCATCAGGGAATCGATACCTGATCTTACTGAATCTAACAATTGACACCATATTTCAAAGAATCTTAACAGACAGGAAACTTACTTTGCTTTATCGAAGGATGGCACCTCTGACAATGCAGCATTCCCCCCACCACCTCCAGCACTGCACTGGAGCATCAGCCTGGACTGTGAGCTCAAAGTCACTGGTGGGGCTCAAACCCACAACTTTCTGAGATGCAGCGAGATGTTTTGTTCATGTGATAAGGCGCTGTATCAAATGCAAACATTAATATATTTTCTCAAGATGAGTTTGCATTATGGTTTGGGTAACCAGTACAGTTTTCCGATGAACCTAACACATAATACTGACAGCAGCATTTATATAGCCATAATGCCTCATACTGCATTTGATACAGGAACTTATCAGGTCATCTCAGGGACGGGACGTCTCAAAGCGCTTCACAAGATCTCATTTCAAATGTCAAGTGTGAAGAGGTCCTAGACTTCTTTATAATAATAATAATCCTTTCATTTGATATAGCGCTTTTCACATCTTATCAACGTCTCAAAACGCTTCACAGAATATCGTGTGAAGTGAATTGATTGTATATTTGTGGGCAAAATGTGGCAGCCAATTACGCACAGCAGTGTCCCACAAACAGTCGTGGAATGAAATAACCAATTTTATTTTATTATTATGGTTTTTTTGGAGGGATTATTATTAGGTGTGTGGAGTAAGGAAACTTGCCCAAAGGTTTCACCCTGACCTGCCTGGATTCAAACACAGGTCTGACGCTTGAAAGGAGAGCTACAGGAGCTCCTTGTTAAAGATTGAATTATCCACTTGGCTGCGTCCACCTCCCCTACATCCCCTTCCACCCCCCAACCCCCAGAATATCTACATCACCCCCTCCTTACCACTCCCTCCTCCCTACATTCCTTTACCCTGGATTGTTCCCACCTCCCTCTCAACCACCATCTCTCAGATGAAGCCTACCACTTGCTGCTTACACTGTCTCCCCACCCAGATAGTAGTCATTGAACTCCCTCTCTTCTCTCTGCCCACACAGGAATGTCGCTTCCAGTCGTTTTCCTCAGGTTCTGTTCCTCTCTCCCTTAAAACCACTGTCATCACTCCCCTCCTCAAAAAAAACCACCCTTCACCCCTCTAACCTAGCAAATTTCCAATCTGCCTTTCCTTGCCAAAGCTTTGGAATGTTTGTCCCTACCAGCTTTGCTTTCATCCCTCTCTTCACTCCCTCCTTGAGCCCCTCTAGTCTGATTTCTGTCCTGTTTGTAGCACCAAGGCAGTGCTCGTCAAGGTCACGAAACAATGTCCTCTCTCTTTGTGACCAGGGCTCGCTCTGCCTCCTTGTCTTCTTGGACCTCTCTGCTACGTTTGACACAATTGTTCATCCTCATCCATCGCCTCTCCTCCCTCATCCGCCTTAGAGGGACCGCATTAGACCGGTTTGAATCCTACCTAACAAACCGCCGTGACTTTATCTCCTCAAGCAGCTGTTCCTCCTGCCCCTGTCTGGTCACCAGTGTTGTCTCTCAGGGTTCCATCCTTGGCCCTCTCCTCTTCCTCATCTATATGCTCCTTCTTGGCGCTGTCATACTCAATGGGGCATTGGATGTCCTCCCGACGTGAAAGGCCCGATACAAATGTAATTTTGATGTTGTTGTTGTTGATCCACCATTGATGGCCACACTTTCAGCCACCTTACGCCGAAAAAAGCTGAAACTCTCTTCCTCTAATCTTCCTTCCTTCCTTCCTTCCTTCCTTCCTTCCTTCCTTCCTTCCTTCCTTCCTTCCTTCCTTCCTTCCTTCCTTCCTTCCTTCCTTCCTTCCTTCCTTCCTTCCTTCCTTCCTTCCTTCCTTCCTCCCTTCCTCCCTTCCTCCCTTCCTCCCTTCCTCCCTTCCTCCCTTCCTCCCTTCCTCCCTCCCTCCTTCCCTCCTTCCCTCCTTCCCTCCCTCCCTCCCTCCCTCCCTCCCTCCCTCCCTGCCTGCCTACCTTCCTGCCTCCCTCATCTTCAGGTCGCCTTCCTCTTTGACTGTGCCTATGGTCACCTTCTCCTCCCCAATGGCTCGCCATCGTGCTCCGCCATTGCTAAGCGCTCTGGGATACTACCCTGCATGAGGGGCTTGTGTATATGCAAGTTGCTGTTGCTGTTACTGTAAAGTGTATTTTTGCAGGTTTTGTGTTGATCCATTGGTAATATGTTGTGTGTGTGTTTGCAGGTGGATTACGAAAGACAAACAAGGGGTGTGAGTCCCCGTCTGACTGGGTCGGACACCTACCCTCGAGGTCCATCAAAGGTTCCTCAGTGTCAGACTAACGCCACCCACTCAGTCACAAGCCAACAGTTCCCTTCTTCATTCTCAAAAGTGTCCCAGCACCACATGACAACACTTCAGCCCAACTCCCAATACGCCACCCAAGCCGCTTACCAATATCCCAGCTGGAGTTCCTCCACCAATCAGCAGCCACCCACCAGGGTGTCCCACGAGCAGTTCCGAGCCGCCCTGCAACTGGTGGTGAACGCCGGAGACCCCAGGGAATACCTGGATAACTTCATCAAGATCGGAGAAGGCTCCACCGGCATTGTGTGCATCGCCACCGAGAAGCCCACCGGCAAGCAAGTGGCTGTCAAGAAAATGGATCTCAGGAAGCAGCAGAGAAGAGAGCTGCTCTTCAATGAGGTGAGTGGACCCTTCATGCGTAAAGAGAGTCTTTAATTATCCACTATTTGTCAACCTGTCCGCTCTCTTCACTTGGTGGACCTCCGCCCAGCCTACCCCAAAATTGGTGGTCAGGTCGTCGGCCTCTCTGCGCCTTTGCAACTCCATCCCACAGTCCCTTTGCCTTGCCTGCCCCCTTGCCTCCTTCCAGGCAGGTTTCAAGAACCTCCTCTTCAACTGTGCCTTTGTCCACCGTCCTACTACTCCTACCCTTCCTGCTCTCCACCCCTCCTAATCCCAACCCCCAGATCACTTCCTGACTGTCCAGTGCCTTGGGAAGTCCTCCCAATGTGGAAGATGCTGCGTAAATGTAATAATGTATTGTAATGTCTTTCACCTCAGTATTATTCAGCATTCACCTTGCAGGCTGGCGGACTTGGTTTCAACTCCCGGGCAGCGCAAAACTTTAGGCAAGTGTCCTTACTCCATATACCTCTATTTACCTAGCAGTAAGTAGGATCTGATTGTTAGCTGATTGGTTGATCGCTTTCTGGGATAATAACCCTTCCAAAAAAGTAGTGGCTGAGTGGGATGAGTTGGTAGCCCTACCTAACCCCTTCCCTCTCCCCCTGAGCATCCCCTTCCCTCACACCCACATTATAGGACACCACATTTGATCGGTTCGGGTCAGCCCTGACTGTTCTGTTGTGTTGCAGGTTGTGATAATGCGTGACTATCACCATGACAATGTGGTGGACATGTACAACAGTTACCTGGTGGGGGATGAGCTATGGGTGGTGATGGAGTTCCTGGAAGGCGGAGCTCTGACGGACATTGTCACACATACAAGGTATGAGGGGGAACTCAGCATCACTTTTGGCAGCCAACACGACACCCAGGGGCTCAATCCACTCATTGGATTGGATTAGAAACTCACCGAGAACCACCCCTAGTTGTACATTAGTAACCTGCACCTAGGGATTGAGCAAGCATTGGAAAGAGCGTGCATCCCCGCAAGGGGAGAGTGCACATTCCATTCCAACATACAGAAATTTTGATGTGTGGGTGGCAGACCTGGAACCTGGTCTGTCTTGGAAACTCTTTGCCAGATCACAAGATCACCAAGCCCCTTCAGATCATCCAATCTACCTCCAGAACACCCAGTCTACTGTCCCCTCCACATCCAGCTGCTTTTTAAATGTGTCCTGGCTTCACCCTCTCCCCCAAAATACAATTAATTAACTTTACCGTATGTCCTGTGAAACAGTTTGAGATGTCTCGTTGACGTGATAAGGCGCTGTATCAAATGCAAGAATTATTATTATTATTAGGACCCTCTGCCAATGTTATGTGCAATGGGGGTGTTTTTCTCACAAAGTGGGAGAAATGTATTTATGTAATTTGGGTTCTCGTTGTTGCAGAATGAATGAAGAGCAAATAGCCACGGTTTGCCTGTCAGTGTTGAAGGCCTTGTCGTACCTGCATTCTCAGGGGGTGATCCATAGGGATATAAAGAGCGACTCGATCCTCCTGACCAGTGACGGCAGGGTAAGTGATATTTCTGGGGGATTGTCGGACCAGGACACCAGGAGAGAGAAACTCACTTCTCTTTTCGAATAGGGCCCCTGTGATCTTTCACACGTCTCAACCGAAGGACGGCACCCCCGATAATGCAATGTATCCCCAGCGCTGCATTGGAGCGTCAAGTTTAGACTGTGTGATTCCAAGTCCCGACATAGGGCTTGAACCCACAACCATTTGGGAGGCGAGACATCTCATTGATGTGATGAGACACTGTATCAAATGCAAAGACGCAACCACAAGCTGCTGCTCTAGAAACCAGAGTGCGAGTGACTGAGCCAGGCTATCGCACCCACTGATCATTATTATTTTAAAGCGAGCTGTGGAAAGGTTGGGAGAAAGTCTTTTCTATTAGCAATCAGACTTCACTGCTTCACATTAATTTTTCAGATAAAATTGTCGGATTTTGGATTTTGCGCTCAAGTGTCAAAGGAGGTTCCCAGGAGGAAGTCCCTGGTGGGAACACCGTACTGGATGGCTCCGGAGGTTATATCCAGGTTACCATATGGAACTGAGGTAAGGAGTGCTCATTAAATGATCAAGTAGATGCACATGTATAATGAGGTCTAAATGGTATCTTAATATCCCCGAGCAAGAATTTACACAGTGTCAAGTACAAGTCAGAGTGACGGTGAGAGTGAGAGAGAGTGAGCGAGATAGTGAGTGTGAGACTGGGAGAAGCGTGTGAGAATGCAACAAAGTGAGAGACAGTGAGTGTGAGGGTAAGATAGTGAGAGAGTGATTGTGAGAATGAAAGCGTGTCTGAATGTCACACTCAGAATGATAGAGTGTGTGAGAGAGTGAGATTGAGTGTGTTAGGGTGAACAAGGATGTGAAAGAAAGAGCTTGAGAGAGAGATAGGGGGGAGCTAGGCTACGGAGGACTTTCAAAGTGAGGACCAGGATCTTGAACTGTATCCTCTGTGTGAGGAGAAGCCAGTGGAGTCGGGCGAGGGTGGGGTGATATGGTCATGGACCCTGGTGTGGGAGAGGACATGGGCTACAGAGTTGTGGATGATCTGCAGCCTATTGAGGGAGGAGTTGGGTTTGTCGACAAGCGGGGTGTTTTCAATAGTCCAGTCAAGTAAGAGTGAGAGATTGAGTAAGAGTGAGAAGGAGTGAGTGTGAAGAAGAATGAGAAAGAGTGAGCAAATGAGAGAGAGACTGAGCGAGTGAAAGAGAGGGAGTGAGAGAGAAAGGGGTAACAATGAGAGACTGAGAAATAATAAAATGAGTATGTGAGAGTGAGGGAGTGAGAGATGGAATGTGTGTGTGAGAAAGATAGAAGGAACGTGTGAGAGAGGGAATGTGAGAGAGGCAATGTGTGAGTGGAAGAGAGTGAGAGAGGGAGGGACAAGGCGATGGAGAGAGAGTCTAAAGCTAATAGGGTGTGCGTCTTTGGCAGGTGGATGTCTGGTCTCTGGGGGTGATGGTGATAGAGATGGTTGATGGAGAACCCCCTTACTTCAACGAGCCTCCGCTTCAGGCCATGAGGAGAATCCGTGACAATCTGCCTCCGAGGCTAAAGGACATACACAAGGTGCTCCCAACACTTGCTTCCTAACCCCGTCACATGCCTGAGAGCCACTGCATAGCACATCACATCCAAAAAGCAATTAGACATGAAATCTAATGGTGCACATCCGAATTCCTAATGAGCTCTGAAGAGCACATTGTCTCCCTCGTGTCCAATAAAGATTCTCGACGTAAAGTGTATTACAGTTAATTAATGTGATTTAGAAATATCAGAATATTTTACGAAACCGAGATACCAATCCCCATTCCCCACCCCACCCCACCACCGCCCTGCCCGCTCAAGCACTGCACAGCTTAGACTGTGAGCTTGATGTTCCCAACATGGGGCTTGAACCCACAACCTTCTGATGCCGAGGTGAGTGAGAGTGCCTGGGCCAGGCTGACACACACAGTGACTGAGCCAGACTGACACTCATATACAGTGACTGAGCCAGGCTGACACACACACACAGTGACTGAGCCAGGCTGACTGACACATACACACACACACACGCACACACACGTGCGTGCACACAGTGACTGAGCCAGGCTTACACACACACACACACACACACAGTGACTGAGCCAGGCTTACACACATCCAATGACTCAGTCAACAACAACAAAATTACATTTATACAATGCCTTTCACATCGGGAGGACGTCCCAAGACCCTGAAGTCAGTGCCATCCATTAAATGAGATGTTAAACCGAGGTCCCGCCTGTGCCTGTTCAGGTGGAGGTTAAAGATTCCGTGGTGCTATTGGAGGGAGTTTCTCCCTCTGGCCAACAATCCCCAGATAAAATCAGTCACTCTCTTCATAACTGTTTGTGGGACATTGCTGTGTGCAACTTTTTTCCGGTAGAAATCACACAGTCACTGCCTGCACTATATAGTAAGCTGTGGAGCGCTGGGGATGTTTTGATAATGCTACACATCGCTATATTATAGAATAGAATCATAGAATCCTGCAGCAGGAAGAGCTATCCAATCAGTCCCACTCCCCCGCTCTTCCCCCTTCTAAATGTGTCCACTTGAACTACCTTTCCAATTCTCTTTTGAAAGTTGTTATTGAATCTGCTTCTTACTATCTTTCAGGCACCACCCTTTCTCCTCTCCTCCCTGGGTCTTTTACCATTTATCTTAATTCTCTGTCCCCTGGTTACCAACCCACCCACCGGAAACAGTTTCTCCCTATCTACTGTATCAAAACCACATCATTTTGAATTCCTCTATTAAATCTCCCCTTAATTTTCTCTGCTCTAAGGAGAACAATCCCATTCTCACTAGTCTTGAGACATAATTGAAGTCCCTCATCCCTGGTGCCATTTTGGTAAATCTCCTATACACCCTCACCAATGCTCTTACATCCTTCCTAAAATGTGGCGCCCAGAATTGGACACAAATGAACCACAATAAACTGATCCTTGTATAATGCCTTTCACACTGGACATTCATTATTTCAGACCCGAGCTGGGGTCGGGGACAGGGAGGGTGAAGGGAAAGGGGGGTATTTTGGGAGACCGATGTTGATAATGCTACACATCGCTATATTATAGAATAGAATCATAGAATCCTGCAGCAGGAAGAGCTTAAAGAGGAGCTCAGGGAGGGTGCGAGGCGGAACGACTGTAAGATGGAGTTCCAGAGGTTGGGGGCAGAGTGGCTGAAGGCTGGCCCAGCAATGTTGGGGTGGGTGGTTTGGGGGACATGGAGCAGGCAGGAACCTGCTGAGTGGAGTGGGAGGGCAGGTTGGTAGGGGGTTAGGAGGTCGTAGATGTTGGGTTGGGCGAGGCGTGGAGGGTTTTGAATGTGAGGACCAGTATCTTGAATTGGATCCTCTGTGTGTTGGAGAGCCAATGGAGTCGGGCGAGAATTGGGGAGATGGGGTCACAATCTCATGAACGATGGCAGAGTTGGGCAATATTGCGGTTGTGAGGGAAAGCAGAACAGATCATGGCATGGATGTGGAGGAGGAAAGACAGTTGACGATCGATGAAGACACCTAGGTTCCTAACTGGCTTGATGAGATTGAGTGAGCAACCATGGAGGTTGATGCTGCTGGCGCGAGCCAATCAGCAGGGCCTCGGTCTTGTTGATATTCAGTACACAATACTCCATTGATTTATTGAGGTTGAGATGTGTTGTTGTTCTAATGATGTCTCTGGTGTTGTGTGTTAGGTGTCTGCTGTCCTGCGGAGTTTTCTGGACCTGATGTTGGTGCGGGATCCTGTGCAGCGCGCCTCGGCCAAGCAGCTGCTCTCTCACCCCTTCCTCAAACTGGCCGGGACCCCCTTCTGTATTGTGCCGCTCATGAGACAGTACAGGCAACGCTGAGCTACCCTACCCCCTCCCCACCCTTACCTCCACCACCCCTCCGACATCATACACAGCAGATAGGACCCCGAGGGTGAGAGTGAGGTGGCGAGGCCTAGTCACAAGGGCATGGCTCTTTCTCGGACCTTGAGGATGTATATGGATTGTGTTCCGCCACTCCGACCCGCTGAGCCCTGTCGCTGTGTAATGAGCAAGAGGAGGATGGGGAGAGGGAGGATGTTTGGCAGATGTCTGACTCTGCCATCCTGACTCAAAGCGATGTGACAGCACAAATCTCTCAGGAGATAGCTCATGATAGCAAACGACAACCAGTGACATTTGTACAGAGACTTTCAACATCGGGAAGTCATCCCAGAGCTGGACATTACTGATATCAGACATTGAGGGCCTCTCCCTCCTCCCTCCCTCTGTCTTTCCCTCCCTCCCTCTGTCTTTCCCTCCCTCCCTTCCGGGGATGCAGCGTGGAATCCAGTTCATCTCCGAAGGATGTGGGACAGAATCCAGCAGGATTGCACTGAAGACTCTCTAGGCAAAACAGTGCTTTGTTCCTGCCTTTGTCTTTCTACAAAATTTATGTGTTGTTTTGGGGGTGTTGGTGGGGGGGGGGTGGAGGGGGGTCTGGAATGGGTGGTAGGGGAGAGGAGAGGGGTCATCTCTGTACAACACTCAAATTTGCCCTGGGGTTTGGATTGGATTTATATCTTACCTACGCCAAGTGTTTTTTGATAATCTAACAGTATTTTGTGGTGACACAGGAATGACATAGATCGGGACTCAGATCAAGGCTTTTTTTGCAGGGACATTGAGGGGAGACGGGTGGGTGACTTTTTAGGGTGTGCTTGGTGTTAGGGTGGGTGGGGGGGTGGGTGGGGTAGGGGAAAGGGATTGAGATACATTAATTAATGTACAATTGAAACTGCTTGTTTCACACTTGAGATGTTATTTTAAACGCAGCCAAAACCTGCTTGGGTTTACTGAGTTTAATGCTGGCTTGTTTCCGCCAGCTGTGATCTAAGGGCATTGCTGTTCAGGGTGTAACAGTTAGTGTGGTGTTATTTATTGAGTGTGGGTGCATGTGCTCACCATCACGCGCGGTTTGGTGGGAATTATAGTGCAGCATAGAGTGAACGAGGTGTGTACACAACTCGGCTGAGAGAATAAATCAGTCCGGTTATTTATTAAATGAATTGACATGTTTGTGTTGTTTTGATGGGTTCCTGTCACAGCTTGAGACTGTTGCACTCTCGCCTCCCGAGTCAGAAGGTTCCGAGTTCAAACCTCCATGTCAGGACTTGGAATCACATTGTCTAGGCTGACACTCCAATGAGGTGCTGTGGGTGTGTTGCACTCTCCTTCCGATGCGATGTTAATAATAATAATAATAATAATAATCCTTGCATTTGATATAGCACTTTTCACATCTTACCAACGTCTCAAAGCGCTTCACAGAATATACTGTAAAGTGAATTGACTGTATATTTGTGGGCGAAACACGGCAGCCAATTGCGCACAGCAGTCTCCCACAAACAGTCGTGGATTGAAAATTTTTATTAGTGTGTTTTTTGTTTGAGGGATTATTATTGGGTGTGTGGAATAAGGAAACTTGCCCAAGGTTTCGCCCTGACCTGCCTGGATTCAAACACAGGTCTCATGCTTGTAAGGCGAGTGCTCTAACCACTGAGCTACGGTTAATTCTTGGTCCTATCTGTGCCTGCTCAAGTGGATGTTTAAAATCCTGCGGTGCTATTGGAAAAGTGAAGGGTGAACTTTCTCTCCTGGTTCCTGGCCGATCATACAACCCAAACATTGGGCATTCACTTCACAGTTTCACTGTTTGTGGGATATCGCTATGTGAAAATTGGCTGCCGTGTTCACCCACCACACTACGCTTGGTTAACCCTGCCAAGCGTTTGTAATGTTCTCTCGACTTGAAAGGCGCCGTCAGAACTGTAAGGATTATCAATATTTGTTTGCAATAAGATAAGGGAGAAGGATGTCCTTTTAGTTAGAATTAATGGTTATCAATTTATATTTATTATAATAAAAATAATAAACCTTGCATTTGATATAGTGCCTTATGACCTTCTAGATGTCTCGAGCGCTTCATAGAATTTACTGTAAGGTGAATTGACTGTATATTTTATGGGTGATATGCAGCAGCCAATTGCGCACAGCACTGTCCCATAAACATAGTTTGAGTGACTAAATTATTATTATTTTTTTAAGGGACTATTAACTCCGGAAAGCAATCCGTGCAATTGACTAACAGCCAGGTTCCTATCTACTGCTAGGTAAACAGAGACACATGGAGTATGGAAACTTGGCCTCCGTGTGTGTCAGACACCCAGCTGATCAGGGTGATGGGTCTGAGTGTGTCAGATACCCGGCTGTTATTACCACACTTTGCAGTAAATTCCCCAAATAATCGTCATCATGTCATTGAGCACAGCCATTGACATGGTCATTGATATTATAGCAAACCATTGTCACTGCAAGGCTTACACACAGCGGCTGAATGTCAGAGTGCACGGATATTATTATATGTTACATGTTATCAATTGTAAAAAAAAATTAGAAGAAGAAACAAGGTGCGATTTTTAAATGAACTTTTATTTTAAATAGAACGGCTGCTGAATATCTGGATGTTCGTTGTTCATGGCTTTTTAGTTGTGGTTGATTTCTGCTCCTGGGTTTCTTCGCCTTTTTGGACAAAGCGCATCTGGCGTACAGTGTATGCAGCGATTTAGCAAGTGGCTTGATCTATTTATAGATTGCATGTGCATTTTTTTTTAATAACAATACAGTTGGTTTTAATGGGTATACCTCCCTCCCTCCCCCCCCCCCCCCCCCCCCCACCTCCCTCCCTCCACCCCCCCCCCACTCTCCCTCCCTCCCATCGCTGGCTGTGTAGGCGCTGGGCTAACATTAAGAACATATTCTCTACATATGCTTGTATTGTGCTCTGTCTCTGGGGACCTGTGTTTGCCTGGCGGTGGTTGTGTATTTCTGGTGGATGTGGTAAACAGTCAGCATGACCACAATGAGCAGCCCCAGCGTCAGGCCCAGGATCAGGGGAAGGGTCTCCTCGAGCCTCTCCTGCTGGTCCACTGTACACTTGGTAGCTGTGGAGAGAACAACAGACCCAATGTGAGGAACTCACAGGGGCAAAGCGGAGCTCAGTGGGTATCTCACAGTAAACTGTTTAACTCTTAGATACAGCTTGGATTTATATAGGAGCCTTCAGGGTAGTGTCCTGGAGCGTTTAACATAAGAATTAGGAGCAGGAGTAGGCCATTCAGTCCCTTCAGCCTGCCCCGCTATTCAATAAGATCATGGCTGATCTTCTAATCTAACTCCACCTGCCCGCCTTATCCCCATATCCCTTAATCCCTTTATCCATAAGAAATCTATCAATATCAGTCTCGAATATGTTCAAGGATTGAGCATCTACAGCCTTTTGGGGTACAGAATTCCATAAATAAATACCCTCTGAGTGAAGAAGTTTTTCCTCAACTCAGTCTGAAAAGGCTGACCCCTAATCTTAAGACTATGACCCCAAGTTATGGTTTCTCCAAACAGGGGAAACAGTCTCCCCCTATCTACTCTGTTGTGCCCTTTAATAATCTTATAGGTTTCTATAAAATCACCTCTAATTTTTCTATATTCTAGAGAATGTAGGCCTAGATTACTCAACCTATCCTCATTAACAGTGACTGGGGTCACGGGAGGTGACCGTGGGGATGGTTGAAGAGGAAGGTCTTCCAGCGCAATCTGAAGACAGGGAAGGAGGAGGCTAGGCTGAAGGATTAAGGGACTGGAGACAGGGAAAGGAGCCAATGAGTGGTGGAGTGAGGGGGTAAGCAGGTTGGAGAGAGAGGGCGGTAACTGGGCATGAAGAGATTTGTAGACAAGTGTGAGGACCTTGAAATCAACCTGTTTTGTGACAGGGAGCCAATGGAGCCTGGCAATGACTGGTGTGATGGGGGCATGGAGTTTTGTATGGGTGAGTGTTGTTGCATAGTTGCGTTAATGACACAAGTGACAATTGAATATGGATGGTGGACGTATAAAAGGATTCTGGGAAGAGTGACTTGCGGATTTGTAAAAGAGTGTGAAAGAAGTTGATTTGAAAGAGGTTGACTTGTAAAGTTTGCATTAAAGGACTGAGTGAATCTACATTGCATTTTGTGGACTAGATAACATTCATTTTGGATTAATCGGATATTGTGGATAGTGGAGCTGGGGAGACCGGCAAGGAGGGCATTTGAATGGTTCATATGGGAGGTGACGAGGGTTTCTGCTGAATTTGGGGTAAGGTACATCTTAATAGTGCCTGTATCTCACCATTAACTCTTAGATACGTATACAGTTACCCTCTATCTAAATACGTCTATTTCCCTAAGTGTATGTATAGAATCATAGAATCTTACGGCACAAAAGGAGGCCATTTGGCCCATCGAGTCTGTGCCGGCTCTTTAAAAAGAGCAATTTAATCCCACTCCACAGCTTTCTCCCCATAACCGCCCAAACCCGTCCTCCCCAAATAAATGTCAACCTCTCTTTTAAAAGTTATTATCGAATCAGCCTCCATCATCTTTTCAGGCATATATCTTTACTCACACACATATATACAATATGTATTGTATATATTTCACTGAAATGTCACTTGGTCTAAGTCAGAGATACCCTTCACTTTAAAATTGTTAAAGAGACCTTTAACCATGTCTCAATTCAAGAAAATTTTGATTTTTAAGTTAAAGCTGAATTTAATAATATTAATCATAAAAAAATTATCACTTCGATCCACCACTATTTGTGGGACACTGCTGGTCGCCCCCACGACTGCACACACACACACTACCTCCCACCCCCAAACAAATTAACTCCCTCCCCACATGCACACACACTACCTCCCCCTCACACACACGCACACACACTAGCCCCCCACCACACACATACACTGCCTCTCACCATATGCACACACTACCTCACCCACCACGCGCACACACACTGCCTCATCATCCCCACATGCACAGTGCACACACACTACCTCCCCACCCCCACAGACAGGCACACACACTACCTCACCCCCCCCCCCCCCGCCCCCCCACCACCACCAAACGTACACACACTGTCTCATCACACACACATTACCTCCCCCCACACGCATGTACACACATCACCCCCACACCACACACACACACTCCTCCTCATCACCCCCACACCACACACACACTCCTCATCACCCCCACACGCACAAACGCTCTCTACCGTGCTGGTCACTACCTTCACTGAAGATGAAGTCACTGCTGATGTCGAATGGCTGGATGTGTGTCTGGGAGAGAAACAGAGACACCATTTTCTTGTGGTCACTGGAGATCAACAGCAGTGTCTCCTGAGCTTTACACTTGTATGATTTGCCCTCGGGCGTCTGGAACAGTCTCAGGTGGTGAGACATCGCCGTATGCTTACCGGCTAGAGAGATAACAACAGATTACATTTACACAGTGCCTTTCACACTGTCCCAAGGACGTCCCAACAATAATAATTTGGTCACTCGATCGACGGCTGTTCGTGGGACACTGCTTTTGTGTGTCAATGCAGTCAATTCACTTTACAGTATATTCTATGAAGCGCTTTGTGACGTCTAGAAGACCTGATATGCGCTATATTAAATGCAAGGAATATTATTATTATTATAAGGCGCTGGATGTAAGGTGATGTTTGTGATCAGGCGAGATGGCTGGCAGGGAGGGTATGGATAGGAATGCGGCTGAAGATACGGTCAAAGAGGAGGGCCTTGAGATGAGACTTAAAGGTGGCAAGGGAGGGAGCGAGGCGGAGGGACTGTGAGATGGAGTTCCAAAGGGTGGGGATAGAGAGGCTGAAGGCCCAACTGTCAATGGTGGGGTGGGTCGGACAGGGGTTATACAGCCAGGATGGGGCCGCTGAGAGGAGGGAGAAAGCAGGTTTGTAGTTATAGGAGGACAATAGAGGTAGGCAGGAACAAGGTTATGGAGGGATTTAAAGGTGTGGACAAGGACAGTGATTTTGAAGTCATACACAGATACACACTCACACACACCAAGGCACATACACGGATACACTCACACAGAGCAACATTGACACACGCAATCATCCACAGATACTTACTCAGATACAAACACAGCCACACAGATACACACACAGACATACATACAGATAGAAACCCATACAGACACATAGAAACATACATGCAGAAAGCCCCCCCCCCCACACACAGAACCATGCACACATGCATAGACGGACAGACACTACACGCATATATACACACTGATACACAGACACACACAGATACACACACAGACACACATGCACAGATACACAGACACACACAGATCTGCTGAGTTGCAGTGTGAATAATTATAAACACAAGCTATTGAGGAAATTTTATAGACCCCTAGTGCCGCTAGTTAGTGTGTTGGTTATATTAGTGACAATAACAGCAGATCCCCGAGGGCCGGTTGCTAACTACTCACGGTTGACGGCGTCTTTAAAGTAGATTTGGGAGGTGTCATAAACCAACTGAATCTTATTCATCTCCCAGAATCGCTCCTGAACCTGGGATATATTGTGTGTCTCCTGTTATACAACAACAACAACAATTTACATTTATAGAGCGCCTTTCACGTCGGGAGGACGTCCCAAGGCGCTGAACAAGAGATATGTATATGTATACACATATACACAGTGTGTAAACACTCCTCTACATTACATATACACAGATACCTTACAACAGGACATTCACTGCTTCAGACCCGAGCTAAGAACAGTGGAGGGCAGGAAGGGGGGATTAGGAGTTGCCGATGGGTCCATCGAAGAGGAGAGTCTTGAGGCGAGATTTGAAGGAGGCCAGGGAGGGGGCGAGGCGGAGGGACTGCGGGATGGAGTTCCAGAAGTTGGGGGCAGAGTGGCTAAAGGCTCGCCCGGCAATGGTGGGGTGGGTGGATCGTGGGACGTGGAGCAGGGCAGAGCCTGCTGAACGGAGGGGACGGACAGGTTGGTAAGAGGATAGGAGGTCATGGATGTAGGGTAGGGTGCGATTGTGGAGCGCTTTGAATGTGAGGACCAGGATCCATATGCAGAGTGGGTAAACACTCCTATACATAACATATATACCCTCTGTAAATCCTCATAAAAAGAGTGAACTGGAGATACACAGTCTGTGAAGCTTGATACAGTAGTACAGTATATACACAACAACTTATTTAGCATTTATATAGTGCCATTCATGCATGGTAGTGTCCTAGAGCGCTTGACGGTGAATGGCAGAGCACGACTCTGAGCCAGGTGGAGTGTGGGGAAGGTTTTCAGGCATGACCTGAAAGTGAGGAAGGAAAGGGCAAGGCAGAGGGCTAGAGGAAGAGTGTTCCTGTGTTACAGGGAATAGCGTCTGAATCCATTGCCACCGATGGTGGAAAGGAGGGTTCGATGGATAAACAGGAGGTTGGAGCCAGTCAAGCGGAGGCAGCAGGCAATGGGTTGGGGAGTGGGGGTAAGCGGGTTGGAGAGGTAGAAAGGTGTCACGGTATGAATGGATTTGAGAACGAGTTAGAGGATCTTAAAATTGATCTGTTCAGTGATAGGGAGCCAGTGGTGTCTGGCTAGAACTGGTGTGATGGGGTTACAGAGTTTAGTGCGGGTGAGTATGTGAGTGGAGCAGCTTGGGATCAGTTGGATGGAGGTGGAGGATCAGTGGTGGAGCTGGGGACACAGCCAAAGAGGGCATTTGAGAAGTTGAGTCGTGAGGTGACAAACTCATGGATGAGTGATTTGGCTGTGTCTGGGGTAAGATATGGGCAATATGGCGGAGGTGGAGGAAGACAGTTCGGGTTGGGAATTCGATGTGGGGAAGGAAGGACAACTGTGTGTCAAACCTGACACCTAGGTTGTACACTGGTTCGGTGAGTATGACGGATTGACCGGGGAGGTTGAGAAGGTCAGAGCCGCAGGACAGAAGACATTGACAGAAACCATACTCCTGTCATAGTATTAGCTTGAGTGTTTGGGTTTTTGTTTTGAGGGAACAGAGGTGACTGTTAAATCAAGAGGAGCAAGTAGATTTGGAGACAGCCCTGGATTTCAGTAGGTTGAGGAGGTAGAGGATTAGAGAGGCAGTCAACAAGCAACGTGATGGCTGCATCAGGATGGCTGCAGGAGGAAGTCCAGAGGGAGATGAGATACGGGAAAGAGGGACTCAGGTGGAAGCTTTTCCAAGGTCAAAAACAAGATGTTGGAGGGCTTGGAAGTGGAGATATATATTTAAAATTAAAAATAAAATAATACAGATTAAAACTGATTTTAAATTTAAAAAAGTTGTTTTTTTCACGACTGGGAGCTTTGGTCCGGGAATCGTTCAATATTAAACAAGAAAATATGTATTTTTAACATTTGAAATGTAATCATTCACAGACCATGAGTTTTGTTCATACAGTCATAGAATATTACAGCACATTCGGCCCATCGTGCCGGCTTTTATTAAAGAGCTACCCAATCAGTCTCACACGCCCACTCTTTCCCCACATCCTTGCAAAATTTTGCCCTTTTGAAAGCTGTTATCAAATCTGTTTCCACCATCCTTTCAGGCAGTGCATTCCAGACGGTAACAACTCGCTGTTTAAAATAATGTCTCCTCATCTCCCCTCTAGTTCTTTTGTCAATTATTTTAAATCTGTGTCCCCTGGTTACCAACCCACCTGCTAGAGGAAACAGTTTCTCCCTATCTAATAATCCCTCAATAAATAAACAAGAATAAATTTCAATCCACGACTGTTTGTGGGACACTGCTGTGTGCAATTGGCTGCTGTGTTCCGCCCACATATAAACAGTCAATTCACTTTACAGTATATGCTGTGAAGCGCTTTGAGACGTCTAGAAGACATGACAGGGCGATATATCAAATGCAAGGATTATTTCCCGACGTGAAAGGCACTCTAGAAATGAAATTTTGTTCTTGTTTGTTGTATTATGATTATCATTATTGTGTTTGTGACTTTTTCATTTTAAAAACAATAAATTACATTTACATGGCTCCTTTCATGTCACAAGGACATTTCATGGTGCTGGACTGTCAACGTTCTGCAGCCGAGCTGGTGGTTGGGATCAGGAGGCTTAGAGAGTAGGGACGGTAGGTAGTAGGTGGGTGAACAAAGGCACGGTCAAAACGGAGGGTCTTGAGATGGGTCTTGAAGGAAGCAACGGAGGGGGCGAGGCAGATGGACTGTAGGATGGAGTTCCAGAGGGTGTGGGCAAAGTGGCTGAAGGCCTGCCTGGGAATGGTGTGGGGGGGCAAGGCGGGGGACATGAAGCAGGCCGGAGCCCGCTGAGTAGAGTGAGAGGACACGTTGGTAAAGTGTTGGGAGGTTAAAGGAGTAAGGAGGAACAAGGCCATGGAGGGCTTTGTAGGTGAGGACCAGGATCTTGAGCTGCATCTTAAGAAAGAAGAGGGTGTATGTTTGTCAAAGTTATAAAAATATGTTTATTTGTTCACCTTGAGGAAGAAGATGGTGAGGATGAAGGATTTGTCCAGCCAGGAGATGTGCAGCTCGGCTCTGACACTGCCACACTTGCCTTTGACCCTGGCTCCCCGTGGGATGGTGATCTCAGCCTGCTCTGTGATCAGCTGTGAGAGATACACATACACACAAACCCACGGTCACTAACATACACACCCACAGTCACTAACATACACACACCGTCACCAAGATACACACACACTGTCATTAGCACACACACAAATGGTCACTAACATACACACACACACTGTCACTAAGATACATACACACTATCACTAACACACACACACATAGTCATTGACACACACATGGTAACCACCACCAACAACAAAATTACATTTGTAGAGCGCCTTTCATGTTGGGAGGATGTCCCAAGGCGCTGAACAGTCAAGGGTCAGGACGTGAGCATGGGTGGGGGTGGAGGTTGGGGAAGAGTTGGGACTGAAGGCACAGTCGAAGAGGAGGATCTTGAGACTGGTCTTGAAGGAAGGGAGGTAGCAAGGCAAAGGGACTGTGGGATGGAGTTCCAAAGTGTATGGGCAGAGAGGCTGAAAGTCACACTGTCACTAACAAACACTGTCACACACACACTGTCACTAACATATACATACCCAGCCCTCAGCTTGTTCTGTGATCAAGTGTGTTTCACACTCACGCATACACTCACACACATACACACACACACACACAGGGTTTCAACTTAGATTACATTGTGTGTTTGAGGGAGTGTCAGTGTGTGTGAGATGGAGTGTATGTTTGTGTTTGTGATGAAGTGTTTGTGTGTGTGTAAGATGGAGTTCTGTGTGTGCGTGTGTCAGGTGGACTGTCTGCACGTGTGAGATGGAGTGTCAGTGTGTGTGTAAGATAGAGTGTCAGTGTGTGTAAGATGGCGTGTCAGTGTGTGTAAGAGAGTGTCAGTGTGTGTGTGTGTCAGGTGGAGTGTCAGTGTGTATGTAAGATGGAGTTTCAGTGTGTGAGTTTGATGGAGTGTCAGTGCTTGTGTGAGATGGAGTGCCAGTGTGCGTGTGTGTAAGAGATGGAGTGTGTGTGTGAGATGGAGTGAATATGTTTTTGTGTGTGAGATGGAGTGTCTGTGTGAGATGAAGTGTATGTGTGTGTGTGTGAGATGAAGTGTGTGTGTGTATGTGAGATGGAGTATCTGTGGGTGTGTGTGAGATGAATTGTGTGTGTGTGAGATGGAGTGTGTGTGTGTGTGAGAGAGATGAAATGTATGTGTGTGTATGTGTGTGTATGTGAGATGGAGTGTCTGTTTGTGTGAGAGATGGAGTGTCAATGTATGTGAGATGGAGTGTGTGTGTGGTGTGTGGGGAGGGATCGAGTGTGAGAGTATGTGTGAGATGGAGTGTCGGTGTTTTTTCAGGTGTCCCAGTCTCTCACATCTACATAGTTGCTGGCCCGTGCGTCGTAAGGCACCAAAATCTTTGCAGCAAAATCTGCCATCAGACAGGTGGTTCCATTCTCACGAAGAACAAAAATATCCTCGAAGGGGTCTGTGGACAGGCCCGAGAGATTCTCACTCTCCTGCTCTCCGCTGGCTCCCACCAGGGCATCTGCAAAGGCAAATCAATATATAAAATACAGTATTAATAAGGGGGTCACCACAGATAGTTGCCGTGTTTCGCCCACAGGCAACTGTGTGTTGTGGTATGTCAGTGTGTCTGTGTTGTGATTGCCAATGTTCATTGTAGTGTATCAGTGTGTGCGTTGTTGTGTGTCTGTGTGTGCTAGTTATGGTGTGCTAGTGTGTGTGTTATGGTGTGTCTGTTTGTGTTTGTAATGTTGTGCTGTGTGTGTAGTGACGTGTCTGTGTGTATGTGTTATGGTGTGTCAGTGTGTGTGTTATGGTGCATCTGTGTGTGTTGTGGTATGTCAGTGTGTATGTTACACTTTGTCAGTGTGTGTGTGTTGTATGTCTGTGTGTGTTATGGTGTGTCAGTGTGTGCGTGTGTGTGTTATATGGTGTGTTGTGGCGTGTCCATTTGTGTATTGTGGTGTGTCACTGTGTGTGTGTGTTATGGTGTGTCAGTGTGTATGTGTCGTGTGTCAGTGTGTTATGGTGTGTTGGTGTGTGTGTGTTGTGCGTCTGTGTGTGTTATGGTGTGTCAGTGTGTGTGTTATGGTGTGTGTTGTGGCGTGTCACTGTGTGTGTGTGTTATGGTGTGTCAGTGTGTATGTGTTGTGTGTCAGTGTGTGTTATGGTGTGTTGGTGTGTGTGTCTATGTGTGTGTGTGTGTTGTGGAATGTCAGTGTGCATGTGTTATGGTGTCAGTGTAGTGGGCAGTGTGCCAGACTACAACAACAACAAAACTACATTTGTAAAGTGCCTTTCGGATGTCCCAAAGCGCTGAACCTTCAGGTCAGGACCAAAGCAAGGTGGGAGGGTTGGGGGGGAGAGCGACAAGGAAGGAGTTGTTGTCGTCGAGCCTTGAGGTGACAAACACTTTTGTTAGGATTTCAGTGGCCTGAGGGGTGAGGTGGAGTGTGCATCCATGGATGCTGATGCTGCCAGTGCCTGAGGTGTGAGGCGTTGGCTCAAGCCATTCAGGAGAGCTTTGGTCTTGCTGACGTTCAGCTGTAGAAAGTTGTCTCTCAGCCAGGACTTGATGTCTGACAGATAGTCTGTCAGGAATTGAGGGTGGAGGCAGAGAGATAGAATTGGGTGTCATCCGCATACATGTGGAAATGTCTGTGGATGATTCCACCAAGGGGGAGTATGTAAAGGTTGAAGAAGAGGAAACTGAGGACAGAGCCCTGAGAAGCACTGCTTGATGGTGGGGGAGCTGGAAGAGAAACCGTTGGCAGAGAAAAAGTGGAGACTGTGTGAGAGGTAGGACCTGAACCAGTCAAGGACAGAACCTTGAAGGTTGAGGTGAGAGGAGAGGTCGTGGAGGAGGATTGCACTGGACCACAGTGTCAAAGATGTCAGAGATGTCAAGGAGGATGAGGAGGCAGAGGGAGCTCTGGTCACAGATGGACAAGATGTAATTTGTGTCCATGACCAGAGCAGTTTCTGTGCTGTGCACAGCATAGAAATTCAACTGAAGGGGCTCATGGAGAGAGTGGGATGAGAGGAAAGAGCGAAGCTGGGAAGCGATGACTCTTTGAAAGACCTTGGAGAGAAAAGGTAGGTTGGAGATGGGCCGGTAACTGGAAAGCAAGGTTTCTTGAGGATAGAGGTTATTATGGCTGTATTAAGGTATTGAGCCTGGGTATGGGAAAGGTACCGGATGAAAGGGAGAGATGGTGTCGGAGAGTAGGGGCGCAAGGTGGTGGAGTTTGGAGGTAAGGAGAGGAGTGGGAATGGGGTCAAGATAATAAGTGGTGGGCTTCATAGAGGATATGGTAATGATGACAGAGCAGGGAGAAACAGGTTTGAAAGTGTGGAAGGAGGGATGGGTAGGGTTTGGAGTATGGGCGGTAGATGAGGAAGGTGTGGTAGTTGGAAGGGCAGGGGCAACTGAACAGATTCCCTCGAATTTGGACTCAAGGAAATCCAGCATCTCCTCACAGTGAGAGTTAGAGGAGTAGATAGCCAAGGCATGGTGGGGGGAGTTAGGGTTAGTGAATATGTGGGTGTTTGTGGACCTTTGCCCTTCGCTCAATGGACTCTGGCCTGCTCCATGTCCCCGCCCCATCCCACCCCACCCTACCATTGGCGGGTGAGCCTTTAGCCACTCTGCCCCCAACCTCTGGAATTCCATCCCGCAGTCCCTCCGCCTTGCCCCCTCCCTGGCCTCCTTCAAGTCTCGCCTCAAGACCCTCCTCTTCGATGATCCCATTAGTCACTCCTAATCCCCCACCTTTCCCTCCACTCTACCTGTCCCCAGCTCGGGTCTGAAACAATGACTGTTCAGCACCTTGCGACATCCTCCAGATGTGAAAAGCACTATACAAGTGTAATTTTGTTGTTGTTGTTTTCTTGGTGTTTTACCATAACAACAACAATATCAAATTACATTAACACAGCACCTGTCACGTCAGGAGGACCTCCCGAGCTGCTAGATATTCTGGGATCTGCACCCGAGCTGGTGGTCAGGATCGGGGAGGGTGGACAGCAGGGAGGGTAGGAGGGTGGCCGAAGGCTTGGTGACAGAGGAGGGTTTTGATTGGTGCCCTGAAGGAGGCAATGGAGCCTGCAAAGCGAAGCGAATGTGTTACAGAGGGTGGAGCTGAAGGTTGATGGCGGGGGAAATGGAGCAGGCCAGAGCCTGTTGAGCGGAGGGAGCGGACAGGTTGATATGGGGTCAGCGGCCAACAACAACAACAATAACTTTGATTTATATAGCGCCCTCCATGCTGAACGGCGTCTCAGTGCTTCAAGAGGTCACAAAGGTAGCGAGTGGGCAAGGCCATGGTTAGTCACGAAGGCGAGGGTAAGAACTTTGAATTCTATCCTCTGAGGGATGGGGAGCCAGTGGAGCCGGGCGAGTGTGGTAGTGATAGGATCACGGAGCCTGGTACTGGAGAGGACATGAGCTGCAGAGGTCTGGATGATATGGATGTTGTGGAGGGAAGAGTTGGGGAGTTGAATTGTCCGTCAATGTTTTGATCACCTTGAACTGCAGTGTTTTGATGACGAACCAAATGTTAAAAAAGAAGCCCCGTTTGACAAAAAACAAATGATTTCACAATTCCGTGATTCCATGATTTCAATAAAAACTGATTAATGCTAAATGCTAAGCCGCTGGCCACTGCCAATGGCAGGTTGATCATTAGCTCTTTCTCCAGGGATAATCAACCCCTGCTGCACTGCTCCCCAATCATCACTGTTTGGTGTGGGAATGGGGGTAGTTTACTGTCAGCGACCATGACGGGGAGAGAGAGAGAGAGAGGAAAGGGTATAGTTCTAATAATAATAATTATAATCCTTGCATTTGACGTAGTACTTTTAATACCTTCTAGACCTCTCAAAGTGCTTCACAGAATATACTGTAAAGTGAATTGACTGTACGTTTGTGCGCAAAACGCGGCAGCCAATTGCATACAGCGGTGTCCCACGAACAGTCGTGGATTGAGTGACCAATTGATTGTTTTTCTGAGGGATTATTATTAGGCGTGTGGAGTAAGGAAACTTGCCCAAGGTTTCGCCCTGACTCCACACACTGCAACCCAGAGAGTGCAGGGTGTGTTAATCTAACTCCTGTATTCACCTCCACATAAACATACTGTTCAATGTTCAGTGACTCTCAGCACAGAAAAAATCATTGTAACAAATACAAGGAGAGTAATAATCATTATTAATAATAATAATATCTGATACTCTTGGCGATTTATCAGCCCAGCGTAGCATACACAGGCAGGGGATATTTACACCAATGGGTGGCACTAAAAGCCGTTGAATTCTTCGCAAAACACCTCTTTGTCTCTTCTGAAAAGGAGAGAATGCACATTCCATTCCAAAAATCTATCTTGGGATTTCCATGAGTAGGTGGGGTGCACGGTTTGGAGACTCATAAACCCAGTGATGGGACGTCGTCCCGACGTGAAAGGCACTCCATCAATGTAATTTTGTTGTTGTTGTTTTTGTTTCTGCGCGACACTCTGTTGACCAACGCCCCCCCCACCCCCGCCCCACCCCTTCCCACCTAAAATAGTAAATTCTTTAATTGTATCAGCTTTGAACATAACAATGTCTAACCACAGTGGATTTAATCCTCCAACCATTCACAGGTTATTGTTATTATCTTGTAATGATTCTGTACCACAAATCCCTCCCCTGCCTCCCACACACACAGTCACACACACACCGCCCCCCTCATTGCTGGGTCCCAGGCTATATGAAACATTAACACGGACAATATCGGCAGCTAATCCCTCTGTATTAATGATCATTCATTTTCTGCGAGAGATTGAATCAGCCGAATGAGACGCCTGTCCGCACTCAAGGGGTTCATTTACAACTGTACAGAACAGTTACAATAATAATATTTATAATAATACTAATAATCCTTGCATTTGATATGGCGACTTATTCACGTCATTGAGATATCTCAAAGCGCTTCGAATGTGTCGGAAGGAAAGACAAGCACGGTTTGAAATGATAATTTTGCAAACACTGCGGGTTTAGCGATTCAGTGCATTCACCTGACAAGCAGCGTTGGGCTGTTCTGTTCTGCGCTGGGGGTGGGGCTGGGGGCTGGGCTTTCGATTGGGGGAAAGGCTGGTCGGGGGGCTGGGGTGAGCTTGGCTGGTGGCTGGGTTGGGGGCTGGCAGCTGGCCTGGGCAGAACTGGCTGGGGGCTGGGCTGAGGGTTAGGGGCTGGACAGTACTGATTTGGGGGCTGAGCTCTGGCCTAGGCTGGGGGCTGGACTGGTGGCTAGATTGGGGGCTTAGCAGGGCTGGAGGCTGGGCTGATGTTTGGCGGGTGGGTTGGGGGCTGAGCTGGGGGCTGAGCAGTACTGGGGTTAATGGCACTGTCACAAATTCGATCCTCCTGGGGTGAGGGAGGTAAGTGGGGTCTGCTTGGAGCGGAACTGGCTCCAAGGTGACATGCCTAGCAACTGAATTTATGAATCGAGCCAGCCCTCTGTGACAGTCTCTTGCCGAGTTCCTGAGCCAGATGGGTCCACAGTATCCCAGGGCACTGCTATTGACAGGATAGCCCAGCCTGGCTCATTGGCAAGATCTGGAAGGGCAGTCACTGGGGCAGGGAGTCATTCCATGCAGCTCCTATTAATCCTATAAGCCAAAGCCTTAATGGAGAGGGTCATCCTACCTGGACATGCAGCAGGAAAACTTATCGGATAGCAATATCAATGGCAAGCTATGTAAATTTAGTTGGTTAGACTCCAGCAGTTACCCTCAATGCACACTCTGGGGTCCCCAAGCCTTGACTCCTGTCACTCTGCACCTAAAACTCCGAAATTCGGTAAGCAGAAACGCATCCCTCCAGGGAGAGAGTGCACATTCCATTCAACTCCGGGATTTCCATGTGTAGGTGGAATACCATGAAAATCTCAGCTTGGTTTGGAGACTCTTAAGCACGGCGATGGGTCTCCGCTTGTGTCATGATACCTGGCTGAGCAAGTAAATACTCACTGAGAATGAGGATCAGGGCACACAGTGCTGGGCTGGGTTGGCTGCGGCTGAGGCTGATGCTGAGCTCCATCCTGGGCTGAGTTTGACTCTCGAGATGCCCCGTGCGTTAATCTCCCAGGTTAGTCTCAGACCGTCAGTCAGTCAATCAGTCAGACTGTGCTGGGTCAGTGCCAGAACAGTGGGGGTTATTCACTCACTCACTCACTCACTCTCGCACACAGATAGACACCCACACACACTGCTGCTCGCTTGCCTCCCGGTGAAGCCAGTGAGTACTGAGCTGAGCTGATCTGAGCTGCTGGGAGCTGTAATCTGCAATCCGCAGCGCCGTGTCTCACACTGGCTGAGAGCTGAGAGGCTGAGAGGCTGGGTGGGTTGGTGCAATGTGACAGGAAGAGATGTCCAGCTTGCTCACACCTCACAGCTCACAGCCAGGGGAGGGGGAGGCTCTATGCCTGTCATACATTGTGTCTGTCACAGTGTGTGTATCTGTGTCTAGTCACAGTGTTTGTGTCTGTGTCTAGTCACACATTGTGTCTGTGTATGCACACACGTATGCGGATGACACACCAATCTACTTTGCCTCCTCCCGCAGCAACTCCAGGTCCGTCAATGCTCTATCAGCTTGTCTGGCAGATATCAATACCTGGATGAGTGTAAACTTCATGCAGCTAAGCATGGACAAGAACTGAAACCATACTCCTTAGTTCCCATCAATGTATTTACTTTCCTGTGTACCTAAACTCTTCAAGCTCTCTGGGCTCTCCCTCAGAATCAGCAAACCTGTGTGCAATCTAGGCGTCAGGTTTGACCCCCAGCTGTCCTTCGTTCCCCACACCCGTCCCTGACCAGGACTACCTTCTTCCACCTTCGCCACATTGCCCGCCTCTGATCGTACCTTACCCCAAATGCAGCCGAAAACCTTGTGCATTCGTTTGTCACCTACTCAGCTCCGCTATTTCAACGTTGATTGAGAACTCTGCCACCCGCATCCTGGCTCCGTACAAAACTCCAAACCCATATCTCACATCCCACATCGCAGTTCTGGCCCAGGCTCCACTGACTCCCCATGACCAAACAGATCAACTTCAAGATCCTCACTCTCATGTTCAAATCCGCTCACTCACTGTACCTCCTCCCTCTCCCCCATTTCCCCCCCCCAACCACGGCTTGGAATCAGGTTCCGCTACTGTTAAACACTCTTGAGATGATACCCTGCAAGTGCAAGTAAATGTTGTTTCATCTGTCACACACTGTTTCTGGGACATGGTCTGTGTGTGTGTCATACACTATGTCTGTGGAGTCCTGTAGCTCAGTAAAGAGCACTCGCCTTACAAGCATGAGATATGGTGTTTGAATCCAGGCAGGTCAGGGTGAAACCGTGGGCAAGTTTCCTTACTCCACACGCCTAATAATAATCCCTCCAAAAAAAGCCATAATAATAAAATTGGTCATTTCAATTCACGACTGTTTGTGGGACACTGCCGTGCACAATTGGCTGCCGTGTTTCTCCAACAAATATCAATTCACTTTACAGTATATTCTGTGAAGCGCTTTGAGACGTCTAGATGTGAAAAGTGCTATATCAAATGTAGGGATTATTATTAAGTCACACAGTCTCTGTGTCTATGACACTGTGTCTTGTCACACATTATGTTTGTCACACACTGCTCTTAATCGAAGTATACAAGGCGGTATACAAATGTAATTTTGTTGTTTCAATGACATGATAAAACACTATATCAAATGCAAGGATTGTAAGGATTTGTATATTTTGGGTGAAATTCACTGTGTAAGTTGTCCCTCTAACAGTGCTGTGTTCTCTGCGTATTCCTTGGGATGTCCTCCTGACGTGAAAGGCACTTTACAAATGTAATTTTCTGGCTGTTCCTTGACAGAGCTGTGACTCTGCGCTCTGCAGTGAGCTGAGCCATGCTGCACCAACACAGCCACTCTGCAGTGCCTGGCATCCCACAACTATCTATCAAACCATCCCTACCCTCGCCCCCACAAACACACTGTTCTACTTCACCCCCACCGTCGCCCCCCCACAAACACACTGCTCCACTTCTCCCCCACTCTCGCCCCTACAAACTACTCCTGTGCATTTTATTAGACCAGGGGGATATCTGCTGAAAAGCAGCTGTGCTATTTTTGTTTTTAAAACCCCTGCAATTTTCAACCAGGCTTTCTGTGTAGCAGTTTTTGAAGCTCCTGTCATCACTCTCACAGCAACACTGCAGCTTCAAAGAACCAACAAACACAGTCACTACACTTCACACTGAATCTTGTGATGCACTTTCAAGACATCCTTCCAATGTGAAAGGTGCTGTATCATATGTAAGGATTATTATTAAGAATAATAAGGATGGAGATGGGATTTGAAAATAGGGAGGGAGCGAATCAGAAGGAGGATCTTTCGAATGCAGTTGCAGAAAGCGGGCGCAGAATGGCTGAACACCTGAATATTTTAATTTCTTTTTTGGAGCGGATTATTACCCTGGAAAAGCGATCCGCTGATCTGAGTAACATTCAGTTTCCTACTTACTGTTTGCTAAACAGATGTGTGAAGAAAGGAAACTTGTTTCACATTTCGTCCTGTCAGGAATCGAACCCTTGATTGTGCGGTGAGTGCTCCAATCACTGAGCTGCAGGATTCCACTAAAGAGGTGAGGATAAGGATCTTGAATTCGATTGATTCTTTGGGGGAACTTATTGAAAGTGAAAGCATGACACTGAAACGGCGGGGCTGGTTAAAGTGAGTTGTTTTTGTCGTTTATTTATAACGGGTACAGAAACTATAAAATCGTATTAAAGGTCAGAACCATAATTAATAGTTTATGATTTTCTACCTAATAATTTGACAGAGACAATATAAATATAAAACACCTTCACCATATCTTTTTCTCTATATATATATTTAAAACAAACAGTGGATGTAAGTGCTACCTGTGTAAGAGCCTTTTTATATATATAATTTTACAACAAACCTACGTATATGAGCTGCAAGACAGTTCCTGATACATAATAAACATAACAGCCATTTAAAGACACGATCTACCAGCAAACTGAACTGTATTGGGTTTTTTTTGTTAGCTATTTACCCCAGTTAAAGAATTAAGGGCATTCCAATATTGTCTGATGCTGTGTTCTATTCATTCCCTCTTGGAAGCAGTGATGGTTGATGTAGAATTAGGTGAAAGCACCACTATCAGCAGTACACAGGATATTTTAATGAGACCAGCAGTTTTTTTTATATATATATATATAAATGGTCAGAGATATGTAGTGAAAGCTATTTCTTCTCAGAGGGCGCTTGGCTTGCTGTAGAGATCCCTCAAATGGCTGATAACATGAAATTGCATTTTCCAGAAACAAATATATCCTCATCATGTCCGCAGTGAACACAGAGCAGTGCACACTTAAGATATGCCCTGAATGAAATTTGGTTTTAAAATGATCTTACAAGCACTAAGTACATATTTACACAGTGTTTCATCATGATATAATGAAGGATCTCTGCCTGTCTGTAACCCTGGCCATAATTGCAGTTCTGATGAGCAATTGTACAATCTCCTAGTTTTTTGGGGGGCCTTTCATTAGGCAGCGAGCTACATTGTGCTAATATCAGCAATTGAAAGCAAGGGGCAGAGAATTCCCCCTTTACCCTGTTGCCACAGACATCAAGTGAGTGAGTGTGAGTGGGTGAGTGAGTGGGTAGGTGAGTGAGTGAGTGGGTGGGTGAGTGAGTGAGTGAGTGAAGCCGTTAGTATTACATTTCCCCTGAACGTCACCCTGACTGAAACCCTCGGAATGATGGTCGATCCCGCGACATATTTCCGTTAGACGCTGAAATGGAATAAAAATTCCAAGGCTCAACTTTTCCCAAATTTTATCCCAATAAAAGCACCGTGAGAGGAAATCAACACAGAAAAGCACGTGAAGAAAAGACATCTGGATTCATCGGGCATCCTTGAGCATCTTGTCTGCTGTGCATACTTGAGTGCATGCACGCTGTTTTGACGTTTAAAAGCATCTATGCTACAGTGACTCTGAATCTCTGCAGAGTGTGGATACTACAGTAAATGTCTCATTATCTCCTAGTGTTCATCAACTGTGTAATACACTATAGCTTGTCTTTGTTCACATTAATGTGCTTAGAATACTAAATAAACTCACCGATCAATCTATCTTGAGTCTTGTTTATTATCAAACGAGACGGTATAATGAAATTAAAACGTGAGTCTTGTTCAAATCACTGTATATGGCAAAGTAAAAAAAAAACTGTGGCTACGTATGCATTTTTGTCTGATATTTTCAAACTTGTATTTAATCCACATTTATAAACAAGAGTTTTCCCTTATCCACAAATACCTGATAATATGTGTTTGGCGTAAAAAGAAATGTGTGCTGAACAGTGGTTGCTTCGTGTAAAATTTGCCTCATCATAAAAAAGCACGGGTCGCACTGACTCACTAACAGAGTTGCTGCGTGGTGCTGTTCAGTGAGGATAACAGCTACTGCAATGCTGCGGAAACATGCACTCACTTCCAGGTTGTTTTTGTGGTGAGCCGTGTGTGAGTGAGTGAGTGAGTGAGTGAGTGAGTGAGTGAGTGAGTGAGTGAGTGAGTGAGTGAGTGAGTGAGTGAGTGAGTGACCCCATTGTTCAGCACAACCTGACTGGCTGAGGCTAACCTTGGAGATTAACGCACAGGACATCTCTACAGTCAAACTCAACACATGATGGAGCTCAGCATCAGTGCAGCAGCAGCCAATCCAGCCCAGCGCTGTGTGCTCTGCTCATTCTCAGTGAGTATTTACTTGCTCAGCCGGATGTCTGACATATGTGGAAACCCATCATCGTGCTTAAGTCTCCAAACCAAGCGGAGATTTCCATGGTATCCCACCTACACATGTAAATCTCAGAGATAGATTGTTGGGATGGAATGCGCTCTCTCCCTGGACGGACACATTCTGTCTACCTAATTCTGGAGTGTTTGGAGCGTAGGTTGGCAAGAGCCCATGTTTGGCAGACCCCAGAGTGTGCGTTAAGGTAACTGCTGGAGGCAAACCAGCTAAAACCATATACCTTGCCATTATCTGGCAAGTTTTCCTGCTGCTTGTCCAGCTAGGACCATCCTACCCACTGGGCTTTGGTTTGTAGGGTTAGCAGGAGCTGAGTGGGATGACTCCCTGTCCAGTGACTGATCTGCCCTTCAAGGTGCTGCTGATGAGCCAGGCTGGGGTGTGTTGTCATCAGCAGTGCCCTATAATACCGTGGACCAGTCTGGCTCAGGAACTGGACTAGAGACCGTTACAGAGGGTGGGTGGGCTTTGGTTTGACATTCCGTTGCTCATATCCATGTGGGAAACATTTAACTCCTAGCAAACGCAACTATTTTTTGCAGACCCTTTGACTTTTGGCCCAAGTATTTTGGCTGTTTGTGGGGCCATCAGGGCATGCAAATTGGCTGCTGCATTCGCCTATAAGGTGTAAAGAGACAGTCACTACACCTTACCCTAACAGTTCATGGAGTGCATTAGAGATGTCCGCCCATCACGAAAGGTGCTGTATCAAATGCGAGGGGTTTAATGACTAATCTGATCAGATGACAATCAGTCCTACAATTAATATATTAGTCTCATCACCAGGTATGGACATTCTGGCCTCGGTTTTCCACATCTTTTGCTTGGCGACAACAATGGATGTGCTGCAAGACAGTCCTGGATATATAATAATAATCTTTGCATTTGATATAGTGCCTTATCGAGTCTTCGAGACGTCTCAAAGCACTTCACAGGATATACTGTAAAGTGAATTGACTGTATGTTTTGGGGGTGAAATCAACATAACAGACGATGTACCAGCAAAACAAACTGAATCTGTTTCTCCCATTATCTATTTACCAGAGTTACTGAATGTTGGGCAAATTGCATTTATAATATTAACACTTGCATTCGGTACCGCGCCTTACCACTGTTGTTGTTGAGCCATCACAAAGCTATCTTCACAGAATCGATTGTAAAGTGTAGTGACTGTATATTTTGGAGGAGAAATGTGGCAGCCAATTGCACACAGTTGGTCCCACAGTCGTGGATTGAGTGACCAGATTATTATTTTTTGGGGAGGGGGATATTTTTATTATTATTTTGCGCCCTCCTCCCCCTGCCACCAACTCTCCCTGTTGCTATTATCTATTTTTGCGTGTTTCACACAACCTATGAACATTATCAGGCAGCTCAGTCTCCCTGAAATCTGCCATTTACCAGAAGCTGCCGTTTACTCAGATACATATTGACTGAGGATCGATAAGCTTTTAAAGTGCTCCACCGACAGTTGGGGTGGGGGGGTGGGTGGTGTCCATTCCAGACGATCAAATGGAATCAGTTGACACTGGAGAATGTGTGCAGGTAAAGAGGAGATGAAGGGAGTGGGTTCAGTGAGAGTGGTGGGTGGATGTTCTATGCTGTTTCCTGTTTGCTGCTGGATGTATGGGACTCAGGCTGTGTCTGGGGGTTTCACACCACTGTGGCTTGCCTGCAGGCCATCCCCGCCTCCAGCTTCACCATCCGCCGCATCTCTTTTGCCTGCGGAGAAATCACGCACAATCCTTATTAATAACAATAATCCTTGCACTTTACGAGGCGCCTTGTCTTACATTTGATGCAGCACCTTATCACGTCTCCGAGACATTTCCAAACGCCTCACATAATATGCCTCAAAACGTTAATTGACTGCAAATATTTGTGGGCGAAAAGCGGCAACCGATTGCACTCAGCAGTATCCCACAGACGATCGTGGAGTTTCACATTCTCACCACCCTCTGCATGAAGAGCGTTGTCTGCTTTGGCCTAACCAACAAGTGGCAACAATATCCACCGTATTGATTTCTTTCATAATCAGCAGCACCTTTCTCACGGTTCCAATTAATGTGTCCCGAACCTCTGGGCAGCACATCAGGGCTGTTGCTCTTTGGGTACATCACACACCCGAAGGCTTAAGAGTCAGCTACCCCTCTCCACAGCTCAGGGTCAGGCTGCGAGACGTTGCCCGCTGTGCAAAATGGTTTGTAAATTGCTCCTTGCTATAAGTGTTACTAACAAATCTTCCACCCCTATGTGTAATAAATACTGTGTAGCTACCCTGCATTGTGTTATCTAGGGCAGATTTTAACATAACAGCCATCATTCCTCCATCACGCAACAATTATAGTGATTTCCAGTATGGTACAAGTCTGTATCCAGGCCAGAAAACATTTTTACATCAACTCTGTGTTGTATAATACATGGTGTATTGTAGGAGACAATGATGTGAATTACAGCTGTGATTATTCAAATCCTTCCCAACACTATAACATAATCCTAATTTACATTTACCCATGATAAAAACAGAAGTGGCTGGGAATGCTCTGTACAGTTCTGACGAAAGCTCATCGACCTGAAACGTTAACTCACTTTCTCGCTCTCCATAGATGCTGCCTGACTTGAGGAGTGTTCCCAGTGATTTCTGTTTTTATTTCAGATTTCCAGCATCTCCAGTATTTTGCCTTGTATTTATTTTTACCCATTTATTTTCTATCCTCTTGGAAAATCACTTGAAATTATTTCTGGTTTGTTATGCTATCCTGAGGGTGCGACAGGCAGAGCAATTATATAATATAATAATAATACAGCAGTGTCCCACAAACAGTCATGGATTGAAATGGCCAATTTATTATTATTATTTTTTGGAGGGATTATTATTAGGCGTGTGGAGCAAGGAAGCGAAACCCAAGGTTTCACCCTGACCTGATTGGATTCGAAACACAGGTCTCACGCTTGTAAGGCGAGTGCTCTAACCACAATAATAAAATTATATAATACTATACTAACAATATTGCTTGCATTTGATATACCACCTTATCACATCGTTGAGAGAAATCAGTCAATTCACTTTACTGTATATACTGTGAAGCGCTTTGAGACATCTAGAAGATGTGAAACGGGATATATAAAATGCAAGGATTATTATTATATTAATTTTCCAATTATATTTGCTGAACTGTGCTAATATCCACAATGTGTATTTTGCAGGAACATAACCTTCCTCGGTCGGCATCACTCGCGCTTCTGAGTCAGAAAGTTGTGGATTCAAGCTCCACATTAGGGACTGAGCTCTCAGTTAAGGCTGACTCTCCAGTGCAGTGCTGGGGGTCGGCAGGGAGGTTTGGAATTAGATCTCAAACTGAGGCCCATTTTGTGCATGTTTAACATGGACATTAAAGATTTGGTGATACTACACCCCAAGACTCTGGCACTCTCTCATCCCAATCCTTCCGCTTTGCCCCTTCCTTCCCCATTTTTGAATGGCAGCTGAAGACACAAGAACATAAGAATTAGAAGCAGGAATAGGCCATTCCGCCCCTCGAGCCTGCCCCCTCCATTCAATAAGATCACGGGTGATCTTCTAATCTAACTCCACCTCCCTGCCTTATCCCCATATCCCTTAACCCCTTTGTCCATAAGAAATCTATCAATTTCAGTTTTGAATATATTCAAGTACTGAGCATCTACAGCCCTTTGGAGGTAGAGAAATCCATAAATTCACCACCTTCCTGTTCGACTGTGCCGAGTGTCACCTCCCCACTCCACCTGGCTCGGGGTCAGGCTCCGATACCATCAAGTACTCTGAAACGCCAACCTGTATGAAGGCTGCTGTGTAAATGCTATTTGATGTTAATTTATTGCATTAGAGGAAGGTTTAGTCTGTAATGAGGAAACTCTGCTTCTCCCTGAAATTCAGGGAATTTAAATAATTATAATAATCCTTTGCATTCGGCTCCTTATATGTCAATTGCCTCCCATCGCTCCCTCCCTTGCCTCCTTCAAGGCACGTCTCAAGACCCTCTGTTTTGACTGTGCCTTTGTTCACCCTCCCTTACTTGAAACCCAACCCCCCATCCCCACCCCATCCCACTCGGGTCCAAATGCCTTAAGTGTCCAGTACTTGGGACGTCCTACTGATGTAAAGTGTAATTTTCTATTGTATCACATCACTGAGACGTCTCAAAGCGCTTCACACAATTTATTACAAAGTGTAATGACTGTGTATCTGTAGGCAAGCGATGCAGCCAAACTGTACACAGCAACGTACCTGCAAATAGCTACAGTCCTATTAATGTAAAAATGATCATTTTTCACCTATTTATATTTTTCAATTCTCTCTTCATGTTGCTGAATCTTATTAAAAAGCTACTTTAAACATGGCGAAGGTTAATGAGAGAATGAATCACATAGAGATGAATACTCTGTGGGGAAACACAGCCATGTCACGATGCTCGAATTGTCCAAATAATTTTTTTCAGTTTGTGCAAGAAAAATGCTGCCGCCTGTGAGGCTGTTCTGTGTGAATAAGGTAGTGACAGGCGTGTAATCTGCCTGCTAGACTGACTGTTCGTGACTGCCACTGGTGTGTGGGCGAGCCGGGAGACACATAGATCACTGGGTGAGTCAACAGCTGTGCGGTGGTGGAGGAAGACGGGGGTGGGTTACTGAATCCAAACCTGCTTATTTTGGTGTCAGCCACGCGCTGAGTCAAAAGGCTGGGGGTTCAAGCTACATGTACAGGACTCTAAGCTTACATCCGACAGAGTGTTCACCAACTGCCATTGTTGCAGAGCAATCCTCAGTCTCGCAGATTTCCATAGGGTTAGAGCTGCAAAGGGGCCATTTCAGGACAGACACCAGGACATGTTTCTTTACAGTGTTTCGCCCACAAATATACAGTCAATTCACTTTACAGTATATTCTATGAAGCGCTTTGAGACGCTAGAAGATTGAAAAGCGCTATATCAAATGTAAGGATTATTATTATTATTATAGATATTATTTACCCAGAGGGTAATTAACAACTGAAACATGTTACCAGATAGTGGGGTTGAGGTCAGGACACTAAGACTCATGATGTCAGTCAAATGTCTGTATCCATTATTCCTCACGTTTACTGCCCCACTCGCAGCAACACAGTGACCATTTGCAAGGTTAGTTTGCTCCACGTCCCCGGCCCACCCATCCCACCATTGGCGTGTGATCCTTCAGCCACTCTGCCCCCAAACCTCTGGAACTCCATCCCGCAGTCCCTCCACCTCACCCCCTCCATGGCCTCCTTCAAGTCATGCCTCACACCTCTCCTCTTTGATTGTCACATCGGTCACCCCAAATCCCCTTTCCCTCCACCCTCCTTCGGGTCTGGAACAATGACTGTCCAGCGCCTTGGGACATCCTCCTGACGAGTAAGGTGCTATACAAGTATAATTTGGTTGTTATTTTTGAATTGATGTGATAAAGCATCAAATGCAAGAATGATTATTATTAGTACTATGTCTACTGTACGATGAACCAGTAACTAGAGGGCAGAAAGGGAAGAAAAACAAATGCAGAGAATAGATTTGTTTTACATGATCATTCCAATACCTTTTAAGAGAAAATTAGACAAACAGTTGAAAAGAAAAACGTAATAATACAGGGGCTTTTCATGTCAGGAGGACATCGCAAAACCACAGGATATACTATAGAGTGTTAGTGACTGGGTATTTTGTGAGCGAAATTTACACAAATGTCCCACAACCAATGTTCCTCAGAACCTCTGCAGTTTCCATTAAATTCATGTCTGCAAAATTCCAGTAAATTTTGTTGTTAGGCCCTCCACAGCCTCGCCCCACCCTACATCTGCGACCTCCTTACCCCTTTCCAACCTGCCCACCCCCTTCGCTCAGGAGGCTCCGGCCAGCTCCACTCCCCACCATTGGTGGGCGAGCCTTCAGCCACTCTGCCCCCAATCTCTGGAACTCCATCCTGCAGTCCTTCCACCTCGACCCCTCTCTGGCCTCCTTCAAGTCCCGCCTCAAGACCCTCCTCATTGATGGTCCCATCGGTCACCCAAAATCCACCTTAATCCTCCCTCCCCGTCCCTGACCCCAGCCAGCTCAGGTCTGAAACAATGGAACGTCCTCCTGACATGAAAGGCGCTATACAAGTGTAATTTTGTTGTTTTGTTGTCTGTGTGTTATGTGTGTCATTACCTCTCACTCTCTCTATACTAGGGAACGGCGATATGGGAATTTTCCGGATATGGATATATCGGTTGGCTCATACCGAGATATACCGAAATACCAATATTTTCAGTTTTTTCGTACTGCGCATGCGCGCGCGCATCGGAGTGCGCGCGCATTTGGGGCCTATCTTCTCAGGAGGTAAATATCTTTCTCTCTCTGTGTCTCTCACTCTCTCCATCTCTGTGTTTTTCTGTCTGTGTCTCTCTATGTCTCTCTCCCTCTTTCCTCTCTCACATCCCCCCCCATCTCTATCTATCTGTATATTATCACATCCACCCCGTCTCTCCCCCTCCCCCCCCCCGCCGTCCCTCTCTCGCACCCCCCACCCCCGCCGTCTCTCTCCCTCCCCCCCCAGCCGTCTCTCTCCCCATCCCCCCAGCCGTCTCTCTCCCCCTCTCCTCCCCCCCCCAGCCGTCTCTCTCCCCCTCTCCCCCCCCCAGCCGTCTCTCTCCCCTCCAGCCATCTCTCTCCCCCTCTCCCCCCCCCCCCACAGCCGTCTCTCTCCCCTCTCCCAGCCGTCTCTCTCCCCCTCTCCCCCTCTCCCCCCCCCCCAGCCGTCTCTCTCCCCCCCCCAGCCGTCTATCTCCCCCTCCCCCCAGCCGTCTCTCTCCCCCTCTCCTCCTCCCCCCAGCCGTCTCTCTCCCCTTCTCCTCCCCCCCCCAGCCGTCTCTCTCCCCCTCTCCCCCCCCCAGCCGTCTCTCTCCCCCTCTCCCCCCCCCAGCCGTCTATCTCCCCCTCCCCCCAGCCGTCTCTCTCCCCGTCAACCCCCCACAGCCGTCTCTCTCCCCCTCACCCCCACCCAGCAGTCTCTCTCCCCCTCACCCCCAGCAGTCTCTCTCCGCCTCACCCCCCCCACCCACAGCCGTCTCTCTTCCCCCACCCCTTGCATACCTGTATTATGTATTCGAGGACTATGAATACAAGATGGCGGCTTTGCACCTCGGTCTGTGCATTGTGTATAGAGATGAGCATTCTGGGTCTTGTAGTTGATTGTGCTCGCATCCCAATTTTTTACCTCGATATATCGTTTTTCGATATATCGGTATTTTTTAAATGTCTATATCGGCATACCGATATGAAAATCATATCGGGTTTTACCGATATACCGATATATCGCCGTTCCCTACTCTATACCCATCTGCAAATTTTTCTGGGGGATTGTTGGCCAAGACACAGGGAGAGAGAAACTCACTCCTGTATTAAACAGTGCCCCGGCATCATTAACATCCACCTGAACAGACACAGACTTGGTTTAATGTCTCAACTGAATTGACGGCACTTCTATTAATGCACTGCTTGCCCCAGCACTCAAACATCAGCCTGGATTGTGAGCTCAAAGTCATCGACATGGGGTGTGAACCCACAAAATACTGACGGGGGACTACTTCTGATTCTGGAACAGTGAGCTGAGGTGAGCCAGAATAAATCACGTTCCAGGATTGTAGGAAAACGGGTTCATTTAACCCACTGAGGCTGTTCCACTAGTTTATTATCTTGCCAAATCTTTTAGTCTCAATGTTTACTCCTTTGCTACATTCTTTTACTATCTCACCATGAGACCATCACACGGACAGTAGCACCAGAGCTCAGAATAAAATCTGAATGTTTTACCTGAACATGAAAAAAGTGAATTTGATCACTACCCCAGCAATTTGTAACGTTGAGAGAATCGCTGTGAAAAATTACGTAATATTATAATTATTTATAATAGATTCAATGGTTCAGTAATTTTGAACAGTCCTACCTTGAGTACCAGACCCTTCATGACATGATTTCAGCAGCTGTATGTAAAAAATAATACTGTCAGTGCTCAAAATAATACTGTCAGTAATTAAATAATACTGGTTATGATTAAATAATACTATAAGTGATGAAACAAGTCTGTGATTAAATAATAATCTGTGATTAAATACTCTCAAAATAATACAATCTGTCTCAAAAGAATACTGTCTGTGAAATAATAATACTGTCAGTAATTAAATAATACTGTGATTGAATAATACTGTCCGTGGCTTTGAAATTAATAATAAACCTTGAAGTTGATACAATGCCTTATCAAGTCAGGAGGACGGACCAAAGCACTTCACAGGATTTATTGTAAAGTGTGTAGTTTGTAGATAAAGGCTGAAGTCAATCTGTGTACTGCATCATCCACAAATCAATGATAGCCACGAAGAGAGTGACCGATTGCATTTGGGGGATTGCCGGTTGTCAGCAAGTTATGGAGTCAAACCCCGAATCAGGACTTTGAGCTCAGTCTACTGATTTACAGAACTGTTTAATTAATCTACATCTTACTGCTGCAGAGAGATAAACACAGAGGCTTCAGACGACAGAACAGCAGCAAAAAAAAGTGACCATTCAAGGCAATGAGTGGCATCATCCAACCAGCAGCAACGTAACCCATAACGATCACACTGAGGAGCAGAATATTAATAATTATCCTCCATTTGATACAGCACCTCATCATGTCAAAACATCTCAAAAGTGCTTCATGGGACCAGCTGTGGAGTGTAGTGATTGTGTTTTATGTAGACGAGTGTGGCAACACATTTTGTGTACAGTAACATCACAATTTGCATTTATATAGCACCCCACACGCACGGTAACGTCCCAGAGAGCAAGTAATGTCAGTTTCTAAAACTTGGTTTATACAGAGATTTATGACATCGGGTTCAATTTATATTCCAAACAGAAAAGCTCTCTCCCATTAGGGGCAATGTCGCTGTGTGTTGTGTGCTACATTGAATGTGTTGGGAGACACATCCCTGATACCACTAATTGGTGAAAGCCTGGCTTCGCACCCTTGCAGCCGGTTGTCAGCAAGTTATGGAGGCAAACCCCGAATCAGGACTTTGAGCTCAGTCTCGGTTGAAGCTCCAGCACAACCCTGGGGGGAGTGCTGCATTGGTGTAGATGCTGTCGGATAGGACCTCGGTTTAGCGTCCCACCTGAAGGACATCACCTCTGACAATGCAGCAATCACCCCAGCCCTGCACTGTGAGCTCAAGGTCCCTGATGTAGGGGTTGAACCCACAACTGTGATGCAGTCACCTGGAGTAAGGCCCTGGGCACTACGATAGAAGGTAGCACGACAAACTGGTCAACTCCTGAGCTATGGTGTCATCAGGCCATCGCTGACACTGCTTCCTGCACACTGAGTGCACCTGAGTGTCTGCCAGTGAAGTCATTTCCTGCGAGAAGAGACATCAGAGGTGCAGGAAGCTGTGGTCCTGCAATTGGTCTTTTACCTTCAACCAAAGACCGTATACGTTAACCATCAAAATAAATAGCTTTTTACCTGCTCATTTTGTTTCTCCAAACCCCCCAGCTGTTCAAGTTGAGCTTTTTTCAGTTGTTCCATTTCCTTGACCTGTTTCATCGCAAGCTACAAAGCAATGTTAGATATCGGATTTAAACAATAACTTGCATTTTTACAGCACCCATCACCCTGGATAGCGCCTCGGAGCGCTTAACTGTGGCGGAGCATGATGCAGAGCCGGGGGGTGGGAGGAGATGACCATAAGTACGGTCAAGGAGGAAGGCCTTTAGGCGTGATTTTAAAAAAGGGGAATGAGGGTCAATGCTAAGGGATTGGGGGAGAGCGTTCCACAGATCCGAGGCATGTGGGCTGAATGCATGGTCGATACAGGTGGAACGGAAGGGATAAGGGATGTGCAGGAGGCCGGAGTTGCCTAACAGAGGTGGCCGGTAGTGGGTTAAGGAAGAAGCAGGTCAAACAATTAGTGAGGTGCCAGAAGGTGAAGGGATTTGCAGATATTTTGAGGATCTTGAAAGCGATCCATTGTGTGATAGGGAGCCAGTGAAATCTGGCGAGGATGATGGGGTATGGAGTTTTGCACGGGTGAGTATACGGACAACAAATTGGATTTGTACAGTGCCAATTGCATTGGATAACGTTTCACACTGCTGGGTTCCACAGTGAGCAAAGTTTGGTGAGAAGGGGTGAGAAACCAAAACCATGGTCAAAGAGGTTAGTGTTTGGGTGGGATTGAAAGATAGATAAAGCACAAGATGGAGACATTGAGGCAGGGAGTTCCAGAAGTTAGGGGGTGATAGCTGAAGGCTTGGCTACTAATGGTAAGAGTGTGGAGGGGTTGGAGGATGAGCAACAAGCCTGTGACAGCTGAGTGGAGGGGCTGAGCAGAGCAGTGACTTATGAGTAGGAGGTCAGAGAGATAGAGAGGTGCAGAGGAATAGAGGTATTTAAATACAAGCATGAAGATCTTGAAATTGGTCCTCTCCGGGACAGGGAGCCAGTGCAGTCTGGCAAGGTACTGTGGTAATCGGGGAGCGGAGTTTGGTACAGGTGAAAATGTGGGCGGCGGAGTTCTGTATGAGCTATCACGCAATTATACATGATTGGGAAGAAATCCCAGCCTCCCAAGCGGATATTTATGCTAAATCAGCCAACTTCCAGGTAACAAGATCACTTTTGACATCACTTCCTGCTTGGTGACCTTGACAAGATGGATGTCGGCCATTTTTTTGGGGGGGCAAGACAGCAGGCTGGTGTTTTTTCTACTGGAAGCCACCGCAATCTAACAGGCTTGCGCTGCACATTGCCACCTCACAAAGGAAAGAACAGGACACTGTCTACTTAATGCAGGAACATACTCGCTTCCTCTCCTCCAGAAATTTTTTGGTGTTGATGCTGTTCAGTTCCCGGACCCGCCTGGCAAGAGAGCAAGAGAAGGAGAACGTCAGCAAGTTCAGGTCCACTTTAGTCACTCCACAGGCAGTCACTGATTTGTTACAAAGGTTAAGTGACAAAGAATAATCCTCACATCTGATATAGCACCTTGCAGTTTGGGAGGAAGTCTCTAAGTGCTTCATAATATTTACTGTAGATTACTGCTAATGTGTTTTGTGGGTGAATGCGGCAGTTAATTTGCAATTTTATTTGGGGGAATTGTTGGCCAGGGCACCAGGAGAGAATAACTCACTTCTCTTTTCCAATCGCGCTGTGGGATGTCCACCTCGGTGACATCATCTGCAGATATGGGGTAAATTTCCACATGTATGTGGATGACACCCAACTCTATCTTTCCGCTTCCATCCTCGACTCCAGGACTACTGGCGTTCTGACTGCGTGTCTGTCCGACATTGAGTCCTGGACGAGGGACAACTTCCTCCAACTAAACGTCAACAAGAAGGAGGCCCTCCTGATCGGCTCGTGTCAGCGCCTCTGCACCTCAGGTGATGGCAACATCAGCATTCAAAGCTACACTCCCCACCTCTAAAAGTCAGTCAGGAATCTGGGTGAATTGTTCGACTCCGCACTATCCTTCCTCCCCCAAATCCGGGCCATGACCGGTGCAGCCTTCCACCACCTCCGCAGCATTGCTAGACTCCATCACTACCTCACCCCCCCATGCTGCCGAAACACTCATACACGCTTTCATCACATCCTGGCTCGACTACGGGAATTCTCTCCTCGTTGGCATTTCCATCTCCTCCCTTCACAAACTGAGATTATTCAGATCTCAGCAGCTCGTGTACTCTCCCGCACTAGCCTCCGTGATCACATCACTCCCACCCTCACCCGTCTCCATTGGCTCCCCATTTCCCAGAGGGTCAAATTCAAGATCTTCGTCCTCACTTTCAAGGCCACTCACTGCCTTGCCCCCGCCTATCTTTCCCACCTACTGTCTCCCTATCAACCTGCCTGTCCCCTCTGTTCAGCGGGCTCTGGCCTGCTCCATGTCCCCTGTCCAAACTGCCCAACCATCAGTGACCGGGCTTTCAGCCACTCGGCTCCCACACTCTGGAACTCCATCCCGCAATCCCTTTGCCTCGCTTCCTCCCTTTCCTCCTTTAAGGCCGGTCTCAAGACCTTCCTCTTCGACTGCTCCTTCTGCTCCCCTCCTAACTCTCCCACCTTTCCTACTCTGCTTTCCCCTACTCCAACCCATGCCCACTTGGGTCCTGATTTGACTGTTCAGCGCCTTGGGACGTCCTCCCGATGTGAAAGGCGCTCTATAAATGTAATTTTGTTGTTGTTGAAGGATCTTTAATGTCCACCTGACCAGGACACATCATGATCAGCCGGGTGTCTGAACATGAAAACCCATTACCGTGATTAGCTGGCTGATTGTGATGATGGGTTTCCACATGTGTCATCACTGCCTCTTTGGAGGTGCTGTGCTTCAGATGACATTAAACCGAATATGTCCAATCACACAGTGGGATCACATCACTGTGATCAGCTGGGGTCTGACACATGTGGACACCCATCAGAGTAGTAGAATTTCATCAAAGTGGAGGGAAGGGAGGTTGCAACAGGCTAGGTCAAAGTGGTAGAATATCAAGCAAGATTTAAAGACCGAGAGAAAGGGAGTGAGACTTGGGTGGGGTGGGCTGAGGCCTCCCGTGCTTTGGGGCTTCTGAAACACAGATCCTATAGCCAGCCCCAAAATTGAATTCTTCCTGTGTGATCCCAGGCTGGACTGCCACAGATAGTCCACTTGCCTCTCCCTTTCCGCCTTGTTTTTGATGCTCTTGTCCTGGCTGATGGCTTTACTGTTCTCCATTGAGTTCTTGGCTTGGTTGGCTTTCATCTCCTTGCTGAGTCTGGGAAACAAACCACAGGGAAGACCTTATAATAACAACAATAATAATCCTTGCTTTTGATATAGTGCCTTACAACAACAAAAACAAATAACATTTATATAGTGCCCTCTATGCCCGGTTGCGCGTCAAAGTGCTTCACAATGGCATGGTCTTCAGGTGCGACCTGAAGATGGGAAAGGAGGAGAAGAGGCGGAGGGTCGAGGGAGGGAATTCCAAAGATTAGGGGCATAGTGGCTGAAAGCACCGCCAGTGGTGGTGGAGTGGAGGATTCAAAGAACAAGGAGGAGGCTGTGAGTACTGCTGTGAAGAGAGAGGAGGTTAGAGCGGTAGGAGGGGTGCAGAGGAGTGGAGGGATTTAAATACTAGAGTGAGGATCTTGAAGTCGATCCGTTCTGTGGAAGGTAGCCAGTGGAGTTTGGCAAAGACTGGGGTAACCCAAGCATAGAGTTTGGCATGGGTGGGAATGCGGGTGGCAGAGGTTTGGATGAGCTGAATTTTGTGAATTGTGGAGGAAGGGAGATCGGCAAGGAGAGCATTGGAGTAAATCAGTCAAGAGGTGACAAAGGCATGGAACAGGGATTTGGCGGGTTTTAGAGTGAGATATTGGTGGAGACGGGCAATGTGGGGGAAAGAAAGCAGTGCTCATGAGGGAGTGGATGTGGGGGAGGAAGGAAATTGGGGATCGAACCGGACGCCAAAGATGCGCACCGGTTTGGAGAGTTTTAAGGACAGGTCAGGTAGATTGAGGAGGTCAGAACTGTGGGATAGAAGACGTCGAGAAGAGCCAAAGAGTAAGACTTCTGTCTTGTTGGTGTTCAACTGCAGGAAATTTATGCTTATCCAGCTTTTGAAGTCCAACAGATAAGCTGACAGAACATCAGGGTCGCAACTGGAGGTGGAAAAGCAGAATTGAGCATCATCGGCATACAGGGGGATGAGGAAGTTGAAGGTGGAGGAGAGCCGATTAAGGAGCAGCTTGCCCCTAATCACCTTCAGGATCACTGTGGGTGGAAGGCCAGAGGGATAGGAGGTCTGAGGATGAGAGGGTCTTTGTGAGGGTCTCAGGGGGAAGCCTTTTCCATGGGCGAAAACATTGAGGGCTTAGTGGAGGAGAGAGGGATGCGATAGAAGAAGATGAGAAAGTGGTCCAAGATGGCCTTATCCTCAATGCACAGGTCGGAAATGTTAAGGCCATGTGTGATGATGAGTTTGAGGGGGTGGCCACGGTTGTGGTTCGGTGAGTTGATGTGGAGGGTGAGGTTTAGGGAAGAGGGGAGGTCAGTGAAGTCTGAGGATGTGGTGCAACAACAACAACAACTTCGATTTATATAGTGCCCTCCACGCCAGACTGCGTCTCAGAAGTCTGGCAAGGACTGGGGTAATGCGGGAGCAAAGTTTGGTGCAGGTGAGAATGTGGGCAGCAGAGTTTTGGATGAGATGGATTTTATGGATTGTGGTGGAGGGGAGACCGGCGAGGAGGGCATTTGAATAGTCCAGCTGTGAGGTGACGAAGGCACGGACCAGCATTTCAGCGGTTTTTGGGGTGAGGTATTGCCGGAGACGGGCAATCCGTTGGAGGTGGAAGAAGGCAATGCTGGTGAGGGACCGGATGTGGGGGAGGAAGGACAGTTGGGGGTCGAACCTGATGCCAAGGCTGCGCACAGGTTTGGAAAGTTTCAGGGGGAGACCAGGAAGGTGGAGACCAGGAAGGTGGAGGTGAGAGCCATGTGAATGGAGATGTTGACAAGAGCCAAAGAGTATGGCCTCCATCTTGTTAACATTCAGCTGCAAGAAATTTGCGCTCATCCAGCTCCTGATGTCTGACAGGCAGGCTGACAGAACATCAGGGGACTGGGGTTGTGAAGTGAAGTGGAGTGGGCAGTGGAAGCGGAGTTTAGGGGGAGGTTGATGTTGCCCATTATGAGCAGGTGTTCTGAGCAGAGGGACAGGGAGGAGAAGAATGTAGAGATATCAAGGAGCCAGGCGGTTTGAGGAACCAGAGGGTTTTGGGGATGGTAGAACAGAAGAAATCTGAGTGACAGAAAGGAGGGTTGGTAGAGGGTGAGGTGCTCATATGAGGAGAAGCAGCCAGAGGAATAAGGGGAAAGACTGAGGAAAGCTTTGAAGATGAGGGCCATCTGTCACTGCATTGGTTAGGGTGCGGGGTGTGGTGGAAGGTGTAACCGGGAGAGGAGGCGTCAACCAGGGGCATGTGGTCACTGGGGGAGAGCCAGGTCTCTGTAAGCCCCAGAATATCTATGTGGATATTGTGGGTTTATTGGAGAGAGGGCGAATATTTTGTAGGGAAATGCGGATGGGTTTGCTGGTGGGGGAAGGATAGAGGAGAGAGTGGTATGGAGAGGATTTGGGGTAGTGGGGAAGAGATGGCTGTGGAGTGTGAGGAGGGGGAGGAGTTGGGTAGGGTATGGATGAGGGAGAAGGAAGTGGTGTTTGCCTTTTGGAGGCGGTTGGTGCGGAGGGAGGGAATGATGGGATAGTCGGGGTGGCTGCTCTGGGGACAGCCAGCGCTGGGAGCCATGATGGGCTTGGTGGAGGATGCCCAGTGTGGGGCAGATGCAGTTAATGGTGGGGTCCAGGAGATAGAGAAGGCGGGGAGGGCGGTGAGAGAGGACAGAGTGGGAGTAGGATGAGAGGCAGTTCCTGGGTGGGGCAGGAATGGGTGGGGGGCGGCAGTGGATCGAGTCACGGGTTGGCCTTAATGCATCTTCGAGACGTCTCAAAGCACGTCACAGAATATACTGTAAAGTGACGCATTCTGCTTACCTATTTCCGTAAAAGTTTTAGGTGCAGGTTGACAAGAGCCAAGACTTGGGGACCCCAGAGAATGTGTTGGGGTAACTGCTGGATCTAACCAGCTAAACCCATATAGCTTGCCATTGATATTGCTGTCCAGCAAGTTTTCCCGCTGCTTGCCAGGCAGGACCACCCTCCCTGTTAGGGCTTTGGCTTACAGGATTAACTGGAGCTGAATAGGAAGATTCCATGACTCTAGTTCGATAATACATCATCAAGCTTATTTTGTCTAATTCAATCCAAAACAGTGCCATAAACTACGTACTAAGAATAATCCTCGCGCTTGATAGAGCACCTTTCACATCAGGAGGACATCCCTAAAAGCTTCTTCTGTAGTGGCTGCGTGATTTGTAGGCGAATATGCTAGCCAATTTACACACAGCAGTGTCCAAAAGAACAACCATGAAGTGTAACAACCAATTTCCTCTGGACAGCAAAACAAGCAATCCTCATGTGGAGTGAGGTGCTAGGAGACACACTCCCAACCTAAAAGCCTCTGTTGCAAATACATATTACGATGATTTCAGAGACGGGATTTTCTTTGCCCTCCTGCTGAGGTGCATTGTTTTATATTTATATATTGTATTTATAGAGCGGTGTATCTTAGCAGCCATCAGAAAACAACACACGTGAACAAAAGAGTCAGCTTTCTGATTATAAACCCTCACCAGCAGTTAAACACTACCTGAGTGGTAGACCATATTAAACAGGTTTTAACTTTCAGAGATCAAAGCCATTCCATCTTATTAGAGAGGCCATTTGTCTCTCCCCATTGTGAAAAGAATATTATTTTAATGGCTGAGAATAACACAGTTAATTTTTTTTTAGAGGGATAGTGTTTTTTTGTGCTGATAATCATATAATAATAATCCTTGCCTTTGAGATAGGTAGCACATGTCGTCGAGACGTCTCAAGCAGATTCACAGGATACTCTGCAGCCCGTATCCTTTACCATTCCAAACTCGGTGACCTCATCTCCCCCATCCTTGCCCGACTCCACTGGCTCCCCATCATCCAGAGGATCCAATTCAACATCCTAGTCCTCACATTTAAAGGCCTCCACAACCTCACCCTACCCTACATCCGTGACCTACTATCCCCTTACCAACCTGCCCACGCCCTCCACTCAGCAGGCTCTGGCATACCCCGGTCCCCCAACCCACCCGCCCTACCATTGGCGGGTGAGCCTTCAGTCACTCTGCCCCCAACCTCTGGAACTCCATCCCGCAATCCCTCTGCCTCGCCCCCTCCCTCGCTTGCTTCAAGTTTAGCCTCAAGACTCTCCTCTTCGATGGACTCATTGGCACCTCCTAATCCTCCACTTCCCTCCTCCCTGTCCTCAGCTCGGGTCTGAAGCACTAACTGTCCAGTGGGATGTCCTCCTGACGTGAAAGGCACTATACAAATGTAATTTTGTTGTTGTTGTAAAGTGCAGTGACTGTGTATTTTATAGGTGAAAATGGCAGCTCATTTGCTCACAGCGGTGTCCCACAAACAGCCATGAAATGAGTGACCAATTCGATTCTGGATGATTGTAAAACCAGGATACCGGGCGAGAGAAACTCCCTTCTCTACGTGAGCAGTGTCGCGGGATCTTTAACATCCACCTGAACAGGCACAGATTGAACCTAGGTTTACAGGGCGGGTGAACGGTCTTGCTGTCCTACCTGTCGTGGATGACCTTGAGCTGCTGTATTTGCTGCTCGTGCTCACTGACCAGCAGCTTGTGCAGCACATCGCACTGCTCCATCACATGCAGGTCTCTCAGCTCCTGCTCCTCCGCGTTGTGACTATTCACCATCTCAGACCATTCCTTGGTCTGCTGGCCCACCAGCTCCTTCATCTGCCAACACAAGCACCGTCTGTCACAGCACTAACCTTCTCCAGCCCTCCCCACCCACAAGCCCCAGCCCTCCCCACCCACAGCCCTCCCCACCGCCAGCCCTCCCCACACCCAGCTCCCAACCCTCTTCACCCCTAGCCCCCACCCCCCCAGCCCTTCCCACCCGCAGCTCCCAACCCTCCATTCCCACAACCCCCAGCTCTCCCCACGTATAGCCCTAGCACTCACTACCCACAGCTTCCAGGCCTTCACATTCGACGTGAAAGGCGCTCTATAAGTGCAATTTGTTGTTGTTTATGATTGCACCTCACATACAGACCCCAACACACCCCAATACATAAGTTGCCATTCTGCAGCCTACGGGCCAGGGGAGTATGGAGGTGCTATCAAGAAGCGCCCTCCCACCCTTCGAATATTCACACATGTCAAGGTAAGTCCAATCTTCCATCTTCAGTGTGTTTTCAGCATTTTACTGACTGAATGTTTCTTGACTTACGGCATCAATCAAGCAATATTCAATCAAGAACGTTGATTTTGTTGACTCAGTATAAAGGTTGGCCACCACTGCTCTAGTATCTCCCTATCTTTGTTGTTGTGGCTCAGAACCCCACACCATGATCAGCCGGGTGTCTGATACTCGTGGAATTCTGTAGCTCATTGGTTGGAGCACTCGCCTCGCAACAACAACAAAATTACACTTGTATAGCGCCTTTCACGTCAGAAGGACGTCCCAAGGTGTGGGGCAGTCAAGTGAGAGACCTGGGTTCCATTCTCAGCAGGGCAAAATGTTGGGTAAGTTTCCTTGCTTCACAAACCCCTGTTTACCTAGCAGTAAGTAGGACCTCGATTGTTAGTTGATTGACGGATTGCTATTTTAAGTGTAATAATTCATATTAAAAAAATTAGCCATGAATGTTTGTGGAACACTGGCTTCCATGTTTTGCCCACAAAATACAGTCAATTCACTTTAAAGTACATTCTGTAAAGCGCTTTGAGATGTCTCAAAGATATGATAAGGCGCTAAATCAAATGCAAAGATTATTATTATTACCACCGTGATCAGCCGGGCATCTGACATAGATGCAAACCTATTTCCCCCCTTTCTCCCCTAATCCCACTTCCATGACTGTTTGTGGGACCCTGCTGTGTGCAATTTGGCTGCCGTGTTTCGCCCACAAATATACAGTCAATTCTCCTATTCTCCTTCATCCTGCCCCAACCCCTCCCCGCCTGCTCTTGTCCCTACTTGACTGTACAGCGCCTTGGGACATGCTCTCGATGTGAAGGGCGCTATATAAATGTAAGTTTTGATTGATTGTTTTTGATTGAGGAAACATTTCTTCACTCAGAGGGTAGTGAATTTATGGAATTCACTACCCCAGAAGGCTGTAGATGCTCAGTCCTTGAACATTTTCAAGGCTGAGACTGATAGATTTTTGAAAAATAGAGGGATTAGGGGATATGGGGATAGGGCAGGTAATTAGAGTTAGGTCAGAAGATCAGCCATGATCTTATTGAATGGCGGAGCAGGCTCGAAGGGCTGAATGGCCTACTCCTGCTCCTAATTCTTATGTTCTTATGATTGACTACCGTGATCAGCCGGATGTGTGCCTGACACACACAGAAACCCATCACCTTGACCAGCCTATACAAAAAGAAGAGGGTGTTTCTCTCTGTCTCAATGTCCTGGCCAACAATCCATTAATAATCCTTGCATTTGTTACAGCTCCTGAGTTCAATGTCCTGATGTGGGGCTTGAACTCACAGCTCAGAAGAGGAGGTATAACAGTTATACGGACCACGTGAATTCCAGCAAATGGCCTCATTCTTTTTGTCACTGGAACCGGAAGAGATTACCTTCATCTTGTGGTCTGAAGATATTGACTGGATTTTCATCTCTGTTTCTTTCGTCAAATCAACACAATTGCTTTCCCTGGAGAATGCAGCAAATAGAAACACAATCACCAACATCCATTGCCACCCATCAGATCCATGCCCAGCCACCCTGTGCCCCACCACTCCAGGCCGCAGCACCCCCTGCCCTGCCAACCCCTGCCCCACCATCCTGTTTGTTTCGCTTCCAAAATATAGTCGATTCACTTTACATTGCATCATGTGACACGCTTTAAAACTTTTCTAAGATGTGATAAGGCACTGTATACCAACCTGCCCATCCACTCCGTTCAGCGGGTTCTGGCCTGCTTCATGTCTCCTGCCCGACCCCCCCTACCATTGGTGGCCGGGCTTTCAACCTCTCCGTCCCCACACTCTGAAACTCCATCCCACAGTCCCTGCACCTCGCTTCCTCCCATGCCTCCTTCAAGGCCAGTCTCAAGATCCTCCTTTTCGATCGTACCCATCTGCCGCCCTCCCACCTCTCTGCCTCCCCTCGCCCCTTACCCCTCATGCTCAGGTCCTGATCCCTGACTATTCAGTGCCTTGGGACATCCTCTTGACGTGAAAGACGCTCGATAAATGCAATTTTGTTGTTACTGTTGTTGTCATATCAAACGTTTTAACGATTGTTATTTAAAGACCTCTGCTTGGGAAGAATGAGATTTGAAAGAAAAAATGATGGCGGAGAACATGTGAGATAGCGGCCAGGTAGGATTATTGTACTGCACGCTCTCCCATTGAGCACTGTCTCTCTGAGGGCCGAGGATGGTGACTGTGAAACACAGCAGCCATTCTTTGATCAGCATTCCTGTGCTGGGTTTGTATGCAGCTATGAACCCTGTGACATAAGGGGAGGTGATCCTCTGTGTGAGAGGAATGAGCTGAGTCTCACGGTCAGAATGCAAGTTTCCCCTTAGCTCTGTACCGGGGACTGTGATTGTGATCTCAACATTCCCGACGTGAGGACTTGAACCCGCAACCTCCTCTGTCAGACACAAGAGAGACTTAGTGGCTGTGTGAGACTAAACCAACCCAACAAACACAGTGACTGAGTGAGGCTGACACACACACACAGTGCCTGAGCAAGGCTGAGATATGAACTGAAACATGAAATTTTAAAGCAGTTTCTGAATCAAAGATGATGGCGAGACCGGCCTTACCCTTTTTTCTTAATGGCTTTGTCTAAAATCTTCTCGTGTGTTAGCTTCTCCTTGTCGTGCTGAGCCACCAGTCTGTCCACCTGTACGCAATGCAGCTTCTGAGTACAGCTCTGCTCCTGTGGATGAGAGGTTGAGTGTTAAACATGCTCTCCGCAGCTCACACAACATGGCCACAGAACGCAACTGGGTTACATGGGAGTCCTGTAGGGCACATTGCCTCGCAAGAACGGGAGACTCTTAGTGCAGTGGTTAGCACGCTCACCTCATAAGCGAGAGGACCTGGGTTCAATTCCCAAGCAGGGCAAAAACTTAGGCATGTTTCCTCACTCTACACACCTGTTTATTTGCAGGTCGCTTACCGGGGGTAATAATCCCTTCTTCCCCATCAAAATGTTGACGCACACCCCATGACTGTTTTGTGGGACACTGCTGTGGGTAATTGGCTCCTGTGTTTCACCCTCAAAATACAAAGTTACTACACTTTACAGTATATTCTGTGAAGCACTTTGAAATGTTTCAAAGATGTGACAGGGCGCAATATTAAATGCAAGGATTATTATTGTTATTATGTGTGAAAAGGCTATTTAAACTGCTTTCATCCAAAATAATAAAAACAAGAGACACTGGGAAAACACAACCTCACCACTCATGTCTAAATAAAACGCATGAGCATCATCACTACACCTTACAGCAAACTCTTGAGTCGCTAACAAATGGTCAGACTTCCGAAGCATGATTTCCCCTCCTGCACCCCTCTATTTCCCTCTCCTACTCCCCTCTATTCCCACTCCCCTCTATTCCCACTCCCCTCTATTCCCACTCCCCTCTATTCCCACTGTGTGTGAAGTCCTTCCTCCTAACCTCCCTGTCAGAGCTGTTACTGATTTCCATCTCTTTAAAGATTCTCCAACAGGTGGAAACAGCTTTGAGAATGAGGCTCATCAAATCCTACCAACGTGGTTCAACTGCCTCTGAGTCAGAAGGTTGTGGGTTCAAGCCACACCGTCAGGACTTTGAGCTCACATTCCAGGCTGACTCTGGGGATGGGGGGGGGGAGCCCTGCATTGTCAGAGGTGCCGTCCTTTGGATAAGATGTTTAACTGAACTCCTGTCTGTGCCTGTTCAGGTGGATGTGAAAGATCCTGCTGCACTGTTGGAAGAGAAAAGGGAGTTTCTCTCTCCTGGTGTCCTGGCCAACAATTCCCCGGATAAAATTAATTCACTCTCTTCAACAACAACAACAACAAGTTCGATTTTCTTCCTGGATGTTGTGGGATGTTGCTATGTGCAAATTGAATTGGATGCAAACCAATTGCATCCACAGTCACTGCACTTCACAGTAAATCCTGAGAAGTGCTTTGGGATGTTTGCATGATGCGGTACGGTGCCGTATCAAATGCAAAGGGTTTTTATTCTGCAAAAAAATGTACCCAATTGGCAATAAAATGAATAAACAAATGCACCATGTGAAATGATTTATGCCTTCCACATGTTCATTACAAAGCTGCAGTCGATCAAGGCCTGCCCCCGCTTTGCCTGCAGCTCTTTAACACTAGCCAGCATCACTAATAGCTGCCAACATCTGATGTAGCTCTCTCTCTCCCTCTGTGGAAAAACCTCTGCATCATCAGCTCCTCGGAGAATAACGTAGATCCCTATTAAACCACAGTGATGTGAGCTTTGTACTTCAGGAGATCAAACAAGCAGCTCTTCCACAAAACTGCAGAAAACATATCAGCTTTGGTGGGTGGGAGGAGACGGGGTGTGTGTATACACCTCACTGATGTCAGACAGAAGGTGAGGGAGGGTGTGATGGTGACATTTCAATCGATTCCTACAAACACAGCCAATGCAAAGCCTCATTGCTTCATCTAAGGGAGGATAGGGGGAGGGGACCCCGAGCAGGGGGAGGAGGCCATACAGATGGTCAAAGAGGTGGACTTTATGGTTGGATTTAAACAATAATCCTTGCTTTTGTTACAGTGCCTCTTCATGTTGTTGAGATATCTAAAAGCACTTCCTTGAATATACAGGTATCCCTCCCCAACTGCGGGGAATACGTTCCTGTAAAACTCCGCGGTTGGTAAAACCACGGTTGGAAAATACAGGGCCCTGTGGGAAACATGGGGATACGGGGGAGTAAGTTCGCGTTTACTAAACTAAACACAAAAAAAACACATACAGTTATAACATACATGGGGATAGGAGGAGTAAGTTTGGGTGCATTGGCCGCTAGGATCTGCAGCAATCTGCGAGGCTGTCTGACTGACTGACACACAGAGAGAGAGAGACACAAGGAGCGTGGGGGGGGAGATGGGGGGGGGGTTGACACGGAGGGCTGGGGGAAGCTGTCTGACTGATCTACAGAGAGAGAGAAATCAACAGAGAAGGTGTGGTGGGTGACATGGAGGGTTGGGGGGGGGGGCTGTCTGACTGACTGATACAGACATACACAGAGAGAGAGGCGGGTGGGGAGAAGAGAAGGTGAAATAGAGAGGTGAGAGAGGTGGGGGAGGGGGGGTAGGGGGATAGGGGGGAGAGAAGGGGGGTGGGAGAGGGGGTGTAGGGGGGGAGAGAAGGGGGTGGGGGGGGGGGAGGGGGGAAGAGAAGTTGACAGAGAAGGTGAGAGAGAAGGAGGTGGGAAGAGAGGGTGAATCAGAGAGAGGGTGAGAGAGCGAAGGTGGGGGGTGAGGGAGGGGAGGCTGGGGGGAAGAGAAGGTGAAATAGAGAGGTGAGTCAGAGAGAGCTACACTTACACACACAGAGAGAGGATGCAGATCCTGGCAGCAATTGCTCCCAAACTTACTAGCTAGGCTGCGGAGAAGCAACAATAAATTAATGTTACAGGTTTATGAGGAGTAAGTAGATCCATGAGTGCAGCTAGACCACGTGGGGTAGTAAAGCTGCTGATAGGCGGGAAACGCGGATGAGTACACACCAATACGCGGATGAATGCGGTCCCTTGTTTGGAAGAGTGAAACCTGAAAATTTAAACCCACGGATTTAAATTGCGGATGCGCAAAACGCATTGCCGCGGTTTGCATTTCGCAAACCGTGAATGCGTGAGTTTCATGGTTGACGAGGCCGCGGTTGGGGCGGGATACCTGTACTAGTATAGTGACTGTGTATTTTATGGGGGAATTGCGGCAGACAATTCCGCACAGCAGCGTCCCACAAACAATCGTGGATTGAGTGACAATGTATTTATTTTTGAAGGGATTATTACCCCCAGAAAGCGATCGTCCAATCAACTAACAACCAGGTTCCTGTTTACTGCTAGGTAAACAGAGGGTGTGGAGTAAGCAATCGTGTGTTCAATGTTTTGTCCTACCCGGGAATCGAACCCAGGTAACACAGACTGTATATTTGTGGCGGAAATGATAAGGCACTACTGTATATCAAATGCAAGGATTATTATTATTAACAACAACTGTCATTGAGTATTGAAATAAAATTAAAAAAATAATAATAATACTAATGATAAGCCTTGCATTTGATGTTGCGCTTTTCACATCTTATCGACGTCTCAAAGCACTTATAGACTATACTGTAAAGTGAATTGACTGTATATTTGTGGGCGAAACTCGGCAGCCAATTGCACACAGCAGTGTCCCACAAACAGTCTTGGATTGAAAATGACCAATTTTTATTATTGTGCGTTTTTTGGACAGATTATTATCAGGCATGTGGAGTAAGGAAACTTGCCCAAGGTTTCGCCCTGGATTCAAACACAGGTCTCACGCTTGTAATGCGAATGCTCTAACCATGTTTGTTGGCTGTTAAACATTGGGAAACAGTGATGGGATAGGATAAGATAGGTCATAGCTTTGGTGGGAGGTGGGCTGGTGGTTCCCAATGGGTGTGCTGTTCCTGATGAACACAGCAGATCCTGTACCTTGGAGTACTTTCTCTTCAGTGAGCTCAATTCCTTCTGTTGTTTCTTCAGTAATTTCAAGTAGAGCTAAAATGTAAAAAAAAAAAAGGGTTTTTATTGAACTTGTTTGAAACTCGCCCTAATCTCTATCTGTGCTCTGCAACTCCGTCCCAGATAGGGTGACAAGTTTTTGTGAACCAAATCTATGGACTCACAGAATCATAGTGCCGGCTGTTTGAAAGAGCTGTCCAAATTAATCCCACTCCCCTGCGCTTTCCTCATAGCCTTGCAAATTTGTCCTCCCCAAATATCTATCCACTTCTCTCTTGAAATTTATTATCAAATCTGCTTCCACTGCCCTTCCAGGCCATGCATTCCAGATCCAAACAACTCACTGTGTACTAAGGAGACATTATTTCCATTGGTCAGTGAGTAATTGAGGCAGAATCCATATTAGCTTTCAAAAAGATACATACCGTAAATACCCGCGTATAAGGCGCACTTGCGTATAAGGCGCACCCCCCACTTTTGACCTTTTCTTGGTGAAAAAAAACGGAAGCATTTTCGATGAAAATGCCGGCAGAAGGGAGGGAGGCAGGAGAGACAGGTAGGTAGGGAGAGAGGGAGGCAGGCAGGCAGGGAGGGAGGCAGGCAGTGAGGGAGGGAGAGAGGGAGGCAGGCAGGGAGGGAGGGAGGCAGAGAGGGAGACAGAGAGGGAGACAGGCAGGCAGGGTGAGAGAGGGAGGCAGGGAGGGAGAGAGGGAGGCAGGCAGGCAGCCAGGGAGGGAGGGAGAGAGAGAGGGAGAGAGACAGGCGGGCAGCCAGGGAGGGTGAGAGAGAGAGGGAGGGAAGCAGGCAGGCAGGGAGGGAGGGAGGGAGAGAGAGAGGCAGGGAGGGAGGGAGAGAGAGAGAGAGAGAGGGAGGCAGGCAGGGAGGGAGGGAAGGAGGCAGGCCGACTGGGTTAGGCAGAAGGCAGGCAGCAGGCACAGCAGTGAAGTCCGCTGCTGCTGCTGCTGCCGAGGCCGAAGCTCTCTCACCCGCTCCCCCCAACCCCCGCCGGACACTGACCAAACCCCGGCTGACAGCGCGCCGGCCGCCCCTCCTGTTTACTGTATTTCCGAGGCTCAAAATTTCTTGTACCTGCGTATAGGGCGCACCCCCAACTTTCGAGATCTTCCGACGTGAAAAAAAGTGCGCCTTATACGCGGGTATTTACGGTACCTAAAGAGGAGTAAACTACCTTTGATGGCTATGGGGAGGGGAGCGTAAGGGGAGGTAAATAGGACTGAAATTATTGCTCTTAAAGGTCGATAACCCCATCGACCTGCTTTCCGCTTAGCAGACTGCAGCCTTCTTCACATGCCTCCATCTGGTCTGCCCCACCATTGGCTGTCGGGCTCCAGCCTCTCTGACCACAACCTTTCAAACTCTTCCTCACAGTCCCTTTGCCTCACCCCCTTCCTTGCCTCCTTCAAGGTGCGTCTCAAGATCTTCCTTGTTGACCATGCTTTTGGTCACCCTCCTACCATTCTTGACCCCAACCCCTTGTTCAGGTCGAAATCCCTGACCGTCCAGCGCCTTGGGACGTCCTCCCGACATGAAAGGCACTGTGTAAATGTAATGTGTTCTTGTTGTTTTTGTTACCTAGGACACAATGGAGTAACAGTACCCAGTGAGCAGTGAAAGCTATGGTGTGCTCACTGTGTGGTCAGCAGGAGCAATGACTGAGAGCAGAGGGACCAGGCAGTGAGGTGGGTCACGGGGAAACAGCCGACAGCTGGGCTGCAACTCAAAGCGACCTTGAGAATAACTGCATGGGCTACACACAATACAAATGTTGAAGTTTTTTTTAAACAATTTAAATTACCTTCATTTGCTTCAAGTCCTCAGTGTTGACCTGAGGTATCTGCATTGTGTCTGTGGAGAGATCAGATTCCAGCACTGAAGTTTGGGCATGGACTGGAGTTGCACAGAATGAGACAGCAACAATACTAACTTTCGATTTATATAGCGCACCCTCCACGCCGGACGGCGTCTCAGAATGCTTTGGTCCAACTATCCTGAGCCGGAGTTTATATTCCACACCACCTTTGTCAATTTCTTTGCACCAAATCAAATTTAAGTTAGAAGACAACAACTTGCATTTACTCAGGGGCTTTCACAAAGGGCGGTGTCACAGAGTGCTTAACAGTAGCGGAAGCTGACACCGAGCCCGGGTGGGGGTGGGGCGGGGTGAGGGGACCATAAGAGATTTGGAGCTTAGTGGCTGAAAGCACATCCACGAATGGTGGAATGGAGGCGACAACAACAACCATCAACAAAATTACACTTTTAAAGTGGCTTTCATGTCGGGAGGACGTCCCAAGGCGCTGAACAGTCAGGACAGGACCCGAGCAAGAGAGAGGGGCAGGGTAGGGGGGAGGGGCAGGAGAGAGTTAGGAGGGGAGGGAGAGAGTTGGGAGGGCAGCAGAAGGTACAGTCGAAGAGAAGGGTCTTGAGACCGGCCTTGAAGGAAGCAGGGGGGGAGCGAGGTGAAGGGACTGTGGGATGGAGTTCCAGAGTGTGGGGGCAGAAGGACACAGGACAAGCAGGATGCTGGAACCAGCCGAGGGCAATTACAAAAGCCTGGAAATCCAACTAGGCTCAGATTGTGAGGCCGTTTTTTTTGTCTCGCAAAGATAAGGCTTTGATTCACGGGAGTTGCTAGTGTGAAAGACAATGTGAAAAAGGTAATGTTGTGGTTTGTGGTTGTTCTCACCTCTCTTGGCATTATTGCCAGTCCCTTGCCCTGACGAGGAGTTCTGCCGGAGATCGGAGCTGCCCTGGAGAGTCACGCCGCTCTTCCCTTTCTTGTCGTTTTTGGAGCTGTCGTTCGGTACGTCGGCAATGTCACTCTGTGTACAGTCAACGAGAAACAAATGTGTGAACATTTCTGTGCCTCACTCCCCATAGTTAGTCAGAAGCTTCTTAACAACAACAATTTACACATTTACGTGAAAATTGGCTGGGATTTGGAGCCGAGCAGGGGGTTGGAATCAGGGAGATTAGGATGGTGATAGAAGGCGCAGTCAAAGTGTCTTGAGACGTGGCTTGAAGGAGTCAAAGAAGTGAGTGAGATGGACTGTGGGATGGATTCCAAAGGCTGGGGCAGAGAGGTTGAAGACCGGACCGCCAATAGTAGAGTGGGCGGAGGGGGGGGTGGGGGCGTGGTGGAAATAGAGCACGCCTGAACTACAGAAAGCTCTCAGACTCAGTCTATCGCACTCTGGCCTCTGAGTCACAAGGTTGTGGGTTCGAGCCCCACATCGGGGACTAAGCTCACAGTCCAGGCCGATGCTCTGATGCATTGCTGGGGGGAGCCCTGCAATGTTGTAAGTGCCATCTTTCGAATAAGACGTCAAATCAAGACACATCTGTCTGCTCAGATGATGGTTAAAGATCTGTTATCAGTTATCAGTAATTGCCGGATACACTCAGTGTTAAGAGTTCATAGAATCATACAACACAGAAGGATTGTGTCTGCGCCTGCTCCGAAAAGAGCAATCCAACTCAATCCTACTGGCCCGCTTTCTGTCCATCGCCCTACAATCTTGTCCTCCCCAAATACCCATCTACTTCTCTCTTAAAAGTTGTTCATTTTAACGTACAGTTTCAATTCCCATTGCCCTCATCTGGTCAGCTCGCTTCTCCATCACTGATAAGAACTTCTTTGGATCTGATAGAGCGTCCACAATGTCTGGTCAACAAACAGAAAGAGGTAGTGAGGCAGCAGGAATAGGAACTCAGCATTAATCTTTATACAACAACAATTGACTTTCATACATCAACAATACACAGGGAGAACAGTACGTCTCAGAGTGCTGTGTTTCAATCAGAGGGTGAGGTAGTGGTGGAGTCGGGCAATGTTGGGGAGGTGAGGCAAGGCATGGATGTGTGGGAGAAAAGACAAAAGACAGTTGAAGATCGAACAAGATGCCAAGGTTCCTGACTGGCTTGGTGAGTTGGGAGTGTGCATCCATGCTTGATGCTGCCAGTGCCTGAGTCGCAGAGGCGCTGGCGCGAGTCAATCAGGAGGGCCTCGGTCTGAAATTCAACTGTAGTAATTTAGCTATCATCCAGGACTTGATGTCCGACAGGCAGTTTATATTCATGTTGTTGTTTATTGATGGCTGACCCTAGGCAGTTTACCTCCGAAGCCGTCGGGGACATATGTCTTGAGGACAATGTTACAGAAGACAGTGGGCAGGGAGAGGGGTTTGTTGCCCTCGTTTCTTAGGGAGATGTGCCGGTAACCCGCCTGCAGCCCGTCCAGAGGCAGGATCCGCTGACCAATCAGCCGGCTGTTGTCATCATAAACCGCTATCCTCAGCACAGCCAGGTCAGGCAAGATAACCTGCGACACAGGACATGTCACATTGTCTTCACACAACACGTACATTGACTCGCAATAACAGATACTCACACACAAGACACATGCACTCACCCACAGACAAACACATAAATGCACTCATTCATGTACACACATTCATTCACATCTCGACAACAACAAAATTACACTTGTATAGCGGCTTTCAGGTCAGAAGAACGTCCCAAGGCGATGGACAGTCATTGTTTCAGACCCGAGCTGGGTACAGGGAGAGTGGAAGGAAAGGGGAAGGATTTTCAGTGACCGATGGGACCGTCGAAGAGGAGGATCTTGAGGTGCGACTTGAAGGAGGACAGGGAGTGGACGAGGCGGATGGAGTTCCAGAGATTGGGGGCAGAGTGGTTAAAGGCTCGCCTGGCAATTCAACATGTTCAACACTCAAACACGCACACATTAATGTACACACAGAATTGACCTCGTAGAGGTTGAGTCTTGCTGCTGAGCAAAACAAACATCACACGTTGATCCCCATCAACTACATTTTTTTTTGTACAATCTAATCTTTGTGAATGACTTTATTTGCAATCATTTAGAACTGATTGAAACACAGTGACATTAAAATTGACGTAAAATTGACAGTGCTCAGCAATCTCAATTGCTGAGCACTGATCCCCACATTCCTTTGGCCAGGAAGCAGCCGACTAAATCTGGGTCCTACCTTCCGGAACACAAAGGGCTCCTCGTTATAAACAGGGTTTAACCCGTTGTTCATCACCATGTGGGTGCGGAACTCCTTGCGGATGGTGTCAGTGGGCAAACCGTACATATCCACCTCCACATAGGTCCCAATCTTCTTGTCTGACAAAAACTGGCCAGATATTACCTGCAGCAACAACAATCAGACCATTGATGTGAGTTAGCCATTCCCAACCACCTGCCCTCAGCCATTCCCAATGCCAACCCCTGCTCTCAGCCATTCCCAACCCCAATCATTGCCCTCAGCCATTCCCAATCCTAATCCCTGCCCTCAGACATTCCCAACCCCAATCCCTGCCCTCAGCCATTCCCAGCCCCTGCCCTCAGCCATTCCCAATTCCAACCACTGCCCTCAGCCAATCCCAATCATTGCCTTGAGCCATTCCCAACTCCAACACATGCCTACAGCCATTTCTAACCACTGATCTCAGCTGTCCTCTTGCTCTGCTGGTGACTATCTGATCTGTGTGTGTCCCAATCACTGCCTCCCCACCAGTGGATAGCTTCTCCCTCCTCGCCCTGCCAAACCTCCTCATAAAAAGGCACTTTGGTCCATCTGATCTCTTCCCTCCAGAACAACTACCCTACTGTCCCCTAATCACAACATCCAGCTGCTCTTGAATTGAATCCCAGTGTCCTGTGTGCAACCAACGTCAATTTTGATCCCTGGCTGCCCTTCCTCCTCACATCCTGACCAGGATCTCTTTCCTCCACCTCCATCATATTGTCCGCCTACAACAGTATCTCACCCCGAACACAGCCAAAAGGGTTTATCCACACGACTACTCCAATGCCCTCTTTGCTGGTTCCCCAGCTCCACCATTCATAAACTCCAATACTCATGAACTCACCTGCAGTAAAATTTGTCCTCCATCACATCAATCCTCACCAGATTCCACTGGCTCCCAAACACAAAAGGATCAATTTCAAGATCCTTACAGTTGCATGCAAATCCCTTAATGATTTTCAAGTCCCTACCTCTCCAACATCATCACTCATCTAGTTGCTACCTCTGCAGGACTGGCTCCGGTGTCCTTCTTGTCCCTCGTCCCCTCCACCATCGCAGCCGTGCCTTCAGTCATTCCACCCCGAGATTCTGGAGATCACTCCATCCCTAACCCCCCTCTTTCCATCTTCAGATCACACCTGAAGACCATGTTGATGGTCACCTCTCTCCTCCCCTCCCAACTGAGAGTCAGCCTCTGCCACTGTTAAGCGCTCTGAGATGCTAACCCTTGTGAGGGGTTTGTATCAATGCAAGTTGTTGTTGTTTTACCTCTACAGAACAGGTGGCTGCAATGACCCCGTCCACTGGGGTCTCAGAGAATGGGTCAAAGGTCCGGTCGGGGCGACGCATGAATTCTGGCTTCAGTAGATACCTGTCACAAAGTGAAATCAGATACACACAGAGTAACTCTGGAGTAGCTCGTCATAAATACTCAAGACAAGCAGCAATAATAATAATAATAATCATTCCATTTGATACAGTGTCAGGTTAAGGTCCTCTTAAAGCACGTCACAGGATTCACTGTAAACTTTGGTCACTGTGTTTTGTAGGCGAATGCATCAACCAATTTGCACACAGCAGTGTCCCACAAACCGCCATGGAGTGAGTGATCGATTTTATTCGGGAGATTGTCGGCCAGGACATTGGGAGAAACTCCCTTCTCTTTTCCAATGAGATCTTTAACATCCACCTGAACAGCCACAGACATTGGTTTAATGTCTCATCCGAAAATCGGCATCTCTGACAATGCAGCGTTCCCACCAGCACTACACTGGAACATCAGCATGGACTGTGAGCTTAAAGACACCAACTTGAACTTGGGGCTTGAACTCACAACTGTCTGACTGAACATCAAAGACTGAGTGGCCAGAGTGGGAGTAAACAAAACACAAAATACTACAGATGCTGGGAATCTGAAACAAAAACAGAAGTTGCTGGGGAAACTCAGCAGGTCAGGCAGCATCCATGGAGAAAGGAACAGGAGTCAACGTTTCGAGTCTACAACCCTTCGTCAGAACTGAGCAATGGAGGAACAAACTGAGCCAGGCAAACACAAACATTGTGAATGAGACAGACTGACACACACTCACAGTGATTGAGCCAGGCTGACACTCACAGTGACTTAGCCAGGCACACACACACAGTGACTTAGCCAGGCACACACACACAGTGACTTAGCCAGGCACACACACACAGTGACTGAGCCAGGCTAACACAAACACAGGGACTGAGCCAGACAGACACACAAAGTGACTGACCCAAGCTGATGCACACACAGTGACTGAACCAAGCTGATACACTGGGACTGAGCCAGCCTGACACACACACATACACACACACACACACACACACACACACACAGAGTGACTGAGCCAGGGTGTGATCTGACAGGAATCCCTGCTTTCTCTAGGACACACTCTGTGGCAGGACTTACCCACATGAACCGTTGTACTCAAACTTTCCCTGGTTCAACTGCATGGCCAAATCTGTCACATAATCACAAGATTCCAGTCAGACTCGTTCATATATTGATAATCTAGAAAATGTCACAGGAACATGATAGGAAATGCTTCTGATTAAGTCAAAGAAGCCCCTTTGGCCCATCTGATCTCCTCCCTCCAGGACATCCACCCTACCGTTCCCCCCATCACAGCATCCACCGTCTTTTTAAATGAGCCCCAGTGTCCTGGCCTCAATCCCCACCCCTTCCTGGTAACCTGTTCCAGGCGTTGATTACTCTCTGGGTAAGGAAACACTTCATTGTGTCTGTCCTGAAATTGCCCCTTTACAGCTCTAACCTGTGTCCTCATGTTCCACTGTCTCGGTGTATCCGAATGTAATGATCTGGGTTTACTTTTTCAATCCCATTTAAAATGTTACACAGCTCTAGCAGGTCCCCTCTGAGTCATCTTCTCTCAAGACTGAAGAGCCCCAGCTAGTCTACTCGTCATTCACAGCTCCTTCCTCTAACCCTGGGGAATCAGCCTGGTAGCTGTACTCTGCAGCATTCTCTACAAATCCTCCCGACGTGAAAGGCGCTACATAAATGTAATTATTGATTATTGATTGATTCTCTCTCTCCACTTTCAAGTCCCGCCTAAAGAAAGACCTTCCTTTTGCTCATGGTTATGATTACCTCCCACCTCCTTCTCCCCTTAGCTTATTGTCAGATTCTGTCACTGTGAAGAGCTCTATATAAATACAAGTTGTTGTTGTTGTAGTTCTCTAGGCCCTGCCAACCCCTGCATGCTCTCTCAGCTTTGCCATACGTCTAATAGCAGTGCTGGCCAAGGGTGGGGTTAGATACAGGGCATGTCAGTGCCCTGGGCCTTGGATGAGGTTTGGAATGAGAAGAGAAGGCTCCCTACCTGGGGTCTGGAAGTTGAGGGAGACCATCTGGCAGCCGGCGTTCCAGAAGATCTGAGGCATGTAATTACTGGAATCCACTCGGCCACCCTTAGGGTAAATGCGACTCATTTGACGTTTATTATAGCTGAACCTCATTGAGGAAAAATGGACTGGAAAGGTCTTCAGATGCAGGCTTTGTACACATTTATACTTCAGGCCCCTGATTAGCATTTACTTCCCATACAAACCCACTCAATCAAGCAAACAAACAAAAATAATTCTTATGTTTGACACCCAGTCTTTCACCCACTCAATATGCTTCACGGGATTTACTGTATACGACGTGTAATAAATGAAATAATTTATTTGGGGGGATTGTTGGCCAAGAAGAGAGAAACTCCCTTCTCTTTTCTGAAGTACGGCACCTCTGACAGTGCTGTGCTGTCTCCCCCCAGCACTGCACTGGAGCATCAGCTTAGACTCTGAGCTCAAAGTCCCCAACTTGGGAATTTTCAAACCACAACCTTCTCACTCGAAGACAAGAGGTTACCAACTAAGCTAGGCTGACCAGAATAATTCCTTATTATCCTCAATTTGTACATCTATAACAAGATGTTAAAAGATTGCTCAAAATTGGTTAAAAACTTGCACGTTTGTGGTTAACACCCGAATCTATATGACCCCAGTTCCTCTTGCTTATCAGACATCAGGGCCTGGATGAGCACAACATTTCTGCAGCTGAATGTTCAAAAAATGGCAGTCATCCTCCTTAGCTCCTGTCAACATCTTCCCAACTGTGGCCCTGACCTCCTTAACCCCCACGGCTTTTCCCTCAGACTCAGACATGTACATGATCTAAGTGTCAGGTTTAGCTTACGTACGTACGTACGTACGTACGTACGTACGTACGTACGTACGTAAGTACGTACCTCCCTCCCTCCCTCCCTCCCTCCCTCCCTCCCTCCCTCCCTCCCTCCCTCCCTCCCTCATATCCGATCCAACCAGGACTGCCTTCCTCCATCTCCACCACATTGCTTGCCTCCGACCATACCTCACACCCAGCACAGCTAAAATACTCGTCTACGCCATTGTCACCTCCAAACTCGATTTCCCAATGCCTTCTTTGCTGGTCTCCCCAGTTCCACCATTCATTCAAAATTGCCACCTTTCCTCCCGCCCCCATTCCTCACTAGTTACCACTTACTTAGACAAGAAGCAGGATGGATCAATTTCCTCACATGTGTGTACACTTAGCAATTCATGCTTGACACCACCCCATCTCTCCAAACTGTTCATTCCCACCTCCTCTCTCCTACACCCCACCCCAGTATTCATTCCACCCCACCCCAGCTAGTCTCCAGCCTTGTCCCCTCTGCTCCATCATTGGTGGCCATGCTTTCAGCTACCACGCTCTTAAGACTGTAGAACTCTATCTTGCTGTCTTCAAATCACACCTGAAGACCTTCCTCTTCTACTGTGTTTATGGCCGCCTCTCTCCACCCCCTCCTCTATGTCAGGCTCCATCACTGATAAGTGCTCTGAATGGCCATACTGCATTAAAGGCTCTCCTTTAGACTACAAGTTGTTGTTGTCATTGATCCGTCCTGCTTCTTGTCCAAGTAAGTGGTGCCTGGTGAGGACTAGCGGGTGGGATGAAAGGTGGCAGTTTTCAGCCTCTCTGCCTGCACACTCTGGAACTCCATCCCGCCTCGCTTCCTCCCTTTCCTCCTTCAAGGCCGGTCTCAAGACCTTCCTCTTTGATCGTGCCTTCTGCTGCCATCCTAACTCTCCCCGCTTTCCTACTCTCCTTCCCCCTTCCCCCCTAGCTCGGGTCCCGACCTAACTGTTCAGCATCTTCGGATGTCCTTCCAACGTGAAAGGTGCTCTGTATATGTAATTTTGTTGTTGTTGTTGTTATTCACTTCCGAATTGTTTGTGGGACATTGCTGTGCTCTTTTGGCTATTGCAGTTGCCTACAAAACACACAGTTACTACCCTTCACAGTAAATCCTGTGAAGCGCAAGGAGAAGTCCTCCCAACGTGACAGGTGCCATATCAGATGTAAAGATTTTATTTATTATTGTTGAGGAACCTTTAGATTTTGGTTCTGACGCTGTCAGGTGGTTTGAAATGAGCCACCTTCAGTAATCACAAAAGATACTTCACAAACTCGATCGCGTGAGTTTTCAGATAACCAAGTCCCACTGATTCATTGAACGAAGACATGTTGTAGTGAATATTCCTCTCTGTCGAAACAACAACCGGAAATCTATTAGAAACCAACGAAACCTGTGACAAATCATGGGGTATCCCAACTCCCATTCATACATTCGTAATTAGCAAAATGGCTCATAGTGCTTCACAGGATTTACGGTACAGTGCAGGAACTGTGTATTTTGTAGGTGAATGTGGTAGCCAATTTCCACATGGCAATGTCCCATAAATAGCCATGGAGTAAGTGATCAATTTTATCGGGGGGAGCGGGGGTGATGGGGGGCTACTACAATGGGAGAGAGAAACTGCCCTATCTTTTCCTATACGTGGGATCTTTAACGTCTGTGTAATCTTTAACGTCCACCCGAACAGGCAGATGGGAGCTCGAGGAACAAAAATGCTGACATATTGTAGCTATTCTGCATCTGCCACATCAGGCATAAACTGAAAACCAGGGTAAACTCATAGCGAGTTGAATAAAATGGCTAAAAACATAAATGAATGAATGTGAGAGGAAGAGTCAAGATAGGTTACGAAAAGAACTACTGCCATCAAGTGGTGAAGAGAGATATGTAACAGTAAGAAAAATCATCTCTCCTGGTACCCTGGCCAATGAGATAAAATTGGTCACTCGCTTCATGGCTGTGTGAAGGATGATGCAATGTAGAAATTGGCTGCCACATTCACCCACAAAATACCGTCATTACACTTTACAGTATATCCTGTGAAGCCACTTTGTGGCGTCTCGACGATATAAGGCGCCGTATCAAAATTATTATTCAAAGCAAAGCACACAATCAAAATGCTCGCTTTGAAATACAGGATAATAATAACAATGATAACATTTGGTCCAGCGCCTTTCATGGCCCTGAGACATCTCAAAGTGCCTCACATGATCTACTGTAAAGTTTAGTGACTGTGTATTTGTAGATGAACAGAGCAACCAATTTGCACACACCAATATCCCTAAACAGCCATGAAATGAGTGACCAATTTCAATAGGGGGATTGTCAGCAAGGAGAGAGAGAGAAACTCTCTTCTCTTTTTGAACAGCGCCACATAATCTATAACGTCCACCTGAACATGCACAGACAGGGCCTTGGTTTAATGTCTCATGCGAAGGACGGCACCTCTGACAATCCAACACACCTCCAACTGTGCTGGAGCATTATATTCTTGTTATATTATTACTGCTATGTATATCCACTGATAATGTCAGGCAGAACATTAGTAAAATCCTGGGTACCTTCGGCTACCTGGAAGCCCTGGAACTTGACGGGTTGGGCATAGTTGACCATGGCTGACAAGTATGGGTGTATGTTAGTTGTGGCTCCAACATAGGTATAGCTCGACACCCAGGCCTGCTCATCCTCCACTGTGATAGTGCCCTGGGGAACAGGAAAAGCATCGTATAGTGATTCCAGAATAATACTAATCCATGCCTTTCACACAGCATCTTTCACATTAGTAGCACACATCAAAGCCCCTCACAGTATTGACTTCAAGCATAGTGACTGTGTGTTTTGGAGGTGGACGCGGCAGCAGAATGGTACACAGCAACAATAAAATACTCCATCAAAATCTCTCATAATTTTGAATAATCTATTAAATCTTCCCTCAACCTTCTCTGCTCTAAGGAGAGCAATCCCAGCTTCTCTAAAGTCCCTCATCCCTGGTACCATTTAGGTAAATCTCCTCTGCACCCTGCCCAAGGCCCTGAAATCCTTCCTAAAGTGTGGTGCTCAGAATTGGACATAATACTTCAGCTGAGGATTAATATAACTTCCTTCTGTCTATACTCTATGCCTGTATTTATAAAGCGAAGGATTCCATATGCTTTTTTTAAAAAAAAAACAGCTTTGTCAACTTGTTCTGCCACCTTCAAAGATTTGTGTATGTGAACCCCCCAGGATTCTCTGTTCTTGTATCCTTTAAAATTGTACCATTTATCTTAAGAAATGTTGTAAATATTATTTAGATATGTTATATGTATTATTTTATATGTAGTTGCAATGTCACATGTCCAGAGGATGAAGTAAATCAGTGATGATGGCTGATGCAGCCTTACCTGGGTTAGCATGTTAGCAGTTGTGTAAATGCTAAACAAATTGCTTTATTGGTGGCTGTTTGCATTGGCTGTGAAATGCCTTACCTTCTTACTGTCCTGCTCAGTGTCTTCTATCACCTGCGAAAATAATAATAATAATCCTTGCACTTGATGTAGCGCTTTTCACATCTTATCGACGTCCTAAAGCGCTTCACAGAATGTACTGTGAAGTTAATTGACTGTATATTTGTGGGCGAAACGCGGCAGCCAATTGTTCTCAGCAGTGTCCCAAAAACAGTCGTGGATTGAAATGACCAATTTTTATTGCTGTGTTTTTTTTGGACGGATTATTATTAGGCGTGTGGAGTAAGGAAACTTGCCCAAGGTTTCTCCCTGATCTGTCTGGATTCGAACGCAAGTCTTACGCTTGTAAGGTGAGTGACCTAACCACTGAGCTACAGGATCTCCAGAAATAGAGATAGACACAGATAGACAGATAAGAGATGAAACAAAAAGACAGACAGAAATACGAAAACACAGTACATCATGTCATGTCACTGTGACATGGCCTCTGCTCACATGCTGTGTACTTCTATATTAATAAACAGCCACCTTCACCCAGTGTAGGGATAACTTTGTGTGATCCGGTAAATATACACGCAACATTGGTTACACTTACACAAAACAATCATAGCTTCTCTGGTCTCTTCCCCATAACTGAACTCCCACATCCCTGGTACCATTCTGGTAAAGCATCTTTGCAACCTCTCCAAAAACCTGACACCCTTCCTGAAGTGTGCTGCCCAGAATTTGACACAATACTCCAAGCCGAGCTAATCAGGGATTTGTAAAGGTTCAACGTAACTTTCAAGTTGGGAGGTTGTCTCAGAGTGTTTGTTGCTCCGGGGAGGGGGTGTGGGGGCTGAAGAGGGTGGTGAAGCAGAAAGATGACCGAAAGAGTTCAAGTCAAAGAGAGTGTGTACACCTACAACCAGGCCTTGGAACTTGGTGAGCGAGGTGGAGACATCCCAGGACAGCGGGAGCAAAGTGGATAAAAGCCTTTGGGGTGGGGTGGGGTGGGGCGGGGACCATGATACAGGATTTACTTGAGGTGGATTCAAGTAGAGATGGAAGCCAGAGGGAGGGGATTTACAGAGAGGGTGGGGAAGGTGAGGAGAAGAGGTGAGGTGAGAGATAATAATAATAATAATAATAATAATCATCCTTGCATTTGATATAGCGTTTTTCATGTCTTCTAGACGTCTTAAAGCTCTTCACAGAATGTACTGTGAAGTGAATTGACTGTACATTTGTGGGCAAAACTTTTATTATTGTTTTTTTTTGGAGGGATTATTATTAGACGTGTGGAGTAAGGAACTGACCTGACTGGATTCGAAACACAGGTCTCACGCTTGTAAGGCAAGTGCTCTAACCACTGAGCTACAGGAGCTCCACATGTAGCAACTCCAAACTTTAGCTGAGTGACAAACACTAACCTTCTTCACACTGTTGACGTGTAGCTCCTTCTCCTGGCTGATGGAGTCAGTGGAGAGCTCACTATGGAACTTCAGTTCAGGGTGGGCCTCTTCATCCTGATCAACTAGGTGAGGAACAAAGCTGATTAAATGCAGCAGTTTGCAGCCAGATCACCGGCTCCTGCCAAACTGCAGACGGGGGCTCTGACAGTAGATTCGGATCATAGCACACCTCAAAGCTCCCCTGCCTACGCACAGCTTTCGGCACTTTACCTATCACTAGCTCTCAGCCTGGCTCAGTCACTGTGTGTGCGAGCCTGGCTCGGTTCCTGCGTGTGTGTCCGCCTGGCTTAGTCAATATGTGTTGTTAGCCTGCTCAGTCACTGTGTGTGTCAGGCTGGCTCAGTCACTGTGTGTGTCAGGCTGGCTCAGTCACTGTGTGTGTCAGGCTGGCTCAGTCACTGTGTGTGTGTCAGGCTGGCTCAGTCACTGTGTGTGTCAGGCTGGCTCAGTCACTGTGTGTGTGTCAGCCTGGTTCTGTCACTGTGTTGTTAGCCTGGTGTAGTCATTGTGTGTGTCAGTCACCTGGCTAACAAGAAAATACAGAAGCCAATTTGTACACAGCAACATTCCTCAAACAGCCATAGAGTGAGTGACTAATTGTATCTGGGGGATTGTTGGCCAGGACACTGGGAGAGAGAAACTCCCTTCTCTTTTTACAACAACGGCGCAGGATATTTAACATCCACCTGAAGAGGCACAGACGGACATCGGGGGAATGAAAATTTTGATCATTTTTTAAAAAATAGTTATTCTCTGCAACCACTGTAGGCTTCAAACAATAAATAAAGTAACATCCCGATTAGTTGAGAGCGTAAGTATGTTAACAATCAGTGTAAATACAGTAAAACTCACATCAGCCTTCGCTTTATAAATCCTATAATCCCCTAAGTCGTGCATTCACCTGAGTCACATTCAGTTTCCTATCAAAATCATTTGGGATTTATTTGCACTGCTCGTATTAATCACCTCCTAGCTTGTGACACCGCTCCCTTACCCTCCATTACTCCTGCATTTAGTGGCCGTATTCTAGGGAAATATAGTGTTCACCTGTCGATGGATGCACAGAAGAACTTAATTTCCCGCCACACTGTACAACTCCAACTCGCTGGTCAGGCCTCAGCTGGAGAAATGTCTCCAATTCTGGGCACTATACTTGAGGAAGAATGTCAAGGCCTTGTTGGAGAGGATGTAGAGGAGATTTACCAAAATGGTGGCTGGGATGAGGAACTACAATTATGCGGAGACACTCTAGAAACTGGGATTGTTATCCTTAGAGCAGAGGTGCTCAAAGTATAATAGAAGAGTTCAAAACGATGAGGGGTTTTGATAGGGTTGAAAGGGAGAAACCGTTTTCTCCGGCTGGTGGGTCAGTAACCAGAGAACATAGATTTAATATAAACGGCAAACAAATCAGGGGAGATGAGGAGACATGTTTTTACCATGAGAGGTTTTACCCAGAGAGGAATCCACTGCTGAAAAGGGTGATGGAAGCAGATTCAATGGTAACTTGCAATAGGGAATTGGATAGATACATGAAGAGGAAAACTTTGCAAGGCTATGAGGTAGGAGCGGGGGAGTCCGACTGATTGGGTAGGTCTTCCTGGTTCAGGCACAATGGGCCAAATGGCCACCATCTGTGCTGGAAGATTCTATGAATCACGCATACGCAGAGTAGATTATTGATTAAATTGGATTTTATACGACTTATATAGTTTGCCTGCAACACAGACTTCGTATAAGTCGTATTGAATAAGATCCCGGTTGTCAACAACTGATGTGAGTTTGACTCTTGTTGTTTTGTCATTTTAAGTGTGTGCCAGAGCGACGCATTGCTGTTCAATTTGGTAAATCAGGACTTGCCGGGGAATATCAATCTGTGAGCTGAAATGAGTTGCCCTAAACGAGCGTGTGGCTTTATCGGCCTCTTAAAATGTCATACAATCCCAATTTTGTCCAAGGCGTTTGTATGTTGGCACCCATGACTCACATAGACTCACACAGTGCAGCTTGCTCCCGCTACAATGCTGCCATTCCTCATTCCCACAGCCTCTAAACGTGCAGGGAATCTGAGCACCAAATACTCACACGTCAACAACACAAGATATAGTCAGTGGCAGGTTTAGTGCAAATCACCTGAGGTGGGAGGGCTGAGGGCATGCGCGGTGGAGAGATAATTCAATTCAGGACTACAGTATGAGATGCAGGTTAAGTTGGCCAGCACTGCTCATAATCACAAACCTCAAATGCTGGGCTCTGTTTCTCCAGAATTATTAAATTTATTGTAAAAATGTCTGTAGTGTTGTCAACACTTTGTTTGGCAGGTGAAACAATCAATATATGCTGTCCAGGATTGATGAGGCAGAGCCCAACACACACTTACTTTGTGTAAGTGGGGTTAATGTTAGCACCTTTACTCGTGGATGTGAGCTGCACATGGTGTGAATCTGAAAGCCCTCCCTGTAACTCATTCACTCCGAAGCTCTGTAACTCACACAAGGAAGGAGAGCAGAATTCCAACACATTTACTGCTCAGCACGAGGAAACAGTTCACCAGAGAAAACAAGTCAACAACAAGAAAATGGCAAATTTGCCTCATAAAAGCAAGCGCTTCACAGGATTTACTGTAAACCATAGTGACTGCGTGTTTTACGTTCAAACCCAACAGCCAATATGTTCATAGCAATGTTCCACAAATAGCCATGAAGTGAATGAGCGACTTGTAGTTGGGGGATTGTTGGCCAGGACACCGGGTGAGAGAGAAAAACTCCCTTCTCTTTTCCAATAGCGCCGCAGGACCTTTAACGTCCACCCAAGCAGGCAGTGACGGGAACTCGGCTTATCGTCTCATGACTCGGGAAGCTCAGTTTCTTTTTTTTGTTATTGGAGTTTACATTAAAAGGTAATAGAAAGTGGGTGGTTTGTTTGAAATTCAACACTGAGCATTCTAGGAGTCCTGGCCAACAAGCAACAACAACAACAAACTGCATGTATACAGGGCCTTTCACGACAGGAAGACGTCCCAAGATGCTGGGCAGTCAGGGATTTGCACCCAAGCTGTGATGAGCTACACCCAATCCCACCAATAATATTATTCAATCACTTCACGGCTGTTTGCTGGGGCATTCCTATGCTCTGGGATGTTGCCTTGTGTGAGCGGGTGATATATAAATGCAAGCTGTTGTTGTACTCAAATCGGCTGCTGTGCTCACCCACAAAACACACAGTCACTGCAGTTCATAGTAAATCGTATGAATCGCTTTGAAAAATCCTCCCAATGTGAAAGGCACTGTGTTGATTATTGTTAAGAGTTAGAGTTGTTTAGCTGAATCAAATGGGGCCATCAATGGTGGCTTTAGCCTGTTTGCTTGTCCCTGTGCTGTCCTTGTTTGCTCTTTGACTGCACTGGCTGAGTTAGCAAGCACTTACCATCGATCACTGACACACTTGATGTGAATGAGTTACAGGCTTTGCCAGTGAGTCTGGACTAAGTGACTCAAACCCACCCAAGCTCTCACACAGGGGTTTGTGAAGCTGATATAAAAGAAAGAGATTTGAAATCCACTCCCCCCTCTCATCCATGGATGTGTTTCCTTACCGGATATCGGAGACAGGTCAGCTAGAAATGTAGGACAGAAGAAAATTACAACCATTCAATTACAACCAAAGCGTCTGCAACACATATCATGGTTTGCCGGAAACTTTACAAAATCGCGCGCTAATTTCACGAAGCGTCAACCCTACCATTTTCAATTTCTTCCTCGATCTCGTCGTCCAGCAGGTTGGCCGGGCTGCTGCTCTCCCCACCCTCCATCAGCTGCTTAAAGGTCTCCAGTTGCTCTGAAAGTGAAGTCAAATTGTTACATGTTGTTCCACAGTTTCAGGGTGTAGTGGCTGAAAGCATGCCCACCAATGGGGAAGTGGAGGGGCACGGGGGGACATGCAGGAGGCCGGAGCTAATCGAGGGAGTAGTGGGTTGGGAAGGTTAAGCAGGTCGGAGAGGAAGGGAGGTGCCAGGACATGAAGGGATTTATAGTCGAGTGTGAGCATCTTGAAGACAATCCGTTCAGTGATGAGGAGCCAGTTGAGCCTGGCAAGGACTGGGGTGATAGGTAGCCAGTGGAGTCTAGTGAGGACGGACTAGAGTGACAGTGGTATAGCTGGAGGTAATGAATTTGAGTTTGAGCTCAGAGTTTGAGCTTTCACCTCCAGCTATAAAAATGCAATTCAAGCATCTCTCCACAGGGATCGTCGGGAAATGGACCCCTCATTGTAAAGCTCTTGTCTCTTCACCTCAAACATTTGCAACAGATTGATCTTGACAGTTGGACATACTGACATACGATTCATGTTTGATAGAATATAACATCAGCTCATCTGATTTCATCCTCTAGAATACTACCAGTCTCTATCCCAGCTTTCCGTCGTCTCTCTCTAAGGCATATGTGGATAAGGCGGGGCAGATGGAGTTAGATTAGAAGATCAGCCATGATCCTATTGAATGGTGGGGTAGGCTCGAGCGGGCCGAATTGCCTACTCCTGCTCCTAATTCCTATGTTCCTCTCTCTGTTAAGCTCTCATACGCACCCAACAGGGAGGGCAGGAAATTTGCTCTCCACATAGCAAGTTCTGGTGAATAATAAGAATAAGAATCTTGGCCTTTGATATACAGTACCGCCTTATCGCATCTTCGAGACATCTCAAACCGCTTCACAGGATATTCTGTAAGTGAATTGACTGTATATTTTGCGAGTGAAACGTGGCAGCCAATTGCACACAGCAATGTCCCACAAACAGTGGTGGACTGAGTGACCAAATTATTATTAGCATTTTTTGTTGAAGGGATCATTATCCCCGGAAAGCGATCAGTCCATTGACTTAACAACCAGGTTCCTACTTACTGCTACATAGGCATGTAAAGTAAGGAAACTTGCCTAAGGGAATTGAACCCATATCGTCTCGCTTGCTACCCTCTTATTGCTCATTGTAAGGAGAGTGCAGTGTTTGCAGTGATGTGGATAAAGAGCAGCTGTGATGTGCTGCAACTTACTGTGTTCCACCTCAGGCTTTAACCTTTTATTTTTGATCAGTATTTTTCTTTTGAGGTCATTGGGAGATGGCAGAGGTCGCGTCTTCTCAAGCTGGGAAGAGATGGGTGCAGATCAGCACCTTATAACAAGCACTAGGTACCCCCTCCATTATAGGTCTCGCAAACTCTCATCTCACTTAGGGCTCTCACTCACCCAGCCTCCCCTCTACCCCATCCTATCCTCCCCCACAGCCTCCACTCCACCCTGCCTCTTCCCAGCACCCTGACATCTCCCACCCTGCCCCCTCCACACCCCTCACCCTGCCACCCCCTCCAATCCTCGCCCTACCCCCTCCCCTCCCCGCACCCTGCTCTCCCCCTCACTCAGCCTCCCCTCCAACCCCCACCTACCCACCTCCTCAGCCTCCCATCACTCCCACTCCCCACGACTCCCACCCGCAATCACAGTGTGGAGTAATGGTCGCGAGGGGAAAGGCCCATCAAGACGAAAACTGCTGTCAAGAAAATATCGTACCGGAGAGGAGTCGAGTGGCACCTTCAGTAACAGGTCTCCAAAAATCTCCTCGCAATACTTTGCCATCTTGTACTGCTGCGGTTTACTGCGAGGGAGGGAGCAATCAACAACAATGAGCTTAGCCTCGCATGTGAGTGCACAACAATGGGCAAACATTGTTACTCCGCAGTACTGCAGTAGTTACAGATGTATATTAGTAATTACAGATGTTCGGTGTTGCGCTCCATTAATTACAGGTATTTATTATTCCTCAGTACTACAGCAATTACAAATGTTTAATCCTGAGCTACAGTAATCACTGATGTTTAGTGCTGCAAGGTGCAATAATTACTGACGTTGTTACGCAGGCGCTTATACATGCTAGTTACTCTTGCTTCCAGGCCTCACTCACCTGCAGTGATTTTCAAACGAAAGTATAACAGGAAACTCAGAGGTGACAAACGCTGTCTCTTTGATGGCTTGGATCACATCCTGTCAACATTTAACACAGTGTCAGCAGCTCAACTTGACACTGTGTGTGTGTCCGCACATGAACATTACACTGTCAGTACATCAGCATTACACTGTGTGTGTCAACATTACAGTGTGTGTGTCAACATTACACTGTGTGGGTCAACATTACACTGTGTGTGTGTCAACACATCAACATTAATTACACTGTGTGTGTGTGTCAACATTACACTGTGTGTATCAATATTAAACTGTTGGTGGGTCAGCACATCAACATTACACTGTATGTGTGTGAGTGCAGGATGTTAAGAATGATTGTGAAACCAGCTTCTCCCATAACTTGGTGGAGTTAGTGGACTGGCAAGTAGGTGGACTGGCAAATAAGACTGGCAGGTAAAACGACTCATGAGCAATGGGAGATCTTCAAAGATATGATAGCTCAAGGTCTAAATAGATATATTCCCACAAAAGGGAAATGTGCGACAACCAAGCCAGCCTGGATGACCAGGGATATTCTGTCTAGGATGAAAAAGAAGAAGACGGCATACGACAATTGGAAGACGCAAGATACTGAGGATAGCAAAGCGCATCATAGAGAATGCAGGAGTGATCTTAGAAGAGTGATAAGACAGGCTAAAAGATCGCCTGAGAAGAGGTTAGTGGATAACATAAAGGGAAATCCTAAAATATTTATAAGCACAATAAAGGAAACAAGGTTAGTTAAAGGTAGGGTGGGGCCAATCAAAGACAATGACGGCAATCTTGTGAAGGTGGAGGGCATGGCTGATGTACTGAACGAGTACTTTGCATCTGTCTTCACAACGGAAATGGATGCCCCAAATGCCGCAGTATTGGATGAGAGGGTAGAGGAAATAGATCAGATTACAACAGACAGAGAGGAAGTTCTGAAAAGAATGACTGGGCTCAAAATTGATAAGTCACCAGGACCAGATGGGTTTCACCCAAGGTTGCTGTGGGAGATACGGGTTCAAATAGCGGATGCTCTGGGCATATATTTCAATCTTCATTGGACACAGGAGTGGTGCCAAGAGCCTGGAGAGTGGCTAATGTTACCCCACTCTACAAAAAGGGGCAGAAAGACAAACCCGGAAATTACAGGCCAGTCAGCCTTACTTCAGTAATAGGAAAACTACTGGAGACCATAATCCGGGACAGAATAAACCTCTATTTAGAGGAACACAAGGTAATTAGAGACAGCCAACATGGATTTGTTAAAGGCAAATCTTGCCTAACGAATCTAATAAAAATTTTTGAAGAGGTGACTGCGAGGGTTGATGAGGGAAATGCGGTGGACGTTATTTACATGGATTTCAAAAAGGCTTTTGACACAGTACCACATAAGAGATTAATAAAAAAATTAGAGGCCACGGTATTAAAGGGGACAGTGGCAGTTTGGATTAAGAACTGGCTGAGTGACAGAAAGCAGAGGGTGGTGGTTAATGGGTGTTTCTCGAAATGGAAGGAGGTGTGCAGCGGTGTCCCCCAGGGATCAGTATTGGGACCACTGCTCTTTCTAATATATATTAATGATCTGGACTTGGGCATAGAGAGCACTATTTCCAAGTTTGCCCATGATTCAAAGTTAGGTAGGGTAGTAAATAGTGAGGAGGACTGTAACCAACTGCAAGCAGACATACACAGATTGGTGGAATGGGCTGACATGTGGCAGGTGGATTTTAATGTGGATAAGTGTGAGGGGATACACTTCGGTAGGAAAAATGATAGGAGGCAATATAGACTTGGTAGCTCAATCTTAAGGGGGGGTGAACGTGCAGAGAGATCTGGGTGTTCAAGTAAGCGAATCATTAAAGGTAGCAGGGCAGGTAGATAAGCCAGTAAAAAAGGTATTTGGTGTACTGAGCTTTATCAGTAGGGGCATGGAGTATAAGAGTAGGGAGGTTATGGTTAATCTATACAAAACACTGGTTAGGCCTCAGCTGGAGTACTGCGTCCAGTTCTGGGCACCTTATTTCAGGAAGGACATTAAGGTGCAGAGGAGATTCACGAGAACGATACCAGGAATGGGGAACCTTAGCTATGAGGACAGACTGGAGAAGTTAGGACTTTTCCCATCAGAGCAGAGAAGGTTACGTGGGGACCTGATAGAGGTCTTCAAGATCATGAAAGGTTTCGACAGGCTAGATAGGGAAAAGCTGTTTCCACTGGTAGGTGTGTCTGTGACCCATGATCACAGTCTTAAGATATCTACCAAAAGAAGCAGAGGGGAGGTTAGAATAAATCTTTTTACTCAGCGAGTTGTTCGAATTTGGAATGATCTGCCTGAAAGGGTAGTGAGGTCCGATTCGATAGCAGCTTTTAAGAGAGAACTAGATAGGTATCTGGGGAAGACAGGTTTGCAGGGTAATGGGGAGAAAGCTGGTGATTGGGGTTAATGAAAGTGACTTGCTCGGTCAAAGAGCCAGCACAGACTCGATGGGCCAAATGGCCTCCTTCTGTGCCGTAACATTCTATGATTCTAACTGATGTTAGATTCCTGTAGCAAGGATTCTCTGCTACTCCCTGAGCCTCACACAGTGGCCCTGGTCCAAGTTGTCGTTTTGTGCGTTTCCGTGTGTGGCAGACACGCGGCTAATCACTGTGATGGGCTTCCATGTGTGTTGGACATCGCTGACCAGTGTGATGGGTTTTTGTGTGTGATAGACATCTGGCTGATCACACTGATGGGTTTCCGCGGGGACAGGTAGTATGGTTACCTTGAAGAGGATGTCTGTACACATGGCTTTGCCATGCGTTATAATGGGCTCCTGATCTTCCCCTTTTCCATCCCAAATATCTAATTCAATACACCTGCAATAATAACAGACAGATCACACACACACTGGCACTGAATCACACACACTGGCACTGACACAGACACACACGGATACACACACACACAGGCACTGACACACACACACTGGCACTGACACAAACACAGACACACACACTGGCACTGACTCACACACACTGACACACTGACACACCCACACAGGCACTGACACACACACACACTGACACACACACTGGCACTGACTCACACATACAGACACACACTGGCACTGACACACACTCACACAGGCACTGTCTCACACACACACACACATACACACACACACAGACACTGAGCAGAGACACGAACCTGCAGCCTGACAGCAGGACCTGTTTGTACATCTCCACTGATGATTTGCCCCCGAATTGCCGGCCTGTCAGGTACGTGTTGTGTGAGGAGCTGATGAAGTAGTGAGAGAGCGACTGGTCCATATCCTGGTACAGCTCCAGCCGGTCCAGGAACACAGAAGCGTTCTCATCAGCCATCAGGTACCTGCAGAACCCGTCAGACGACATCCTCCCTATGGATAAGACCCAGAGTCTCAATCAGCAACAGGCACACTGACAACAGGCACACTGAACAACAGGCACACTGACAACAGGCACACTGACAAGACACACTGACAACAGGTAAACTGACAGGCACACCGACAACAGGCACACCGACGACAGGCACACTACCGACAGGCACACTACCAACAGGCATATCGAGAACAGGTACACTGACAACAGGAATACTACCAACAGGCACACTGAAAACAGGTAGACTGACAACAGGTACATTACCAACAGGCATACTGACAACAGGTACACTGACAACAGTATACTGACAACTGGTACACCGAAACAAACACACCGACAACAGGCGCACCGACAACAGGAATACTACCAACAGGCACACTGAAAATAGGTAGACTGACAACAGGTACATTACCAACAGGCACACTGACAACAGGCACACTGAGAATGCTGTCCTATCATACAGCACCCCACCACCTCGGGGAAGGTCTCGTCCACTTTTACTGTTGGAAAAGATCCTCACATTTGACCTAATGCCTCAGAGGGATGGGGAGCCAGTGGAGTCCGCAAGGGTGGGGATGATGGGGTCATAGTGCCTGGTGTGGGAGAACACTCGAGTTGCAGAGTTCTGAATAATCTGCAGTTTGTGGAGGAAGCAACTGGGAAAGCCAACAAGTGGGGGTTGGTGTGATGAGGCCTGGACCTGATGGATAAATGGATAAGGGTCCCAGGAATTCAAGGGGTGAAGCAGTGTTAGAGCCAAGTGACGTTGCGGAAATGGGGGAAGGCAAAGCGGGTCATGCCACGATGTGGGGTAGAAAGTTGAAGGTCAAATAAGACACCAAGTTCTGGACTGGCTTCCTAAGGTGGAGTGTGCATTCTTGGATGGTTATGCTGCCTGTGGCTGAGGTGTGGAGATGTTGACGGGAGGCAATCAGGAAGACAACAAACAACAACAAATTACACTTATAAAGCGCCTTTCACGTCGGGAGGACGTCCCAAGGCGCTGAAAGACCATAACCATAACAGGAGGGGGTCAAAACCATAACCTCCTGACTCCTCAGACGAAAGCTTGAGACTGAGCTAGGCTGACACACACACACACACACACACACAGTGACTGAGCCAGGCTGACACACACACAGTGACTAAGCCAGGCTGATATACACACACAGTGACTGAGTCAGGCTGATACACACAGTGACTGAGCCAGACTGACAGGAAGATTAATGGAAGAACAAAGTTCTCACCTTGTTGCCTCAGCTCTTTGTCAGGATCATAATTTTCAAATATCTGCATCACCCGTTTGCGGTCATAGAATGGGAACAGGATCTCGTTGAGCCGAGGGTCTCTCTGGTTCTACAGCCACAGAGCGAAAAACAAGATTAACACTTCCCACCAGCTCATTGTCCTGGCCACTGTCCAGCCCAGCCACCTGCCCAGCCCAACCCCAAACCACTGCCCAGGACAATTACATCTTATATTTATACACAGATAATAATCCACAATATACAGATGCTGATAGATTATCTCTAGACAGACTATTAATATTTTACACAGTGCTGTATCACTAGTTTTGGGGGAGATGGTGGGGGTGGGGGGGGCAGGAGTGTGGAGTATGGGGAGGGTGAGGAGAAGGGGGAGGGGGATTAGGAGGAGGGATTCCAGGATGGATTGGAGCCATAAAATAACTTTCTAATTCCAGATTTCTGCTCTCTGTGTCTATCTGTGCGCCTCTCTCTCCGTGTGTGCATATATGTCTCTCTCTCTGTGTCTTGTGTGTTTGTGCCTTACTCTGCATCTCTCTATCTTTGACTGTGTCTGTTTCTCTCTTCGTATGTGTCTCTCTGCGGTTTTTCATCCTATCACCCTCTCTCAGTATTGATCCTTCTCCTTCCCCGTCTATCTCTCCGTCTCCCTCACTGTCTCTCTTCCACTTTTTCTCTCCATCTCTCTGTCTCTGTTTGCAGTAAGCTGTATTAGAGTAACCAGAGTGCACAGGCTAGTTGCCGTGATCTGACATTGATCTGTGATTTAAAATGCAGATAAAAATGTCTGTCACCCTATGTGCGAAGGGAATACTGTACTGTAAGTCACTCAGTAATGATTTACACACTGGCCCTCAGATCATCGTATCCCCTCCTGTCCACATTACACACAAATCCTTCTTTTCCCGCTTCCTCTCTGTTCCTCCATGGCTCCTCCTCCTCTCTCCCTCTCCCTCTCGGGTCTGTCTATTTCTAGAACATGTGTTACTGTTACCCGGGAGCTAATGAGACCTGAACAGTCTGTTCACTGCCCCTCTTCCAGCTTTGTGTCTAATTATAATAATCCTTGCGTATCCTACAGCACCTTATCACGTCGGGAGGGCATCTCAAAGTGCTGCACGTGACTTCGCTGTAAAGTGCAGTGACTGTGTGTTTTTGGGTGTTGAAAAGCGGGAGGCAGTTTGCTCACAGCGATGTCCCATGCAATCGACCGCTTTTACCTTGGGGGGTAAAACGACCCAGTCAAACACATGCAATTATAACATGCGTGGGTCCATGACCGAAGGTGGGAGGCACGCATGTGTATCCACGGGCACAAGAAGTGACCTTGGCGCTGACCTGTTGGGCCAGAAGTGGGCCTTTTTTTGTCTCAATTGTGCGGTCTAACTTGATGGGAGGGGGGGGGGGGGGGGGGTAGGGGTAGTGGGGGGGGAGGGAGACGGAAAGTTTAACCGCCCGATACATCCGGAGAAACACTTTTTCCCGCGATGTCGAAGTTGCGTAAAGCTGTAAAGTGTAAAACCACGGCCTTGGTTGTAGCTGAGGAAAGACAAAGACCCAAATCCCAGGCTGATCCGTACAGAGAGATAATCACACGACTGTAGCAAGTAAAGCTATGAGTGAGCATGTGAACTCAAACATGATAGCAAGCAACATTCAGTCCTTGTGCAGTGATTGTTTAAGAAAGAGTGTGACACAAGGCAAAGGGTGGTTTCCAACAGTTGGATGTTCTCAAGTGTTACAGCACAAGGAGAAGAGAAATGGGGAAGGGGAGAGGAGAGGTCAGAGGAGAGAGGTGGGAGAAACGGAGAGTAGAGAGGAGGAAAGGAGAGAGGACAGAGTAGCGAGGAGAGAGAGAGAGTAGTGAGGAGACAGGAAACAGAGAGTACAGAGGAATGAGAGAGTAGAGAGGGGAGAGGAGAGGAAATAGAATAGAGAGAGTAGAGAGGGGAGAGGAGAAAGGAAATAGAGAGAGAGGGAGAGGAGTAGGGAGAGAGGAGATAGTAGAGATCGGAGAGGAGAGGGGAGGAAGGGGATAATAGAGAAGAGGGGGGAGGAGAGAAACAGAGAGGGGAGGAGAGAGAGGAGGAGAGAGGGGAGAGGACGAGAGGGGAGAGAGCGAGTACCAGACAAGGCTCAGTATAGTTCATGCACAACATGCACTGGGAGCAGGATGGAAGCAAGCGTGGGCAGAGGGGTGACACAGTTAATAAATGAAAGACGCTTACGTCATTGAGAAAGCTGACTAATTGGTCTACAGTTAAGTAATCAGTTTTGTCTCCGTTGCTGAAAAGGAATTCAGTGAAAAAATATATATAAGGCTGTGGCATATTTCCGCACAAATCAATTATATATATATATATTTTCACTCACTCACTCACTCACTCACTCACTCACTCACTCACTCACTCACTCACTCACTCACTCACTCACTCACTCACTCACTCACTCACTCACTCACTCACTCACTCACTCACTCACTCACTCACTCACTCACTCACTCACTCACTCACTCACTCACTCACTCACTCACTCACTCACTCACTCACTCACTCACTCACTCACTCACTCACTCACTCACTCACTCACTCACTCACTCACTCACTCACTCACTCACTCACTCACTCACTCACTCACTCACTCACTCACTCACTCACTCACTCACTCACTCACTCACTCACTCACTCACTCACTCACTCACTCACTCACTCACTCACTCACTCACTCACTCACTCACTCACTCACTCACTCACTCACTCACTCACTCACTCACTCACTCACTCACTCACTCACTCACTCACTCACTCACTCACTCACTCACTCACTCACTCACTCACTCACTCACTCACTCACTCACTCACTCACTCACTCACTCACTCACTCACTCACTCACTCACTCACTCACTCACTCACTCACTCACTCACTCACTCACTCACTCACTCACTCACTCACTCACTCACTCACTCACTCACTCATTCTAGCTTTTCTGTGAGAAATGAAAGATTTCAATAAAGTTCTTGTTTTTTGAACGCTTCGTCAGAACGTTTGACATGAAGAGTTAATGTTCTGCCTCAAACCAGCAGGTTAGGGCTCAGTTTGTTAGTGCAGCCGGATGCAATATGGTCGCCATCAGAATGTCAAATACATTGTTCTCTGAAATATCATTGATTTTGTTTGACGATAGATACCCTGAGTGTTTGTTCTGAATCACCCACCAGCATTCTGAGAAGATACCAGAGAAAGTCTCTCTAACCAGCCAGCCAGCCATCCTGAACACAGGAGAGAGGTGTGCAGAGACAGAAGCTATCTCTTTGTTCTGTTATTATTGGACTTATTTTTGTGTCTCTGTAATGTATATGGGGGAGTGGGAGTTGTCGCCAGGACTAGACTGGCTATTTATGGAACTTTTCATACTGACAAATTCTTAGACCATGTGGATTTTGTAGCAAAAAGTACTGCATATGTTGGAAATCTAAAACAATAACAGAAGTCGCTGGGAACACACAGCTGGTCAGGCAGCCTCTGTGGACAAAGGAAAGTGAGTTAACTTTCTGATCAAAGGTCATCGACCTGAAACGTTAACTCTCCATAGATGCTGCCTGACCTGCCGAGTGTTCCCAACGACTTCTGTTTTGATTTTGTAGCACCTTCTTTTAAGGATTACGGTTCAAAAACCTGGTTGATTTTCACTCTTTGTTGAAATGGGAAATGCTGTGAAGAGCTGATTGATGTGCGGGTGTGCGTGCCTATATGTGTCTGTATGTGTGTGTCTATCTGTATGTGTGTGTGTGTCTGTGTTTCTGTGCCTGTATGTGTATGCGCGTGTGTGTATGCACGTATGTCTGTGTTTGTATGTGTCTGTATTGTCAACGCCTTGGGACGTCCGCCCGACGTGAAAGGCGCTCTATAATTTTGTTGTTTTAGTAGCATTTGTGTGTGTGTGGTGGGGGTGGGAGGTGGGGTGCTGTCTGTGGCTAATTGCCTTGTGTTTTGGTGGAATGGGATGAACAGTCAGTTAACTGATCGACAACTTACAGTTTCTTGAAGAGCTCCTCAATGTCAGTTCGAGGGCATATTTTTTGGGTTAGTGCATAGAATTTATCAAAGGTGAACACTGCGGGCTCGATTTCATCGTTCTGTAAGAGGTGGAAGCCAGTCATTAACCTTGCGCTTGCTGAGAGCATTCTTACTGGTCAAAAAAAACCAGCAGCCAAGGGTGGACAAGCATCGGGAACAACAACAATAAATTACATTTGTATTGCACCTTTAATGTCAATGGGGGAATGCCCCAAGGAGCTGGACAGTCAGGAAAGTTTGCCAGACAGTGTAACAATGGCAAGCTATGTGGTTTTAGCTGGTTGGACACCAGCAGTTACCCCTGTTGCATATTGCTTTAAGGAGCTAAGTGGCAATTGAATATGGATGATGCATGGATAATAATAATACTTTAATTTGATGTAGCACTTTATACATCTTATCGACTCTCAAAGCACTTCACAGAATATACTGTAAAGTGAATTATCTGAATATATGTGGGCAAAATGCGGCAGCCAATTGCACACAGCAGTGTCCCACAAACAGTTGTGGATTGAAATGACCAATTTTATCATTGTGCTTTTTCTTGGACGGATTATTATTAGGGGTGTAGGGTAAGGAAACTTGCCCAAGGTTTCGCCCTGATCTGCCTGGATTCGAACACAGGTCTCACGCTTGTAAAGTGAGTGCTCTAACCACTGAGCTACAGGACCTCCACATTGTGAGGAGATCCCCCGCCCTCCCCCTAAAGATGGACAATCATTAGTGGGCCATTTGTGTTCTGACAAGTCCAGTCTCGAGGCTTACCTTCCCACTGGGCAGCCCCAGCTCCTTCAGGGCCTGAAATATCACCTTCTCTGTTTTGCCTGATGCAAAAGTCCTCGTTATACTGTAATAACAACAACAATATCAACAACCACTGTGGGGCAGTGTCAAACTCAGCTTTGGTTTAAAGCTATCTGCTGTAAAGGGGAAAGTATTACATTTGGTCACTGGATGGAGCTCTAAGCAAAAGCAAGAGTTTTGCATCTTCAGTGGAAGGATTCACATGATGCTAATGATCGAGGGGAGATGGACGAACGGACGGATGGATGGGGGACTGTGACTGTGTATGGGACGGTGGACGGGGGATAGGGCTTACCTCCTCACTGGAATTTTTCCATTTATATTCGTCAAGAATGATAACCTCATCCAGCTAAAAGAAAAAGAGCAATATTAACGCTGTTGTATTGTTACACAATAATAAAATTGGTCCATTTCAATCCACGACTGTATGTGGGACACTGCTGTGCTCAATTGGCTGCTGCGATTCGCCCACAAATATATACAGTCAATTCACTTTACAGTATATTCTGTGAAGCGCTTTGGGACGTTGATAAGATGTGGAAAGCGCTATATCAAATGCAAGGATTATTATTATTAATGTTATTATTTAATAATAATATCCTAGGTGTTTGATGTAGGTCAATGTAAGTCTCAAAGAGATTAACAAAGCTTAACTGTAAAGTGTGGCAACTGTATATTTTTGGGTGAACGTGACAGCTGATTTGCACACAGTAACATATAATAACATACAACAGCAATGATTTGCATTTCTATAGCACCCTTCACACCAGGCAGCGTCTACGAGCATTTCACAATGGAGGAGCCCAGGAGGTTAGTGAGATAGTGGGGTGCCGAGGAGTGGAAGGGTTTTAACACTAGAGTGAGGATCTTGAAGTTGATATATAATAATAATGACAACATCCCACCAAAAACCATGGAGTGAGTGACCAATTGTATCTGGGGGATTGTCAGCCATAGGATATAGGTTCAAGATAATTGCTAAAAGAACCAGAGGGGAGATGAGGAGGATTTTTATTTACATAGAAAGTTGTTATGGTCTGAAATGCACTGCCTGCAAAGGTGGTGGAAACAGATTGAATAACAACTTTCAAAAGGGAATTGGATAGGTACAGTACTTCAACATGAAAGAGAGGGAATATAGATAGGGAAAGAGCGGTGGAGTGCGACTGATTGGGTAGCTTTTCCAAAGAGCCGGCACAGATACGATGGGCCGAATGGCCTCCTTCTGTGCTGTATTATTCTATGGTTCTATGTGTGGCCAGGACACCAGGAGAGAGAAACTCCCTTCTCCAATAGCACTGCGGGATCTTTAACATCCACCTGAACAGGCATAGATGGGACCTCGGTTTCACATCTCATCCTAAATTCGTTCACCTCTGACAATGCAGATCTACCCCCAGCAATGCACTGGAGTTTCAGCCTGGACTGTAATCTCAAAGACCCCATCGTGGGGGGGGGGGGGGGGGGGGGAGGCTTAAACCCATAACCTTCTGATTCAGAGGTGAGAGTGCATGTGACTGAGCCCACTTGAGACACAACCATCTCTTACAATAGAACAGTTCACACAAGTAACTAACAAGTAACAAAAGTGTAACTTAACTGTTTCTTGAGACAGGTCATGGGGCAGACACTGTTGGCTCTGAAGTTGTGGACGATGGCTCTTAGCCCCTCCACCCATTGCTGAGGAGAAGAGCAGAGGAGGATATGACTGTCGTTAGTTGGGATCTGACCCCTTGTCTCTTGTTATCAGCGCTGTTTATTACACTACGTTATAAGAGTGGTTCAGATGAAGGAGGCCCTTTGGCACCATCCCAACACACGCACCCGAATCTTCTTGTTACAGGAGGCGAGGGAGGGGACAAGGCGAAGTTACAGAGTGCGTGGGGCAGAGTTTATTTGCCAATGATAGTGCGGAGGGGTCAAGAAACAAGCCAGAGCCTGCTGAGTGGAGGGAGTAGGTGGGTCGGTTTGAGGAGGTCACAGAGGTTGAGTGGGGGTAAGACAATGGAGGGATTTAAAGATGAGGTCGAGTATCTTTAATTCTTTCCTGAGGGGGAGAGGGAGCCAGTGGAGTCGGGCGAGGGTGGAGGTGGTAGGGTCACAGAGCCTGCTGTGGGAGAGGACACGAGCTGCAGAGTCTGGATGGTTTGTAGCTTGTGGAGGGAGGAGCTGGGGAGTCTGGGAAGCTGGGAGTTGGTGTGGTCAGGCATGGACATGAAGAGTTTCAGTGGTCTGAGCGGAGAGATAATAGTGAAAACTGTGTGGAACAGAACACTGATGTTGGGTATAAAGGACAGCTGAGAGTCAAACAAGATACTGAGGTTACTGACTGGCTCAGCGAGTTGGGCAGTTTAGGTCATTCAGTCCAAGAAAGCTTTTCTAGTTGCTGCTCACAGCTCATTACTCTTAATACTGGGGATCAGTCTTGTTGCTCTCCTCTGCACTGTGTCTAGGGCTCGTTGAATGGCAGTGACCCAATAGGCTTCCGAGTCTACTTTCCCCGGTGTTGTAGAAAACTGTGTACACCTCTCTAAGGTCCCCTCGCAGACATCTTCTCTCCATATTGAGGAGGTCCTGATTGACGATTAACTGAAGCAATCGCAATAGGGCTCGGTAGCCGTGAGTAAAGCAAACCGATGCTGGGATGTATTAAAAGGGGAATATTGAGCCCAAATAGTGGGGCAATCCTGTCACTTTATAAATCACTGGTGCGACTGCAGTTCTGGTCACCACAACATAAAAATAATATTGTAGAGATCGAGAGGATAAGGAGGTGGGCAACCAAAATGATTGAGGGGGCAGAGGGTCTGGACTATGAGGACTGATTAGATAAACTAGGCATGTTCGCACTGGTGAAGAGAGATTGAGGGTGAGATTCTGAAGGGACTGGTTATCGTAGAACATGAGAAGCTGTTTTATCTTGTCCTAAACAGTAGAGCCAGAGAACACGGCCTGTAATTGAAAAGGGGAGGGAGTCGGGAGGGTAAATTCAGAACAAATCTCAAGAAACACTACTTCAGTGAGTGAGTAGTAAACAGGCTCCGTAGAAAATGTGGAACACCAGTAGCTCATTAGTTAGAGCACTTGCCTTGCAAGCGTGAGACCTGTGTTCGAATCCAGGCAGATGAGGGCGAAATGTTGGGTAAGTTTCCTTACTCCACACACCTAATAATAATTCCACCCCAAAAAAAACCACAATAATAAAATTGGTCATTTTCAATTCATGACTGTTTGTGGGACATTGCTGTGCACAATTGGCTGCCACATTTCTCTCACGAACATACAGTCAATTCACTTTACAGTATATTCTGTGAAGCGCTTTGAGACGTTGATAAGATGTGAAAAATGCTATATCAAATGCAAGAATTCTTCTTCTTCTTTCAATAACAAATTAGATAGATTTCTGTTAGGAAATAATATCTGGGGATTCAATATATAGTTTGGGACATGAGATATGCAAGTGACTGCCAGGATGGTGGAAGGCGAACTAGATGGACCTTGGTCTACCTTCCCCGAGCAAATTCTTATGTTCTACATTTTTAAATGTAAATGTGACTTAAAAAAGAGCAATTTCATTGTAATACAGAAAGCTTTTTTGCCCAGCAGAGGGCTGTACAGTTGTTCAGTAAGGGCAAGTTATACAAATACTGTAATTAGGTTATAATTCAGAGTGACTGTGTTGGAAATTAGGAAATATTACTGAGGGTATCATACAAAAAACAGTGACCTGAATGTATGTGCCATGTTGGGATATCTCAAATCACTTCATGGGATTCACTGTAAAGTGTTGTGACTGTGTTTTATATGCGAACAGTGCAGCCAATTAGCACACAGCAACGAGCCACAAATACAACATGGAATTGGTGATAAATGTTACCTGGGAGATTGTTGGCCAGGATACTGGGAGAGAAAGGCGCCGCCGGGCACGGAGGGCACTGTATCATACAAGTTGTTGTTGTTGTGTATACTGGGGGAGGTGGGGCTGTACATTGGGGGAGGGGGGCTGTACACTGGGAGGGAGGAGGAGCTGTACACTGGGGGAGGGGGGGTTGTACACTGGGGGGGTGGGGGCTGTACTGCCTGTATGAGAGTTGATAGTTGTGTTGATTGACCACAATATCTCTTGGTGGTGTATTACACACACACAAACGCCAGACTGTGCATCTGCTGCCTGCTAGTTAGTGTTTAGGACTAATATTTACAGACTGTGTAAAGGGTCTGAAGTGTATGTAATGTAAACAGCTGGAGGATATCACCAGGCCAAATGGCACAGGTTTAATTACAATTTATGGGACAAAATTCACTTTATAGCTCAGTTCCTAAGGTTAGGTGCCATCGTTCAGATGAGAGGTTAAACCGAGGCTCCAATCTGTACCTGTTCAGGTTGACAACAAGTGATAACTTGCATTTACACGGCGCCTCTTCATGCCGGACGGCGTCTCAGAGTGCTTGGAGTTAATTAAACATCATCACCCAGATAAAATCACTCGTTCATTTCAGAACTGTTTGTGGGACAGTGGTTGTGTGCAAATTAGTGGCTCCCTACATACTGCAGTCACGACATCTCAAGTAAAACAAGAACACAAGAACATAAGAATTTGGAGTAGGCCATTCGGCCTGTCGAGCCTGCCCCGCCACTCAATATGATCATGGCTGATTATCCTAATATTCCCTTAATCCCTAAGAAATCTATCAAAACAAGTAGTTAATTTGCGCATAGCAGTGTCCCACAAACAACATGGAGCGAGTGACCAATTGCATCTGGGCGATGGTTGGCCAGGTCACCGGGAGAGAGAGAGAGAAATTACCTTCTCTCTTCCAATAGTGCCGCAGGATCAGCCACCTGAACAGGCCTCGATGTAACATCTCGTCTGAAGGATGACACAGTGTAGTGCTCCCCACGGCACTGCACTGGAGCGTTAGCCGAGACTGTGAGCTCAAAATCCCCGACGGGGATTGAACCCACAACCTTCTGACGCAGAAACAATAGTGTGCTTGATTGAGCCAAGACCTGACAAGCTGCAGTGATGATGGATACTTGAGACATTGACCACTTGATAATAATAATAATCATCCTTGCATTTGATGTAGGGCCTTAGAGACACCTCAAAGCGTTTCACAGAATATACTGTAAAGTGTAGTGGCTGGACATTTTGTGGGCAAAACGTGGCAATCAATTGAGTCGTGGATTGAGTGACCAAATTAGTTATTATTTCTTGAAGAAATTATTATCACCAGAAAAGCGATCCGCCAATCGACTGACAACCCGGTTCCTACTTATTGCTCGGTAAACTTATGTGGAGTAAGGAAACTTGCCTAACATTTCACCCTGGCCGGGAATTGAACCCGGGTCCTTTTCAATGCAAAGCGAGATCTCTAACCACTGAGGTACAGTAAACTTTGGCATGAACCATGCGCACAGCACTGTAACTGGGAGGTGGCGCGATCACAGGCAGCCACACACCTTTGTATAAATAAATCTGGGGCGATATTCTACGTACATTGGAGTACCAAAAAAAGCAACATGTTCAGTGTGAGAACTAATTATAATGAACCCGGTGTATTTGGAGTGTGTCAGGCACACATACCTTAGCTGTCTCCACATGATCCGCCACCATATACATGAAGCTGATGTTCACCAGGTCAGCTCCTGAACACACACAGAATATCCGTCCTTCCAGCTCGTTCTCGCCTCGCCCCACCCCCTCGAGAGCAGACAGGAGTTTGGGATCCTAACAGGTGGGAAGGAAGAGAGTGTTAACATAAGCGATTTGGTGTGGTAACGTAGCATCCACACTTACGTCACCCAAACAGCATCTACCACATCAGGCACTCAACTAAAGCTCTAACCCTCCACCTCTAACCTCACAACCACAACCCTAAGCAGAAAGTATGCAAACAGGGAGTAAAGAGGCTGATGGGATGTGGTCAGTCAGTGTGTCAGAGTCTGTTGTTTCTGTTACTCTCATAGAAATGATCTGGACTGTAGCCAAGGTGTTTGAATGACACAAGATCAAGGTGGGGGGGGGGTGGGGCTATCACTCTGTGAGGAAGGGCTAGAGAGCTCCAGTGGGGGAGTGAGCACCAGTAGAAGCGTTGCAACAAAATGGGCGTCTTTGTGCGCTGTAAAGCTTTATGATATACCAGTCTCCATGACCAAGGCAAACCACTAATCAACATAGCAATGCCTCCATACATCAAACTTCACACAGCAAACCGAGTGCTTCCCAACTCATCCACTTACATGTTGCTCAAACTATATACTATACAGTTTAGTAATCCTCACTATCAGGCAGTAGCACAAGTCAGAGACAGTTCATTCTTATCCTCCCTTTTGATTACCATGTCATTGAGATGTCTCATGGCGCTTCCCAGGGTTTTAGTGTGAAAGGTTGTGGGTTCAAGCTCCACATCAGTGCAGTGCTGGGGCAAGCGCCGCTGTATTGCCGCCCTACACATGAGACGTTAGACCGAGGTCCCGCCTGGGCAGATCGATGTTAAAGACCCTGGGAATTGTTGGGAAGAGAAGGAAGTTTTTCTCTCCTGGATGACAAACCCTCAGGGAAAATTGGTCACTCACTCTGTAGCTGTTTGTGCAGTTTGATATAACGCTTTATCGCATTTGTTCACGGTTTTGTTGAGCCGTGTCAAAGCACTTACTAGGAAGTGACTGTATTTTTATGGGCCAATGCAGCAACCAATTTCTACAAATGAAGTGAGTGACAAATTTTATCTGTGGGATTGTTGGACAGGACACTGGGAAAGAGAGAGAGAAAGAGAGAAACTCGAACAACACAGCTCTGCCTCAGCCCTGCACTGGAGCCTCAGCCTGGACTACAGCAGGTTCCACAACCTTCTGATTCAGAGGGGAGCATGCGAGCGACTAGCTGGACTTTAGTGCCTTTATACTTCTACTGACTACATCCGTCACTGTCCGTCCATCTGTCTGTCACTGCCTGTCTGTCACTGTCTAAGACAGGTACATACCTTGGTGCTAACACCATAGCGAATGCTGTTGACCATTGAACATTCCAGAATTTGACCTTCCTGAAAACATATATTGAAAAGATTAGTTTATTTTCAAAATTGATATCTTCTCTAAAGAGATGTGACTCTAATTTGAGATTCCAAGCATGACAGGCACTCCGTATATGATTGTAAGCTTGCATTATTAAAGAACAATCTTTTTTGACATTGATAAGCACATTATAAAGTCACAAGGTCGGATTTGGATGAAGATCTTTCAGCCCATTAGATCTCATCCTGACTGTCCAGCGCCTTGGGACATCTTCCTGATGTGAGGGGCACTTTATAAATTCAAGTTGTTGTTATGGTAGCTGCTAATGCCGCCTTGTGTTTACTTTAATATACGTCCACCCCCACCTCCCCACCTCCCCACCCCCAGTGGGAAACAGTGTTTGGTGGCTAGAAGCTGTGTTGAAATTAGAGGTTTTCCTGTGGGAGTTACCTTTCCCTCGCTCTTCCACGTGAGAAAGAATCCAAACTCATCCACTTTGAAGGTACATTGAGTTTCGCACACCGAGGATTCCTGCAAACAAAACAATCAGCATTAGACCCGTTCCCCATTCGGCTCTTAAACAGTCGGCAATTAATGAATAGGCAGGTGATGCAGTAATCTTACATTTAATGCAGCCCACTTTCACATCGTGAGGATTCTCAAAGCACTTCACGGGATTCATTGCGAGTTTGTAGGTGAGAGCGGAGGTCAGATTTCACCCAGCTTTCAAGTGAATGACCAAATGAACCGGGCTGATACACTTCGAGCACAGTCAGTTCCTAGGTTACCAGCTCAGTGATACCAGAGCGAAAAAGGAGCCTCCAACTCAAATGTCACAACTGCTCTCATCTCCATCCCGGAGCCACTCGAGAAACCGAATGAGTCAGTGCAGCGGCGACCAACACGAGATGGTGTCCGGAGAAACCGACATGTTTCAAACAGGTAAGAATATAAACCATTCGGGCGTTTTTGTCCCATTCACAGAGCGTGTGTTTTACAGGCGACACACAGCAGCCAGTCAATTGCATGCAAAAAAGACAGGCTTTTATATTGACAGACAGCAATCTTCTTAAACAAAGCTCTTAGTTTCCATCTCCAGAGGGCTCTTATTCCATGACCAACTGTCATGGATAGTCGGCCAGGACACTGGGAGAGAGAGAGAGAGAGAGAGAGAAAGAAACTCCATTCTCTTTTCTAATAGTGCCGCGGGGTCTTTAATAATAATGATAATCCTTGCATTTGATATAGCGCTTTTCAATTCTTTTTGATGTCTCAAAGCGCTTCACAGAATATACTGTAAAATGAATTGACTGTATATCTGTGGGCAAAACGCGGCAGCCAATTGCGCACTGCGGTGTCCCATAAACAGTCGTGGATTGAAAATGATCCATTTTTATTGGGTTTTTTTTACGGATTATTAATAGGCGTGTGGAGTAAGGAAACTTGCCCACGGTTTCGCTCTGATCTGCCTGGATTCGAACACAGGTCCCACGCTTGTAAGGCAAGTGCTCTAACCACTGAGCTACAGGAGCACCAAAGTCCATCTGAACGAGTGCAAATATGGCCTCGGTTTAACATCCCATGGCAGTGGCTGACGTGAGCTATGGAGATGCAAAGAGGATTTTGTGTATTATCACAGGGAGGTGGAATACATGGGGAGAGTGTTGATTTAGCCTGGAGGATGTACGTGGGTGTCACAATGTGTGGAGTGTTGATATAGCCCTTCATTAAAACCAATGTAATTCCAAATTAGCCAACATGCAGGCGTGTGTAACTCAGCAAATTACTATCAGAAATGTCAGCGTTTGACATGCTCAGTAAATGACTGTGTCAAATCTCTTTATCAGAAGCACTAACAGAGAATTATTTCCAGTGGAAACTAATCTATACCACACAATTGAAGTGCTCTGAACTTCAGAATGATAATTCAGCCTCTCATTAAATTACAATATTCTGTCCTCACCTGATCTCTCAGCAAGGCTATGGCTGTGCAATAGCTACTCTCTGGCTTCACAGACACTGATTAAATTAATGCCACAATCAAGTTCATATGAAACATTAAAATAATATTCTTTATGTTAGAAGTGGGACAAAAAGTATTAGGAATGAGCTGTGTAAAATGAAAGCAGGGATTGCCGTGAGTGAGCTTCTCAATGGGAGTGAACTCAGGAGACTGTGTGTTTATTATAATCATTCTGGCATTTGCCTTGGGGCATCCACCCGACGTGAAATTTATTTGCTATACAAATGGAATTTTGTTTTTGTTGTTGATTTAATGTCTATAACGTCTCAAGACTATACACAAAGAATTGTTTTAAAGCGCAGTGACTGTGTATCCTGTTGGTAATCACGACAGCTAGTTTGCATAGAGCGATCAACGTCCCAGAAACAGCCATAAAGAGAATGACCAATTATATTTGAGGGATTGTCAGTCAGGCAACCGAGAGAGAGAAACTCTTTTCTCTTTTTGAGTCGCTACTGAGGTCTTGACCATCAACTAAACAGGCATGAACAGAATAATCCACACAATACACTAATTGGAATAGACTTGTTAAATATGTAACACTGCACAAAAACAATTTTACTGGACTGGTGTGACAGATTCAGTAAGTCAGCTCTGTTTTTTTGTGGTATAACTAGGGCAACAGGATATAAGGTGACAAAGGTATGTTTCCAAGTGACATTATCCTATAATAATAATTATTCTTCTTGTGTTTGATATAGTTGTTGCCTTCTGATCTCAAAGCCCTTTACAGAATATACTGTGAAGTGAATTGACACCATATTTTATTTTTTGGTGAATCGCAGCAGCCAATTGCACACAGTGTTTCACGGATTGAGTGACCAAATAAATTTTTGTTAGAATTTTATGAATTATTATTAACCGTAGAATATTACACACAGAAGGAAATCATTCGGCACATCGTGCCTGTGCCGGCACTTTGGAAGAACTACCCATTCTGTCCCACTCCTCTGCTCTTACCCCAATATCCTTGCAAATTCTTCCTTTTCAAGTACTTAAAAAAATCCAATAATAAATTGGTAATTTCAATCCACAGTGTTTGTTGGACACTGCTGTGTGCAATTGGCTGCCAAGTGACATACTCTGTGAAGCCCTTTGTGACATCTGTAAGACATGAAAAGCGCTATAACAAATGTAAGGATTATTACTATTTAATTCCCTTTTGAAAAATGTTATTTATCTGTTTCCATCACTAGAATATGTTTCAAGTAATCTTCTTAAAATAAGATAATCATTGCTTTTCTTTTATTTCATGCCTGTGTAATTAATATGCATTTATTCCATTAATTGTAAAGATAAGGAAGTAATATAACAAAATAACATGTACATGAAGTGTTAGCCTGGCTCAGCCAGTAGTAGCACTCTCCCCTCTGGATTCAAGCCCCTCATTAACAACAACAACAAAATTACATTTTACCAAGAGCCTTTCACGTCGGGAGGACATCCCAAGGTGCTGAACCCCATCAGAACTCTGAGCTCACAGTCCAGGCTGACCCTAGAGTGTAACGCTGGGGGGGGGGTGTCGGAAGTGTCATCCTACATACAAGTCCGAGGTCCCGTCTGTGCTTGTTCAGGTGGAAAAGGGAAGGGAGGTTCTCTCTCTCGGTGTTTTGGCCAATAATCCCCCAAATAAAATCAGTCGCTCACTTCATGGCTGTTTGTGGGATATTGCTTTGTGCAAATTGGCTGCGGTGTTCATCTAATTAATACAGTCACTCCACTTTACAGTAAATCCTGTGAAGTGCTTTGAGGGGTTTTGATAATGTGAAAAGATGCTGTGTGAGATACACGGATTGTTAGGATTTTTGTAAGGATTTCAGTGTCTGCTGTCTGGTAGAGTGAGAGTCGGAGGAGAGGTTATAATAAAGACCGCCAACTAATAATAGGTTTCTGCATGAAAGCCACTCACCTCATCATATCTGTCAAACACAGATCCTTCTTGTAGAAAAGAGGGAACAGATTTCTGCCACAGAAACTCATATGCTTTTGCCATGGTTATTCACAAACCTGAAAGAAAGCAAAAGATTACAGTGAGATCGAGAGGACTTAACATCAACAAGTTAATCCCGCGACTCTGATAATCATTTTATATCAGCACCAACTCCTAGACTTTAAGATGATTGATTAAATGGAGCAAATCTTGAGTAGATGGAGAGAGAGCGATGGGTTTGAATCTTGAAGGAGTTTGATAAGGTGGCCCAATGGGGTGTTTCCACTGCGTGAGTCCATAAATAGAGGGCACTAATATAAGCTAGTCTGTAACAGCTCTAACAGAGAGGTGCAGACATGAGGGAGAGGGGAAGGGAGGGTGTGGGAGAGAGGAAGAAGGGGGAGTAAGCAAGGGGAATAAGGTGAGGTTATGGTTTATTATCCAACAGTTCTTCCCTAACTGAAGCAATCACTCACTGGAGACAATGTAGTTCCTGCTGCACCAGCCAGTCAGTCACTCAGCAATACAGAAAGCCCCTTTCTCACAAAGACAGCACTGGAGGAGTCTGTGTGTCATCCAATGGTGTGATGAAGCCAGCATCTTGGCCACTGGTTGGGATATAGAAGTGTGACACTGTGCTGAGCTGGCCGCTGGGACCCGCTGTGTGTGTGAGTGTGCGGCAGTTATGTGTGCCAGACCTCAACAAGGCAACGTCTCACTCTGACCTAATTCAGTGACGTTTATTGCACATTCTGCGAGTGTGGCTCTGGCAGTGTTTGTGTAAATGTGTACGTTACATAAAACAAACATACACAGCCAAAAAAAATCTTGAGTGTATCACTGTACAAGAGGCATTCTACAATTCAATGGCTTTACGTTAGCCAGGTATCTGAAACTCAAGCATAAATCCATCACTGTGGCTTTATCAGCCGGCTGTGTGGTAACACAGAAACCCAACACCGAGATCAGCTGGGGAGGGAGCAAGAGTTATGGGGAAAGGCCAGGGCACTGAGATTAAAATAATAACAATTACTTTCAAGGCCATCCACCCGACGTGAAAAGCGCTTTATAAATGTCATTTTGTTGTTGTAATAAAAGATCTGCAGCGATCTAATAAACTGCTGGAACAGACTGGAGGGGCTGAGTGGCCTCTTCCTGCTCCTGTCTGCCTGTGTTTCTAGGAATTCAATGCAGCTTAAAATAATGCAAGTTGAAGCACGTTGAGGTTAATGTCTTCAGAAATAGATCTAATCACTTATGAGGAAAGGAGAAAGAAAAATAACATTGAAATGGGGAAACGAGTAAGGAAGACATTTTAATATGTGAATCACACAACATGGGTACTTTGAGCTCACAGTCCTTTGAATGAGACATAATAATAATAATCCTTGCATTTGATATAGCACTTTTCAAGTCTTCTAGACAGACATCCCAAAGCGCTTCACAGAATATACCGTAAAGTGAACTGACCGTATATTCGTGGGCGAAATGCGGCAGCCAATTGTACACAGAGGTGTCCCACAAACAGTCATCGATTGAAATGACCAATTTTATTATTGTGTTTTTTTGGAGGGATTGTCATTAGGTGTGTGGAGTAAGAAAACTTGCCCACGGTTTCGTCCTGACCTGCCTGGATTTGAGCACAGGTCTCACTCTTGTAAGATGAGTCCTCTAACCACTGAGCTACAGGATTCCAAACCGAGGCCCTCTCTGTGGCAGTTCAGGTGGATGTTAAAGATCCCGCGGCGCTGCTGGAAAAGAGAAAGGAGTTTCTCCCTCTCCTTTTATCCTGGCCGACAATCTCCCAGATACATTTGGTCATTTACTTCACTGTTGTTTGTGGACACTGCTGCGTTGCTGTTTGCCTACAAATGCACTTTAAACCATTTTACAAAAAGTACTTCTGAAGTGGTCTGAGACATCTCGCTGAATCAAACACAAAACTATTGTTACCATTAATTATTACTTGCCTCACTTGCTGTAAACCAAGCACCAAGCATGGCACATGCTGTTACGCACATACTGTCACATACACACAAACATATACACACACAATGTCACACACTGTCTCACACACACAGTCACATACACATTGGCACACGCATTGCCATATACATACACTGTCACACTGTCATACACACTGACACTCTCTCTGTCACACACTGTCGCACACATTGCCAAACGCACAGCCAGTCACACATACATTGGAACACACACATCGTCACACACTGTCACACACACGATTACACACTGTAGCACACACACACACACACACACTGACACACATACACATTCTCACACACTGTTGCACTGTCATACACACATCATCACAGGTAAGCAGGTAGGTAAGCAGGAAGTGTCTCTCCAGGGAGAGAGTGCACATTCCATTCCAACAATCTATCTCTGGGATTTGCGTGTGTAGGTGTGGGATGCATGGAAATCTCAGCTTGGTTTGGATACTCTTAAACACGGTGATGGATTTCTACATATGTCAGATACCTGTCTGAGCAAAAACCAACACCACCCTAATGTTGTCACTCTGACTTTTGAGTGTCTCCGTTTTTATTGCATGCTGTGCACTCCCGTATCTGTGGAAAGGTGCGCAAACACACACACATTCACTCACACATATGCTCATGCGCATACACACACTCACACACATGCTCAGAACTGAAGGGGCGGGGGCTGATTGTCGGAGGGGAGGAGTAGACAATTGACTAATAACCGATGTTCCTACTTCCTGCTAGGTAAACATAGGTGTGTGGAGTAAGGAAATTTGCCCAAGGTTTCGCCCTGATTGGGAATCAAACCCAGGTCCTCTCGCTTGCAAGACGAGTGCTCTAACTGCTGAGCTATAGGACTCCACGAATGAAACGTTACAAGCAGCAGCTATGATGGGAAACAAAGGTGGAGCCTCTTCCTGTCTGCTCTGCTTGAAAACAGACTATCTGATGACTATCTGATAAAGATCAAACAGAACTAATTGCAAAATGGGTGTAGCAGGCCAGCTCATAAACATCCCCAGCTCTGTCTGCCCCTGTTTCTAGATAAACACCATGTAGCAGCCCCCAATTCAACATCACCAGCTAACAAACCACCCAAACAGACTCAATAACTAAACAATAAATAACTAACCAGCCAATCAACCAACCAACCAGTTGACAACCACAACCAAATTACATCTGTATAGCGCCTTTCACGTTGCCAACCAAACAACAAACTAACTTAATAATAATCCTTGAATTTGATGTGGCACCTTATATCACAGAATATACTGCAGAGTGGTTTAAACAGTAACAACTTGCATTTATATAGTGCCCTGACTTTGGATAGCACCCGGAGCACTTAAATAACCAACAAAATAACTTACTGACTTAATAACTAAATAACCAACTAAATAACTTAAGAAAGAAAGACGTTGGTGATTCTCATTCTTCAGGAAGCTAGTCCACTGCACAGACTCAGTCAGTCTCTCGCTCTCACCTCCAAATCAGAAGGGTGTGAGCTTGCAGTCCAGGCTGACGCTCCAGCGCAGTGCTGGGGGGTGCACTGTATTGTCAGAGGTGCCGTCCTTTGAATCAGTCAAACCGAGGTCCCGTCTGCGTCTGTTCAGGTGGATGTTAAAAATCCTGCAGCCCTGTGGGAAAAGAGAAGGGTGTTTCTCTCTCTTTCTCCCGATGTCCTGGCAGACAGTCCCCTAGATCAATTAAGTCAGTTAGCTGAGGGCTGGTTGTGTCCGCAATGAGGTTGTAATTACTGGAGACGCACTCAGCCAGCTCAACATGATGAACTGCTGTAAAATCGCTGTCTTTCTTTTGTTAGTACAGTACTGTAGGTTCTTCTATTCTTGTGTTTAAAAATAGCCGAATCCTTTACCTGTGACAATTCCGCTCTGTCCTACATTTGAGATGAAGATAATACCCTTGCCCCTTCAAACTCTGCCATATTTCTCGGAGACTTTGTTCACTAGGTAGCTCTCTCCCTTCCATCCGTCCTGCTTTCAACTACATTATTTCAATGACTCTGTCACAAAATAATGTTCCATTGGCTCCGCGCAGTGTACCAGGTCTCAGGGAGCCTTACACACAGTTCTGCACATCAGCCAAGCATCAGGTGTGGCCATCCCCCTGAGAAAATTAATCCCATCACTGTTTTGTGAGACGTCTTTGCTGTGCATAAAGTAGCTGCCATGTTTGTCTGCAAAAAATGCAGTCACTACACTGCAGTAAATCCTGTGAAATGCATTTAAGTTGTCTTTGCAATGTAAGGCACTAGTTCACATGCAAGGATTATTCTTATTCCTATATCTACCTGGGAGACCTAGGTTCGATTCCTGGGCAGGGCAAAATGTTGGGCAACTTTACTCACTCCACACTTACCTAGCAGTACGTTAATCAATTGGCAGATCGCTTTTCTGGGGATAATAATTTGTTTAAAAAAATGTAATAATCATAAGAAGAATAATTTGGTCATTCAAGCCATGACTGTTTGTGAGACATTAATGCACACAATTGCCTGGCCCGTTTCACCCACAAAATATACAGTCAATACACTTTACAGTGTATTCGGTGAAACGCTTTGAGGAAGTGATAAGGCACTATATCAAATGCAAGGATTATGATTATTATTATTATTATCTTCACTTACATCAACTTACTATACCCACCTACAACAACAACAGCAAAATTACATTTGTATAGCACCTTTCACGTCAGGAGGACACCACTGTAACCATCTACACACCACTGTACCCAGTCACACATCACTGTACCCAACTGGACACCGACTGTACACACCTATACGTCGAATTTACACACCTACACAATGACTGTACCTGCCTATAGCGCTCCCCCCAACACTGCTCTGGAGCATCAGCCTTGACTCAAGGTGAGGCTTGAATCCACACCTTGTTGACTAAGAGGCGAGAGTATGAATGTGATTGACTGAGCCAGGCTGATACACAAGACAGGATAGAACTAAAATAGTAGGAGTCTTAAATTCTCAAGAGATTAGAGAATTGCACAGAGAAAATGATATGAAGTTCATAATAACAAAGTGTGGATCAGTGTACTTTGGTCTTAAGAATGATGCATGAGAATGCATTTCAGATGTAATTCCCCCCCATCTGGTCACTGACCAAGTCACCTTCCTCCATCTCCGCCACATTGCCCACTTCAGACCGTACCTTCCTCCAAACTCAGCTGAAACTCATCCAAGCTTTCATCACCTTTCATCGACTATTCAAAAGCCCTCCTTGCCAGTCTCCCCAACTCTACCATCCACAAAATCCAATTAATTCAAACTTCCTGCCCGCATACACATCTATACTAAACTTGTACCCCCATCACCACCAGTCCTTGCCAGGCTTCACTGTCTCCCTGTTACAGATCAGATCAAATTCAAGATCCAAAGAAATCCCTTCACTCCTTTGCACCTCCCTAACTCACCAGTCTGCTTACTCCCCACTACCCATTGCATCTGCTCTCATGGCTCTGGCATCCAGTTTGTCCAATGTGTCCTCCATTCTAGCATCGGTGACCGTGCTTTTAGCCACTACGCCCTGAAATACTATAACTCTCCCCAAATCGCCCCTCCCTCCCTCCCAATTTTCAGATAGGGCCTTTGGACCTTCCTCTTTGACAGTGCTATGATCACCTTCTCCCACCTCCCCCCTTCATGGCATCAGGCTGTCAAAACCCTGCATGAAGGGCACAGGAAAATGTAAATTGTTGTCGTTGGTATATAAAAGCAAAAACAAGTATTGCTCCAGGTTATGCTGCTTGCTGGCGAGGCGCGCCTAGGACTAGGACTATAGAAACTACACAATGTTACATCGAGCGGAATGAAGAACAATGATATTTAGACATGAGATGCAGACATTAAACCCAACAAGAAAACGATTTATATGAATGCCTGGCTCGGCACCGGGCTCCATTTTGTGAAGTGCTCTGAGATGCCGTCTGGCGTGGAGGGCGCTATTTAAATGCAAGTTGTTGTTATTGAGTGTACTGTGAGCTTAGAGTCCTGCAAAGAAACACAGGCACTCCATGGATGGGACAGAATTTGCCAAGGGGGAAGCGGAGAGAGATCTCGGGGTGTTAATTAACACGTCGCTCTCTTTGTCTAGCAGTGTGAGGCAGCAATAAACCACCGCCTGTCCTCCATCATCCACCTCAGTGGGACCGCACTCGCCTTATGATAATACACTGTATAATACACACGGTATAATACACTGCACACTGTTTAATGCACTGCATAGTGTGTAATACACTGCACAGGACAATGATAATACACTACATACCGTAAAATACATTTCACGCTGCATAATACACTACAGACTATAATACATTAAACACCGTAAAATATGCTGCACACTGTGTAATACACTACACACAGTATAATACACTGCAACTGTCGAGTACACTGCACACTGTATAATACACTACATACTGTATAATACATTTCAAACTGCATAATACACTACACACTGTTTAATACGCTGCCAGTGCCTTGGTACGCCCTCCTGACACGAAAGGCGCTATACAAGTGTACTTTTGTTGTTGTTGTTGCACACTGTATGATACACTACACACTGTCATACTTTGTAATACACTACACACTGTATAATTCACTGCACAGTGTAAATATACTGCAATTTGTATAATACAATATACACCTTATAATACATTGCACATTGTATATAATACATTGCACACTGTATAATAAATAACACACTGTATAATGCATTGCAAAATGTATAATACATTACACACTGTAGATTACAGTATGGTGTCAGCCTGACTGAGCAAGACTGTGGCTGACTAGTTAGTGACATAGCATGTGATAATTGAGAGGGAAATGATGAGCGATAGATACAGAGCCAAACATTTGCATTTTTTTATGCTGAATAGCTGATTATGTGGTTTTCCTCAAAAGATCTATTGCAATATACAACGGCGAGATGGAGGGAGGGATGGGGGCGGACAGCGAGAGAGAGACTTATACACACAGATTGGGGAGACAGAGAGAGAGAAACAGAGGAGGGGACAGAGAGAGGGAGACAGAAGGGGAAACAAAGGGGGAGACAGAGGGAGAGACAGACAGGGTTACAGAGACAGAGGGGAGACAGAGATAGTGATACCAAAAGACAGAGGGCCAGACAGAGAGAGACAGAGGGGGAGACAGAAGGGGAGACAGAAGAGAAGAGAGATAGAGGGAGAGATTGGGTGGAAAGATGGGGTTACCCAGCCAGTTGGCAGGCTTGCCTATGTGAAGTGCATCTCATAAGTACAGTACCTGGTCTGGTGAAAGGCGCTATATAAGTGCAATTTTGTTGTTGTTGTTGGTGGTGGTGGTGGTGGTGTAGAGCAGCCTGGTTGGTCACCCCACAAATCACATTGCCTCTGATACCACTACACTGCAGGAGTCCTGCTCACACTCACATCCTACACTGACTCACACTCACAGCTCACAATGACACTGACTCACATTGACACTCACAGCTCACACTGACAAACTGACAGCTCACACTCACAACTCAGACAGGGTTCACATTGACAGCTCACACTGACAGCTCACACTTACAGTGACACTCACACTGTGTTATCAGATGAACTTGTTCTAATTTAGTTTTGTTTGTGCTACACTGACACACACTCTCAATAATTATCCTTGCACACAGTATATCTCGTGGAGTGCTAAAAGACATCCTCCTGAAGTGATAGGAGCGGTATCAAATGCAAGGATTATTATTGTTATTATTCAACACTTCCTGGTGTCTGCCCCTGAGATTGCTCTTCGCAACTCTTAAACCTGTGCATCTTGTTCTACTGGCCTGGTGTGTGTGTAAGTGTTGATTTGGGTTTACATTTTCAATCCAATTTAGTAGTTTGGACATGTCTCTGACGTGTCTTTTTTCTAAACTAATGAGCCCTCGTCTGTCTAATCAGCATTTGTGGATTATTCCTCTGCAAAAGGCAACCGCTGGAACTGTGCACACTCTTCAGAACTGTGCACACTCACTGGAACTGTGCAGTCACTGGGATAATGCACATTCATGATGACTGAGCACACTGACTTGAGATTGTGCACACTCACTGAGACTGTGTACACCGACTGGGGTAATGCACACTCATGTGGATTGAGCACACTGTCTTGAATTCAGTCCCGCGACGCAAACCGAGCGAGAGTTGGTGAAATTAAACCGATTCATTAATTGCTTGTGCCTCGGAGACACTTCATTCACTGTGACATTTCGTAGCAGCTGAGAACCAAATTTATTCAGAGTTCTTGTAAATTAAAATATTTTTTCCAATTATGGGTATTATATCCTCGTACAAACGGTTATAAATACACGACTTGCTGTTATTTGAACAAGCTTGGCTGGCATGCTTCCATTGTGGGTGGGCCTCTCTTCTCTGTGTGTGGCCTGTTAGCGTTGTCTGTTTCCCCTTGTCTGTAATGTATACTGTGGATGTTCCTGTGCATACAAAACATCAGGATCTGTCTGTCTGTCCATCTGTATGAAAACTCAAACAGCTGGAAACACACACATCTGGGAATGTCACAAACAGAGAGGCTGAAGTTCATCGTCACGGAGGTTCCTCACTGCTCAGCAATCGCACAGCACGCTGGGAGCATATCTCAAATCCATCACTGGTTTAATATCTATCCTCTGGACCACTTATTCTCGGAAAGCTTTGCGAAGTTCAGTCAGTACACTTTACAATAATCCTCACATGGGACACAGCATCTTTCACAGCAGGACAACGTTTCAAAGCGCTTCACTCGATATACTGTGAGGTGTTGAGGCTACATTTCATAGGCCAACACAACAGCCAATTTAAACTGGCTGCCACGATCGCCCACAAAACACACAATCATTGCACTTACAGCAACAACAATAACAACAACAACAACTTCGATTTTATATAGTGCCCTCCATGCTGGACAGTGTCTCAGAGTGCTTCAGCAACTTGCTTTAAACAGCCATGAATCTGGGGGATTATTGGCCAGGACACCGGGAGTGAGAAACTCCCCTTGTACGCGGGATCTAAACATCCACATGAACAGGCACAGACGGGATCTCAGTTTAACATCTCACCTGAAAGATGGCACCTCTAACAATGCAGCGCTCCCATCCCCAGCACTGTACTGAGGCGTCAGCCTCGACTGTGAGCTCAAAGTTCTTCATTTGGAAACACTGCAAAAATGTAGTGACTTAATGTATTATACTGTATACAGTACAGTAAAAGTATCCGGCACCCTTGGGACCTGGCCAATGCCTGTTAAAGCGCTTGCCGGATGTTCGGCCCAAACACAATTTTAAAATAATAATAATAATAATAATAATAATAATACTGTGCTGGATAAATTCCAGTTATTCGAATGGGGATTTTTTTGGAGGTGCCAGTTATACAGACGTTCTGGTTGATCAGGTCACAGATAAACGGGCTTTTACTGTATTAATAAAATGTACATTTAATATTAAATTTCCCAAGATATACAAGCCTATACACCAGCCTGTGTATCTGTGAAGAGCAATAATAAAAGTACATGTTTATTTATTATCACCTCCCGTTAGCTGAGATGTATTGGACAGAATCCCAGTGCGATTGTTATCACTCCTTTGTTGAAGCACATTTAAATAGTTGTACAAAGACAGTGCTTTATGACCTGTGAGTGCCACTGTGAATTGTGAATGTCAGTGTTAGGAGGATGTCTCAAAGTGCTTCAAAAGAGTTACTGTAAAATGTAGTGACTGTGTACATTATAACCGGACGTGGCAGTCAATTAACTCATAGCAACGTCCCATACACAGCGACGTCCCACACACAGCCATGAGTTTGATTCTCGGGCATTGAAAAACGTTGGCTAAGAATCGCTTTCCAGGCGTAATAATTTTTAAAATGATAAATTGGTCACTCAATCCACGACTGTTTGTGGGACACTGCTGTGCCCAATAGGCTGCTGGGATTTGCCAACAAAATATAGTCAATTAACTTTACAGTATATTATGTGAAGAGCGTTGAGAAATCTCGAAGATGTGATAAGGTGCTATATCAAATGCAAGGATTATTATCATTATTATTATTAGGAAGTGAATGAGTAATAATAATAATCCCCGCAGTTTTATATAGTGAGTAATTGTATTTGGGGAATTGTTGGCCAGGACACAGGAAGAGAGAAACTGTCTTCTCTTTTCCACAAGTGCAGCGGGATCTTTAACATCCACCTGGATGGACATGGATGGGCCTTTGGTTTAACATCTTATCCAAAAGACAGTTGTTCTGACTAATTGTGACAGCCTGGCTCAGTGGTAACACTCTCGCCTCTCCGGAGGTTGTGGATTCAAGCCCCACATCAGGACATCACACAGTCCAGGCTGATGCTCCAGTGCAGTGCTGGGGAGAGCGTATTCATTGCTGGGATGTGCTGTCATTCGGATGAGACGTGAAATCGAGAAGAGAGTTTCTCTCTCCCGGTGTCCTGGCAGACAATCCCCTGAATAAAATCGGCCACTCAGTTCATGGCTGTTTGTGGGACAATGCTAGTGCAAATTGGCAACTGTGTTTGCCTACATAGTCACTACACTGCACTGTGAAGCGTTTTGAGCCATCCTACTTCTATGATGGGTGATGTACCAAATGTAAGGATTATTAGACTGTGAAGGCACACATTAAAATACCAGTACTTTTCAATCAATTGCACATGAGTTTCGCCAACAAAACACAGTCACTACACTTTACAGTAAAACCTGTGATTGGCTTTGAGACGGCTTCAAAAATTGACTAATGTGGGAAGCCTGTGTGTCTGATGTCCCACCTGGTCTTCAAACTGATCAGAATTGCAGAAAGCATTTTAAATTCAGTCTTCATTTTGCAGCTGGGTTTTCAAGATACAGTACTTTGAATGAAGCCTGGATTGCATTATGTGTTGACTAACCGGGAGGGGAGACGAGATTGATGCTGTTTTTACCCATGTTTACACAGAGTCCAGAATTAGGAGAATTACTGAAAGGCTTGACTTTGAAGTGGAGTTTTTTCTCTGTGGTTATTAACAGAAACAAGGAAGAAAAGCATTTTCAGGATTAAGACTGTAATTTAAAAACCTCCCCACTAAATTCTGGATTTTCTCAAGTGCTAAATGTATCAGTATAAATGTGGAGCCAGGCAGGATTTCAGCCCAAATCCCTCACCCAATAACTGCCTTAAGAGAGAGCAGGTCAGAGTGTGTGGGTGAGCGTGGGTCAGAGGATGTGTGTGTGTGTGTATGTGAGAGAGCGGATCAGAGGCGAAGGGACACTAGTATCGGAAGTTCCACAGAACCCAACTGAAAGCCCGACTGCCGATGATGGAGGAGAGGGGGCACGTGACATGAAGTAGGCCGGTGCCTGCTGAATGAAGGGAAGAAAGTTCTTTCAGGAGATGGGTGAGGTCAGGGTGGGGCTAGAGTGTGGAGGGCTTGAATATGAGAACAAGGATTTGGGGAGTCTCTTAGAATAGTGGTCAGTGTGCTTGCCTCGTTAGCGAGAGGTTCCGGGTTATCTGTGAGAATCCTTTCCCGTGCTAGGGCAAAACCTTAGGCAAGTTTCCTAACTCCCTACACATGCCTCTGTTTGCTTCACAGTGAGTAGGATTTGTTAGTCAATTGGCGGAACTGCTTTCCGGGGGTAATAAGGCCTTTGAAAAATAAGAATAATAATTTGGTCCACAAATTAATCCACGACTGATTGTGGGATACTGCTGTGTGCAATTGACGCAAAATACACACTTACTTTACAGTATATTCTGAGAAGCTCTTTGAGGCATCTCAAATAATGTGATAATAATAATAATCCTTGCATTTGATATAGCGCTTTTCATGTCTTCTAGATGTCTCAAAGCACTTCACAGAATATGCTGTAAAGTGAATTGATTGTATATTTTATGGGCGAAATGCAGCAGCCAATTGCACAGTAGTGTCCAGCAAACAGTCGTGGATTGAGTGACCAAATTACTATTATTTTTCGAAGGCATTATTACCCCCAGAAAGCAGTCTGCCAATCGACCTCCATTTTTCTAAAGGAGTTATAATCCCCAGAAAAGCTATCCACCAATTGACTAACCACTGGAATCCTACTTACTGCTAGGTAAACAGAGGCATGCGGAATAAGGAAACCTGCCCAGTATTTCACCCTTCCAGGAATCTAACCAAGTCTCTTGCTTGCAAGACAAGTGCCTTCTTGCACAAGACCCACAAAAACCCTATCGTGCGAGCGGACACAGGCTGCAGAGGGCTGGAAAGATAGTTAGACAGAAATTCGAAAACTGTGTCTAGCATTGTTATATGGACCCAGCTGGGTACATGCACAACTGAGACCCATGAGCACAGGAAAGAGGGTGCAGTGTGATAGTTAAACTCGGAACATGCACATAAAGGAATATCCTGTTTCTCTGGGAATGAGTTTATTTAAAGAAACAGAAACAAACAACCCCTCCCAAAACCCATAGAATAACAGCCTATTTGGGACATTAGCAAACAAGTTCGTTGGGGAGTTAATGGTGTGCTGAATTTAATTGGAGCACTGTGTCACTGTCCCAGTGGGGCACGGAATACAATGTAATGCAAAATTACAATTGTAAAGTGCCTGAACTGTGAGGGATTAGGACCCGGGTAGGGGTGGGGATCAACCCAATTGTGCAAAGCAGTGTCCTACAAACAGTCATGGGTTGAATGATTTGTGAAAAACTACACGTGCTTAATAATTAATATAATAATAATAATCCACCCATTGTACAACATATACAACACCTAATCATCCCAAGATCCCGCAAAGCACTTTACAGGATTTTACTGTGAAGTATAGTTTGCATTGCTGTGGGAAAACATAATCTGCACAAAGCAATAATACCCATAAACAGCCATGAAGTGGCTGATTGTATCTGGGGGATTGTTGGCCAGGACACCGAGAGAAAAAATCGGCCTTCTCTTTTCATATAGCTCCGCGGGATTTTATGAACACACACGGATGGGAGCTTGGTTTCACGTCTCATTCAAACGGCAGCACCTCTGACAATGCAACGCTCCCACTAGCACTACACTGGAGGATCACACTAGACTGTGAGCTCAAAGTTCCCGACGTGGAGTTTGAACCCACAACCGTCACGATTGAAAGACGAGAGTGCTACCGACCGAGGCAGCCTGAGACTCCACCACGCTGCCATTATAATTCAGACTGAAGATGAAAGTAATGAGCCAAACACAAATGGGGCAGGGGAGGCATGGGCAAGATTAAAATAACACATTTTCAGAATTGATTCTGTTAGGCAACAGAAATCACAGCGCAAAAAGCAAATGCAATCCCCACAGAGCCACTAAACACTGCACAAAATCCCGAGTCGGCAGCTGAGATGCTCACACAACACTGCAATGTACAAAGCCACTGAAAACCACCATTCACTCACTGTGCAGGAAGGAAGTGTTAGTGAGAAAGGCGAACTCTGGTGACAGAGCATATTATACATAATTCAGCTTCTAGCAACAACAATTAATGTTTATACAAAGCAGGTCATACAAGGCAAGGGCAATGCTGTAGTACACTGGTTGGCTAGGTACAGAGCCAGGAACAAGGGCAGAGAGTGTCTAAGGTATTCTGGAGTGAGGGGGTACGTGGGGGGAATTAGAAGACAGATAAACCGGGGGACAAGGTCGAGAATTAAGAATGCAGGCTTGCCTTTGAAGCTGTTTTTTTCTGTGGAAACTGCAACCGTATTTTAACAGTGGACTTGGACCAAAGGCTGAAAACAATAGACAGGGAGAGTGGGGAGACCGTAAAGTGAATATGAGGATGATTGCGAATTGTACTTACAGTGAGGAGAGAGATACACGAGACACAGGCACTCAGGACGCACTTAGCTAAGGTGTCATACAAGCAGAAGTGTGCTGTAGTTACACTGAGCTGTGAGGGCTGGTCTGTGAGGCAAGAGGTTAGTGCACTTATGTGCAAGGGAGGAGGCAGGCGGCACACAGACAAGACACTATCTGCTCCCAGCAACACAGGCCCATTTTACTTGTAAATTAGGGAGTCGAGGAAAGGAGGGCATCCCCTAGTACATGCAGCGCCTGGCCAATGGGCAAACACAAGCAGACAGAAATGCAATCTCAAACCACAAATCTCTGTGTGTGTGTGCGGAAGCACTTACATTAATTACCACAAGGCCTGAGTCTGCCAGCACCGCCGCCCTGCTCCAATTATCTGCATTCTGGCATTCACTCTCCAGTACTGTATCATGTAAATAACCCTCATGACAGCATCGCTTTCATACACGGGCCGAGATAGCACAGCTCAAAGTGCTTCCCAGGATTTACTGTAACGTGCAGTGACTGTATATTTTATAGACAATCCGGCAGCTAATTTGTGCACAGCATGTCCCACAAACAGCTAATGAAGCGAATAACTAATTTTATTTGAGGGACTGTGGTCTCAAGACATTGGGAGAGAGAAATGCCCTTCAGGGACAGCACCACAAGATCTTTTAATGTCCACCTGAACACACACAGAGGGGACCTCGGTTTAATGTTCGCTGGATGGAGGACACCTCTGACAATGCAGCTCTACACCAGAGCATCAGCCTGGACTGAGAGCTCAAAGTCTAATTGTTAGCAAAAAACGGAGGGTGGTCGTGGGTTGTCGGTGGGGTGGGGGGGGAGGAGAATAAGCATGCTGAACAAACCCCTCCAGCACAGTCAATGGGACACGGAAACTATTAGTATTCGAGGCTACAATAACACTTACATTCGATGCAGTGCCTGATCGTGCCATTGAGACTACTCAAAGTGCTTCACAGTATTTACTATAAAGTGTATTGATAGTGTGTTTATAGGCAAATGTGTACAGCAATGTTACACAAACAGGCGTGAAGTGACTTTATGCAGTGGATTGTCAGCTAGAACAGTTATTAGATGTTACCGACATGTCAAAGGCATTTGGATGGTTGACCACAGAGACCAATGATTAACTGCCTGAAACTCATCCTCATGTTATTTATATGATACAGGAAGCCTTTAGAAGAGGTGAGAGAATCTGCAGAGCAATGTAATGGGTAACATGCAAAGTGTAACATGTAATATGTGACATGTAAAACATGTAAAACATGCAACGTATGACATGAATTGGGTTTATTCCCGACGTGAAAGGCGCTCTATTAATGTAATTTTGTTGTTGTTTACCTCAGTGAAGCCACACATTTCGAATTTGGCTCCGCTATGCCAGAAATTTTATATTTTATTACAAATGAAATGATACCTTACAGCTACGGCAAAATAAATAAAATAATAAGCTTTGCGTGTGATGCAGACTATCCAAGGTTGTAGGTAAGCAGGGTCTCCTCAGAGCTGAACTGGCTCCAAAGTGACATGCTTGGCAACTGAATGTCAGACTCGAGCCAGCCAGTCTCTAGTCCAGTTCCTGAGCCAGATGGGGTCGCAATATTCCACTGTGCTGATGCTGATACCAAAGCTAACCTGGCTCATCGCCAGGACCTGTAAGGGCAGACCAGTCACTGGGGGCAGGAAGTCATCCCACTCTGCTCCTGTTAATCCTGCAAACCAAAGCCCTAACGAATAGGGTAGTCCTAGTTGGACAAGCAGCGGGAATGCTTGCCAGATAGAAATATCAACGGCAAGCTTTATGGGTATATCTGGCCAGACTCCAGCAGTTACCCCCCACACACTCTGGGGTTCCCAAGCCTTGTTTCTTGCCAACCAGTGCCTAATAAGCAGGATGTGTCCCTACTGGGAGAGCGTGCGCATTCCATTCTAATTGTGGGAATTTATCAATAATAATCTTATATCTGATACATCACTTTTGAGAGGATATTCCAAAGCCTTTAGCAGGATTTACTGTATTCTGTAATGACTGTGATTTGCAGCCATGTTTCAGCCAATTTACACACTGCAGTGCCCTGCAAACAGCCGTGGAGTGTGTGATTAATTTTATTTGAGGCATTGTTGACCAGGACACTGGAGAGAGACTCCCTTCTCTTGTTTTAGATTGCTTTTAGAATTAAATCGTTTTAATTTGAATAATTTCCATGTGTAAGTGGGACGGATGGAATTTGCAGCTTGGTTTGGTGATTCAACACGGTGATAGGTTTCCACGTGTATCAGACACCCAGCTGACCAAAATAATATTTTATCTAAAAATATCTCAAAGCACCTCACAGGATGTACGGTAGCATGTACTGACTGTGGATTTTGAAGGCCAACAATTAGCAGACAATTTGCACACAGCACATGTCATACAAACAGTCATGAAGTGAGTGATGGATTATCTGGGGAATGGTGGCCAGGAATCGGGAGAAAAACTCTGCTCGTTTCGATAACCTAACTTTCTTAGAGGTTCTTAAATGGAAGCCTGGACAGCAGGAAATCATGTGGGAGAAGAGATTAGGGAAGAAACGGAGCGTGGTTTGTTTGGAAGGGAACAAGGGAATGATGAGAGGGACATAGGGAGGGAGGATGGAGTCAGTGAACGATGGGAGGGAGGGGGAGAGAGTGAGTGAGTGAGGGAACAGTCACTAAAGAAGACTATATAATTGACCTAGTAGTCAGCAAGTTGCTGAAAGGAATAAGAGCTCAGTGTGAGACACAAAACTCAACGATGTCTGTTCCAGTTCAGGTGAAGGATAAAGATCTTACAAAAGTATTGTGAAAGAAAGGGATTTTGCGCATATTTTCTCCCTAGGCAGGACGTAGCCTGCAGTTACACACTCACTGACACATACTTACACACGTACTTATACACTCACACAATCACTTACGCAGGATTACACACTGAATTACGCACTCACTTACACACTGCTCAGTTACAGGCTGACACCATTATTTAAAAATTGTGGTCACTCGATCTGTGAATGTTTATTGTACACTGCTATGCGCAATTGGCTGCCACATTTCAACCCCAAAATACACAGTCAATTCACTTTAAAGTATATTCTGTGAAGCACTTTGAGATGTCTCGAAGACATGATATGGCGCTACATCATGTAATTGTGATTACTGTAGCCGTGGAAATTCCATCAGCTTGTCTTCAGGTCAAAATATAATTTGTTAATGATGAAAATGATCATCCTCGACTTTGACAGAGGTTTTACTGTAAAAGTCCAGTGACTATGTATTTTGAAAGCAAACACGGCAGCGGGAATTTGCCACAGCGTCATCTCACTCACATTCCTGAAACATCTTATCTGCGGCATAAAATTTACAACTTAAATCTCATTCTGGTCTGAGATAGAGTTCCACTGCAAATTGGGTTCTCCCACAGGTGATAAAACAAACCGATTGTTTCTGTGCTTTACACAGGGTGTGTGTCAGTGACAGGGTGCGAGAACGTGTGTCCACATATCCTGGATTATAGAAGTACGGTACCTTATATTTTATACTCCGCGTTTCATGTCAGGAGGATGCCTCAAAGCTCTATAAAGCATTTTGGATTTAAGTAGCTGTGTGTTTTGTGGGCAAACACAATTTGTGGGAAAAAAGTCCCACAAAACAAAAAAAAATTAGTGAGTGACTGATTTCACAATGCTGCGGCGGGTGACACACACAACTCCTTCTCCTCATCCAGATGCAAATCCAGGCCTGCTGATGTTCTGTCAGTTTGCCAGGATAACCACACGCTAAATATTGAGGATAAGGGAGCCTTGGCCCCTGTCAACATCTTCTAACCTGCGGCTCGGATCTCCACAACCTCCTGGTCTATCTCTCAGACTGACTGAACCGGTGTTCAACCTAGACATCAGGTTTAATCCACAGCTGTCCTACCTTCCCTGCATCCAGTCCCTGACCAGGACTGCCTTCCTCTATCTCCACCACATTAACTGCCTCCACTTCGTGCTTTAGCCCAGATGCAGCCAAACCACTTGTCTATGCATTTGTCACCTCCCACTTCGACTATTCAAAATGCCCTCTTCGCTGGTCCATAAAATTCAGTTGATCCCAAACTGCTGTCCGTCTGCACGCTAACCTGTGATCAACTTCATACCCCCATCATACCAGTCCTAGTCAGTCCTCACCCTCTCCATTGCCTCATTCAAAACACATCTCAAGATCCTCTTTGACCATGCCTTCGGTCACCCTCCACCCTTCCTGACCCTAACCACCAGCTCGGGTGCGAATCCCTGACTGTCCAGCGCATTGTGACGTTCTCCTGACGTGAAAGATGGTGAACAAATGTAATTGATTATTGTTTTCAGGGTGCAGTCACAGAGATAGAGGAATACCACGGAAGGATTTGATAAGGCAAATGTAGGTAAGCTCTTTCCACCCGTCGCTGAGTCGAAAACAAGACATTAAACATAAAGAGAGCTACTACCCTCCCAGTGTAGCCTCACCCTGAACTCAACACTCCATTTCTCCATGCCTGGGTCAATATAACAGATTCAGCCTCCAAAAGGAACACAGAGTTAGAAAAGATGTGGAAAGGGTTGCAAACCCTAAGCTAGGTTCCCAATGTGAGGAGCTGTGGTGGTGGAGCAAGACTGAGGAGCAGTGAGACTGAAGAGAAGAGGGATTAAGGAGAAGGGAGACTGAAACGGGAAGTTAAAGAGAATCTATAGGACTTCATTTGGAATTCTGTAGCTTAGTGGTTAGAGCACTTGCCTCACAACCAAAAGGATTTGGGTTTGATTTCTATCAGAGCGAAACATTAGTCAAGTTTCTTTATACCACACACCTCAGTTTAATAAGTAGGAACCTGGTTACTACCAGGTTCGCTTTCTGCTTTTGAAGGTATAATAATCTCTATTAATTTTAATGATCTCTAATAAATATAATAATTTAGTCACTCAATGACTGTTAGTGGCACTGCTGTGCACAATTGGTTGCTGCGTTTCACCCACAAAATATAAAGTCAGTTCACTTTACTGTATGTTCTGTGAAACGATTTGAGGCAGCTCAAAGATATGATAAGGTGTTAAATGAAATGCAAGGATTATTATTATTATTATTATCCCATGACACTGTTCAAAAAGAGGGGGGAGTTTCACTCTCCTGATGTCCTGGCTGACTATTCCCCAGATAAAATTGGTCACTGGCTGATTTATTGCCCATTGCTGTGTGCAAATTGGCTGCGGTTTTTGTCTACAATTGCCACAGTCACCGTACGGTGAAATACTGTGAAGCACTTTAAAATGTCCCGGGATCGTGCAAGGCAATATATCCAATGTGAGGATGATCATTTTGAAGACAAAATGTTAGTCTCCCAGGCTTGTGTGTGTGTGCGCGTGTGTGTGCATGCAGCTGCTGCAGGAGCAAGCAAAATATAGTAATAATAATATAATAATCCTTGCATTTGATATAGCGCTTTTCACGTCTTCCAGACATCTCAAAGCACTTCACAGAATATAGTGTAAAGTGAATTGACTGTATATTTGTGGGCAAAACGCAGCAGCCAATTGCGCACTGCAGTGTCCCACAAACAGTCGTGAATTGAAATGACCTTTTTTTTTACAGATTGTTATCAAGCGTTTGGAGTAAGGAAACTTGCCAAAGGTTTCGCCCAGACCTGCCTGGTCTTACGCTTGTAAGGCGCGAACTCTAACCACTGAGCTACAGGACAAGTATTCGCAAACGCTTGCCTGTGGCCTTTTGCACTGATAGACCACCGCACTTCCCTTGTTCATGAAGAAGCAGTGTGTTTAAAGCTGATGGCCTGAGTGTGCCATCAGGGGTAATGAACTCATTAGCAGAAAGCGGAGGGCTTGAGCCTGCCACAGGCTCCACAGCAGTAATTAAACCAGGCGAACTCTCAATGCCAGCCCGAGCTGTAATTCTGCACCTCAGCTCCACTTCCTTCAGCTGCTAATGAAACTGGAATAACTGGAAATTTTATACCAACCAGTTCGGTCATGGCTCCTGATTACTGTGACCCCCATATTAAACTATCGTACAAATTTACATTGACACCGCACTTTCACATCACCAGGACATACCTAAAGCATTTAACAATAATCTGCTTTGGCGCACACATTAATCACTCTTGGCAAACAACTGCTTTTGTTGTTCAAATTGGAATGACACCCACACATCTTCCCCAATGGCTACTAGCAAAAGGGTGTCTGTCTGACACACATCTGAAACCCATCACCGTGATCTGACACACACAGAAACACACCACCACGATCACCATGATCTGGCTTTCTGACATACCCACGCTCTTAAGAGTCTCCAAACTGAATTGAGAATTCCATGCATCCCACCCACACATGTAAATTCTCGATCTGGAATGGGATGTGCACTCTCTGCCCGGAGGAACGCTCCCTACTTGGTAACTGCTGGAGACTAACCAGCTAAAACCACATAGCTTGCTATTGAGAGCGCTGTCTGGCAAGATATCCCACTGCTTGTCCAGCTAGGATCACCCGATCCGTTAGGGCTTTGGCTTACAGTGTTAACAGGAGCTGAGTCAGAGGGTTCCCTCCAAGCTATTAATAATTATAAAATAACAATTCAGTTTCAAATTATACACACCCAGAAGACAGAGTTTATATCATTTGGACTTTGTTAATAATGGAGTTGGGGAGAACATTGAGGGGATGGGAGAGCGAAGAGTGGGTGGGAGAGCGGGGAGGGGGTGGGAGAGGATGGGGAGAGCTTTGAGGGGGTGGAAGAGTGGGGAGAAGGTGGGAGAACGGGGAAGGGGTGGGGAGAGCAGAGAGGGCATTGGGGAGAAGGGGTGGGGAGTTTGAAGTAAGGTGGGCAAGGTTGAGAGAAGCAGTCCTGACCAGGGACTCTGGAGGAAGGACAACAGGAGGAAGGACAGCTGGAGACCCAACCTGATGCCAAGGTGGCGCACAGGTTCGGTGTGTCTGAGGGAAAGGCCAGGGAGGTTGTGGAGGTCAGAGCTGCTGGTTGTCGATAAGAGCCAAGGAGGACGGCTTCCGTTTTGTCAACATTTAGCTGCAGGAAATCGATGCTCATCCAGTTGCCGATGTCAGGAACAGGCGGACAGGACATCAGTGGGACTGGGGTTGCCACGAGCGGCGCATCAATAGATTTGGATGTAAGCATTTTAAATGGGATTGAAAAAAGTAAACCCAGATCATTAATTTCGAATACACCGAGACAGCAGAAAAAGAGGACACAGGTTTAGAGCTGTCAAAAGGGGCAATTTCAGGACAGACACCGGGAAGTGTTTCTTCATCCAGAGGGTAATTAACAGCCGGAAAAGGTTACCATCAAATGCAGGGAATATTATTGTTGTTTAAAATCACCAATGGTGGGACAGATAGGACAGGATGCATGAAACAGGCGGGCGTATACACACACACACGCACAGACACATGCATGGTCATATTCCTACACAGATGTGTAAAACATATTTAGACATAAATACAGACACACAGAGTCGTGTGCACACACAGACATATGCACACACACATACAGGCATGCACATACACAGACAAGCACACAGACAGATACACACAGAGAAAGGCGTGTGCACACACACATAAACGAAGACATGCACACACACATATACACATACAAAGACGTACACACAGACACATACACCACAGAGACATGCGCACCACACTGGCATACACAGACACACAAATTTGCAGGCATGCACACACACACACACACACATTCATACATACACAAGTACACTCACACACAGGCACACACACACTCATACGACAAGAATATCAACAAAATTACACTTGAACAGCACCTTTCATGTTGGGAAGACGTCTCAAGGCGTTGGACAGTCATTGTTTCAGACCTGAGCTGGGGTTGTGGACGGGGAGGGTGGACGAAAAGGGGGATTTGGGGGGCTAGATGGAACCGTTGAAGAGGGAGGAGGGTCTTGAGGTGGGACTTGAAGGAGGCTAGGGAGGGGGCGAGGCAGAGGGACTGTGGGGTTAGGGGAAGAGCGGCTGAAGGCTCGCCTGCAATGGTGTGGTGGGTGGGTAGGGGGAAATAGAGCAGGCCAGAGCCCACTGAGCGGAGGGAGCAGGCGGTTGGTAGGGGGTTAGGAGGTTGTAGAGGAAGGGTGGGGCAAGGTCATGGAGGGCTTTGAAGGTAACAAGACATGGGCACACACACATATGTGTACACTCACCGGCAACAACACATACATACATACATACATACACACACACAGACATGCCCGCACACACACACAGGCACATATCATAGACATGCACACAGACACGTACACAGAGCGGCGGTGACAGATTGTCTGAAACAATTGTGAGCTTCATCTAAATTGTCCTTGAGAACAAATAATCTCTCTGAATAGGAGAAGTGTAACTGCTGATAGTCACCGATTCCCAGGGAATGCAGCGAGGGCTGGGAGGAAACAACGTATGGCAATAATAGCAGAGATGAGACTTTAAACCGAGGTCCCATCTGTGCCCGTTCAGGGGGCCATCAAAGATCCAGTGGTTAGAACATTCACTTTGGAAGCGAGAGACCTGGGTTCAAATCCAGGCAGGATTAATGGGGGAGGGCAAAATCTTGGACAGGTTTCCTTATTCCACAAAGCTAATAATAATTCCTCGAAAAAAAACAATAATAAATTCGTCATTTCAATCCACGACTATTTGTGGGACATTACTGTGCGCAATTGGCTGCCACCTTTCGCCCACAAATATACCATCAATTCATTTTACAGTATAATCTGTGAAGTGCTTTGAGACGCTTAGAAGACATGAAATACCTCCGGCAATACCTCACCCCAAAAGCCGCTGAAACCTTGGTCCATGCCTTTGTCACCTCTCGGCTGGACTATTGCAACGCCCTCCTCTCCAGCCTCCCCTCCACCACAATCCACAAAATCCAGCTAATCCAGAACTCTGCCGCCCGCATACTCACCCGCTCCAAGCTTCGCTCCCTCATTACCCCAGTCCTCGCCAGACTTCACTGGCTCTCTGTCCCAGAGAGGATCGATTTCAAGATCCTCACCCTTGTTTTCAAATCCCTCCACTCCTCTGCACCCCCCTATCTCTCTGATCTCCTCTCCCACCAACCCAGCACCCGCTGCCTTCGCTCCACTGGGTCTGGCATCCTCCATGTCCCCCGAATCCTTCGCTCCACCCTCGGCGGCCGTGCCTTCAGCCACTACACCTCTGAAACTCCCTTCCTAATTCCCTTCGCCTCGCCCCTCTCTTCCCAGTTTCAGGTCACAGTTGAAGACCTTTCTTTTCAACCGCGCTTTTGGTCACCTTTCTGCCCCTGCCCCTTGGCTTGGTCCCGGGATCTGCTATTGTAAAGCGCTCTGAGATGCCGTCCGGCATGGAAGGCGCTAAATAAATCGAAGTTGTTGCTGTTGTTGTGAAAAGCGCTATATCAAATGCAAGGATTATTATTCCGATTAATATTCAAAGAGATTATAGTCCTGCTGGAAAAGAGAAGGGAGTTTCACCCTCCCGGTGTCCTGGCTGACAATCCCCCAGATAAAATTGTTTGTGGGTCATTGCTGTAATTAAACTGGCTTCTGCATTCACCTACAAAACACATTGTCACTGCACTTTACCCTCCATCCTGTGAAGTGTTGAGGTATCTTTGTAGACCTGACAGACGCTGTATCAGCTGCTGCCCGACTGCCACAAAGCCAGATCATTACTTCTGTTTCTTACTGAAGCAAAACCCTCGAGCAGTGTTCCTCATTGGGCAGGGACTGGAATAACCCTGAGCAGGCGGGTCGCAGGCGGGCTGGGTCCTGTCAGACACCTTGTGATAAATGGCTAAGAGGCAGTGATGTGTTTTAACATTTTCCTGGAAAGATCGAGTCACACCAGGGGGAAAACTCCCTCCTCTTTCCCAGTTTTGCTTCCATATCTCTAGTCAACAACAACTTCCATTTACATAGCCCTTCACGCGCGGGGTAACGTCCCGTGGAGTTTGACATTGGTGGAGTCTGACTCCGAGCCAGGGGGAGAGGGAGGTGGGAGGTGACCCATAAGCCTGATCAAAAAGGAGGGTCTTTAGGCAGGATTTGAAAGTGGGGGAGGGAGGGGGTGCAAAGCGGAGGGATTCCTGAACGGGCAGGTACAAGGCTGCACCACCACTCGGACGGTGTAAGTGAGTTAACTGGTGACCCATGGTAAAGGTGCTGCAAATCACAAATATAAACAACGTCAATAATACAACAGCGAGAGCTTCAAACTGGCTTCGGGGGAGAGCTGTCCTCGGGCTGACTCCTGGCTCCACAACTTCACCTCCCCACTGTATCTGCCCCGGCCTGGCCTCCATTAAAGTGGATACCTTGTGCTGCACATATACAGCATATGCAGAGTTATCACAGGCTCTCTCTCTCAATGTGTACAGTCTGTACAGTACAGACCAGGTCATATCCCCACACCGACCGCACACACAGAGTTAACACAGCCTCGATCTCTCTCCCCATGTTTACATACTACACAGACAGCTCACAGAGGGTAACCCTATCTTATTCTCTCTCTCTCTCTGTACGTACCATGTCCTGTCCCCATACAGGCAGCACACACAGGCTCAACGCAACTTTTCACTCTCTCTCTCTCTGTACACACATGGTTAACACCATCTTTCTCTCTCTCTCTCTTTCTGTACATACCAGGTTGTGTCCCCACACAGGCAGCACACACAGAGTTAAGTGGCCTCTCTTTCTGGCCCCACGTGTGGGTATAACTGTCTGTGTTCCCGGCGCTGAGCTGAGGAGTGAAGAGTGGAGGCTGGGCACGGACACAGCCTGGGGTTAGTACTCGCTCCGTGTGCTGAAGGTGTTCACTGCTGTTTGTACTTTGGCTGCAATAAAGCCAATAAACCAGGCTGGTTGTTCCAAGTTCCTCCTGATTTACATATCTTTATCCTCTGGCTCACAACCAAGCCAGGCAACCCAGCATTGATAGCAACGGCATTGAAACACTACTACTCACACACAAATACACCCACAAACTGGCACTCGCGCACACATACGCATAATAATACTTCTTGTATTTTGAAATAGTGCCTTATCACGTCTTCAAGACGTCTCAAAGCGCCTCACAGAATATACTGTAAAACGAAATGACTGTATTGTGTGGCCAAAACAATCACACACACACACATAACAGCCAGGCTCAGTCACCCGCACACTCGGCAAATGAATCAGAGGGTTTTGGGGTTCAAACCCTACATCGGGTACTTTGAGCTCAAAGTCTAGGCTGACCCAGTATTCGGGGAGTGCTGCATTGTCAGAGGTGCCGTCCTTGTGATGAGCCCCAGTCCTGTCTGTGCCGGTTCAGGTGGACATTAAAGATCCCACAGCAATTTTGGAAAAGAGAAGCGAGTTTCTCACTCCCGGTGTTCTAGCCAACAATCCCCCAGATACAACAATTGCCCCAGACCCTCATTCACTTCATGACTGAGTGTGGGACGTCGCTGAAAGCCAAATAGCTGCTGCAACTGCAGCCCGTGTACTATCCCGCACCCGCCTCCGCGACCACATAACCCCCACCCTCGCCCGTCTCCATTGGCTCCCCATCCTCCAGAGGATCGAGTTCAAGATCCTCGTCCTCACCTACAAGGCCTTACACGGCCTTGCCCCACCCTATTTAACCAATCTACTCTCCCCCTACACACCCACCCGGACCCTCCGTTCAACAGGACTTGGCCTGCTCCAAGCCCCCCGCCCGAACCGCCCCACCATCGGAGGCCGGGCCTTCAGTTTCTCCGCTCCCACCCTATGGAATGCCATCCCTCAATCCCTCCGTTTCGTCTCTTCCCTTTCCTCTTTCAAGGCCGGTTTGAAGACTTTCCTCTTCGATCGTGCCTTTTGTTCCACCCCGACCTCTTTTACCTCCCCTTCGTGTTTCACTCCTTCCCAAACACTCCCCTCCCAGCTCGGGTCACACGCCTCCTGTGCAGCGCCTTGGGACGTCCTCCCGACGTGAAAGGCGCTCTATAAATGTAATTTGTTGTTGTTGTTGTTGTAAAGAGTCACTACACTTTACTGTAGCTCAGTGGTTAGAGCACTCGCCTTATAGCGAGAAACCTGGGTTCGATTCCCGGCTGGGCGAAACCTTGACAAAGTTTCCTTACTCCATACGCCCGATAATAATCCCTCAAAAAAGTAATAAAATTGATCACTTCAATCCACGACTGTTTATGGGACACTGCTGTGCGCAATTGACTGCTGCATTTCACCCACATATATACAGTCAATTCACTTTACAGTATATTCTGAGAAGCGCTTTGGGACATCCTCCTGACATGAAAGACATTGTTGTCAGTCAAACGTGTTGTTGTAATTTAGTCTTGTTTGTGCTCTACTGAAGGGTTGGTGACAAGTGATGGGGAAGTGAAAGCCCAGATCAGAAAACATTCCTCACAGTTCAGACATATCCTGTTTATTGTGTAACCTGATGAGCTGTTGTCAATAAGCCAGGAGCCTAAGCTACTATTATGCAAATATATTACAATCTGAATCTCTCACCAACCACAGATACCCGGTAACCGCACACCAATGTCAGGCTGCCAGTGAAGCCATTACTGATCAGGAGCAGCTGTCACTAACCCAGCTGAACCCCAGCTTCTGCCTGAAAAAACTACCGAATCCAGGAGGACTTAATTAATTAGGGACTCTTTACCCTTTCCCTGATCCTTTGAACATCCGGACAGTTGTCATCACTTGGTAATGGATGAGAGTGATATGTGTGTTCGCCTAGCTCAGTCCTGAATCCTGAACTGTCCATCCTACCCCACATCCACTCCATGACCAGTACTGCCTTCCACCACCTCCACAACATTGCCAGACTCCATCACTGCCTCACTCCCTCAGGCTGCCGAAACCCTTGTCCATGCATTCGTCACGTCAAAGCTCGACTATGGAAACTCCATCCTTGTTGGCCTTCCCGGCTCTTCCCTTCACAAGCTGCACATCATCCAGAACTCTGCAGATCATCCAGTCCTTTCCTGCACCAAGCTCCCGTGACCACATCACTCCCACCCTTGCCCGGCTCCATTGGCACCCTATCCCCCCCAAAATCTAATTTAAGATCCTCATTCTCATTTTCAAGGCCATTCACGGCCTTGCCCCCCCCCCTCCCCCCCACCCAATCTCTCCAAACTGCTGTCTCCCTATGAAACTGCCCGACGCTCCATTCAGTGGGCTCTGGTCTGCTGCATGTCCCCTGCCCAACCTGTCCTACCATCGCATTTGCTGAAGTTTAAAGGCCTGGAGGGAATCAGGGATACAGTTCACCTCTTATTCATGTTTTTTTGATGAGAAATCTTTGTAGCCGGGGTAATGAATCAGCCGGCACAGAGTGACCCAGATACATTAACCACATTAGGAAAGGTTCAGTTACAGAGCTGGCTATTCTGAATAACAAGCTCAGTGGCACACAGTCAGGATGTAAATATGGTTCAAACAAAACAGTGAAAACCATGGAATAAATATGTTGATATGAGATCAGTTACATTTATACAGTGCCTCTTACGTCAGGAGCCTTGCTCAGAGCCTCAAAGTGGTGGCAATGACAGCCTGACCCTGAGCTGGGGGTGTGGGGAGGGGGTGAGGTGAGGTGGGGAGGGGAGGGGGGAGGAGGAGATAAAAAAAAGCAATGAAAGAGGTTTCCTGAATTATCGCCGGGTAGTGTCACAAGCAGAACATTAAATTGCCCACATCCCACCCGAGCTCAGTGCATGGGGCAAGCTCTCTCCTCACTGAGCTCCACTCAAGTCCATAGGGTTTACATTTAAAATAAAAGCCTTTTTATCTTACACCAAAAAAGGTGCAGATGACTGCAGGCTGCATTAAGAAGAGCAGTAGATTGATGTTTACATCACATGATACAATACTAATGTGTCAGCCTGGCACACTCAATGTTAGTGCTCTTGACTCCTAGTCAGAAGGTCATGCATGGGTTCATGCAAGGAACTTCAACTCATATAGTTTAAGATGATGCTCCAGTTCAGTGCTGGGGAGTGCTGCATTGTCGGAGACGCTGTCCTTCGGATGACTTGTCAAACTCCTGCCTGTGCCTGTTCGGGTGTACGTGAAAGATCCTGTGCTAATGTTTGGAAAGAGAAGGAAGTTTCTCTCTCCTGGTGTCTGAGCCAACAATCCTCTGATAAAATGAGTCACTCACTTCATGGCTGTTTGTGGGTCACTGCCTTGTACAATGAAGTGCTGCATTTTACCCACCAAATGCACAGTCGCTACACTTTTCAACGAATCCTGTGAGATGCTTTAAGGTATCTATGTCCTAAAAAGGCACTGTATCAGATGAGAGCGTGATTGGTTCAGGAAGCTAATTTTGATGGGGTCGGAAAGATAAAGGCATGTGAATTGTAAATCAAAGGGTTTTCAAATCTCTAATCTTTCGATGTAAGTTGTGTTTAGAAAGAGATGCCGTTGGACCGTGAGTTAAGCTGCACAAGTAGTCACAAACCTCCTCAATGTCTCCCGTTTCGCCGTGGATGTGGGTGTGATTCGATCTTGTTAACTAGTGTCTGGACTGGCGGACACCCAGCCCCATCCTTCATCATTGCCATCACTGTCTGGCACCACTAAGTGGAGAGCCCAGGGATATGTAAGTCTGACCTCTTGTCCCCTTTGCCCCCACATAAAAAGATAAAAATAATTTGTTCTCTCATGTTTGCTGACCTCGGTTTTTGATATGTGGGTGTGGTGCAAGTGTTCTTTAGTTTGCTTTAGTTGCACAAAATATACAATCGATTGACTTTACAGTATCTTCTGTGAAGCGCTTTAAGACGGCTCGGAGACGTGAAAAGACGCTATATCAAATTGATCCTTTATTACGTATAAAACAGCCACAATTGTCTTTAAGCACGGAAACTAGTCTATTCTGCACACTAGCCTCCAGACCTCCCACCCCCCTCTCCCATTCCCCCTCTCCCCCTATTTCCTTCCATAGACCCGTAGTGTTGTGGGTAGAGCACTCGCCTCTCAAGTGAGATTTGCCAGGTTCGATTCTCGGGCAGGACGGAAATGTAGGCAAAGTTTCCTTACTCGACACGCCTCTGTATATCTTGCATATCTAGTTAGTCAATTGTCAGATTACTTTCTGGGATAATAATCCCTGAAAACAAATATACATTCACTCAATCCACAACTGTTTGTGGGAGACTGCTATGCGCAATTGGCTGTCGTGGTTTACCCACAAAATACACAATCACTCCACTTTACAATCTATCTTTGAAGCGCTTTGAGATGCCTCAACGACATGAAATACAAGTATTGTTACAGGGCAATTTCACAGAGCACTCTATGGAGGTTGACAAATGGCCGCTCTAACACACTTCTTCCTTCGCCCACTTCAAAGCCTGCCACAAGAGTTATCACTTTGACCTTGATTTTGGTCATTCTCCTCTCTCTTCCCCCCTCCTTGCTTCTCTATCCTCCTCGCCCCGACCCTACCTCACCCCTCCTTCTGCCTTACCCCTCCCTCTCCTACTCGCCTCACCCCACTCTTCACACCTCCCCATTCCTCCCTGCCCCGCATCGCTTCTCCATCCTTGTCGCCCTTCCCCTTCCTCCCTGCCCCTCATACCTCTCCTCACCCCTCGCCATTCCCACGTCGTACTGGCCCTCTTGCTAACCCCTGCCTCCTCCTCACACATTCTCCCATCCTACTCACCCATCCCCACCTCCTTCTCACCCCTCGCCCTCCACATCCATTCCTCTCCTCGCTCCTCCCTCCCACCATCATTTCCTCTTCCCGCTCCCCCTTCCCACTTTCTCCCCATCCTCGCCCCTGACAACTCCCCCTCCTCTTTGCCCCTCCTCCCCCATCCTTGTCCCAACCACTCTCCTCTCCCTCCCACCCTCCTCCTCGCCCCTCTCACACTACTCCTCCCCCCTCCTCTACCTGTCCTCATCCCGCCTACACTCGCCCTTCCCCCCCACGCCCCTCCCCTCTCCTCGCATCTCCCTGCATCCTCCTCCAACATCCTCTCTTCTCCTCGTCTCTCCTACCTCCCACCTCCACCCTATTCCTCCTCGCCCCACACCCTCCTCTGTACCCCACACCTCTCCTCACCTCTATTTTTCCCTGATCCACCTCACCCCTCCCTCTTCTGGCCCCGTCTCATCTCTTTCTCTCCTCGCCCTCTTCCTCTTCCCTATCCTGGGCCTTCCTGCCTCCACCCACATCTCGCCCTCACATATCCTCTTTCTCCTCCGCCTACCCCTCCTCCTCCATCCTCACCTCTCCCAACCTCCCCTTCCTCCCTCATCTGCCCCCCTCCCACCCTCCTCCTTGCCCCAGCCACCCTCCTCCTCGCCCCTCCCACCTTCTTCCTCCCCTCCTTCCCCTTCCTAGCCTCTACCCTCCTCACCACTCATCCCTCATATTTCCCTCCACGCCCATCCCCCTCCTTGACCCTCCCCTTCCTTCTCCCACCTCCCTCTGCCCCCCCTCCTCACCCTCTCCCTCACCCCCACTCCACTCCTCCTCACCCCACCTCTCTTCTCACCTCGGTTCTATCTCCCTCCTCCTCACCTCTCTCACTCCTCCCCCATTGTTGCCCTTCTCGCTCCTCCACCCTCTTTGCCCCTCTCCTTCCTCCTCATCCTCACGCCTCTCCTAGACCCTCCTCCACCTCGACCTTCACCTCTTCTCAACCTTCACCCCTCCTCGACCCTCTCTCTCCCCGCTCCTCCTCACCCCACCCACCCTCCACTGCACCCCTCCCCTCTGTCCCTCCCTGGTCCTCCTCGCCAGTCTCCATGCTCATCCCTCTCCCTCATTGCCCCTCCTCACCCATCCCCCTCCTCACCATTACCTTCTCCTGCCCCCTCCTCCACCCGCCTCACCGATTCCCCCTCTTCAGCCCTCCTTCCCACTCCTCTTCCTCCTTCTCCCTCCTCCCCATCTTCGCTCCTCCAGCATCCTCCCACCTCGTCACTCCTCTCCCTTCTCCCCACTCCTCACCCTCCATCTTCCTTGCCATTCTTGGCCCCTTCTCTCCTGGTTCCTCCCCAATCCTTGAAAAATAAAGCTCAGTGTCTTCCTGCAGAGTTAATGTGTGGGATTATTCTGACTTTTCTTCTCTGAAGTTAATATCTCAGACATGACACATTATTATTGTAATCATGACAACCTGACATTATGCTGCAATTTACAGCCAATACCTTCAACCATATTTAGGGTTTAATTACCTCTTGTTGGCAATGAGCTTCATACCAAAATAAAAATAGATTTACATTTGATTGCCCTATCTTATTACCGGCTCCCCCACCCCCAACGAAGCCCCTCTCTATTCTACCACTGTCTATTTCTCGCTACAACAGTTTCCACACCCCAACAACAACAACAACAAATTAAGACTTATAGAGTGCCTTTCACGTCGGGAGGACGTCGCAAGGCGCTGCACATGAGGCGTGTGACCCGAGCTGGGAGGGGAGTGTTCGGGAGGGGGTAAAAAACTTGGGGGAGGTCGAAAAATTAGGGGGGGATCAAAAGGCACGGTCGAAAAGGAAAGTCTTCAAACCGGCCTTGAAAGAGGAAAGGGAGGAAACAAGGCGGAGGGATTGGGGGATGGAATTCCATAGGGTGGGAGCGGAGAAACTGAAGGCCCGGGCTCCGATGGTGGGGCGATTCGGGCAGGGTCTTGGAGCAAAGCAAGTCCTGCTGAACGGAGGGTCCGGGTGGGCTTATAGGGGGAGAGCAAATCGGATAGATAGGGCGGGGCAAGGCCGTGTAAGGCCTTGAAAACGAGGACAAGGATCTTGAACTCGATCCTCTAGTGGATGGGGAGCCAGTGGAGACGGGCGAGGGTGGGGGTTATGTGGTCACGGAGGCGGGTGCGGGATAGTACATGGGCTGCACAGTTTTGGATGACCTGCAGCCTGTGAATGGAGGAGCTGGGGAGGCCGACGAGGAGAGAGTTTCCGTAGTCCAGCCGTGAGGTGATGTACGCGTGCACGAGTGTTTCGGCAGCGTGGGGGGTGAGATAGTTGCAGAGCCTGGCAATGTTGCGCAGGTGGAAGTAAGCGGTGCCGGTCAAGGCACAGATGTGGGGGAGGAAGGAGAGCTTATGGTCAAACGTGATGCCAAGGTTCCTGACTGGCTTTGTGAGGTGGAGAGTACAGCCTTGGATGTTGAGGCTGGCAGCGCCCGATGTGCGGAGGCGCTGGCTTGAGCCGATCAGGAGGGCCTCGGTCTTGCTCACGTTCAATTGGAGGAAGTTGTCCCTCGTCCAGGACTCGATGTCGGACAGACATGTTGTCAGAACATTGATGGTCTGGCGGTTGAGGGATGAGGCTGAGAGGTACAGTTGGGTGTCGTCTGCATACATGTGGAAATTTACCCCATGTTTGCGGATGACATCACCCAGAGGGAGCGTGTAAATGGTGAAAAGGAGGGGACAAGGACAGAGCCCTGGGGGATGCCATGAGAAACTGTGCGGGGGTTTGAGGAGAAACCGTTAGAAGATGCAAAATGTAGGCGGTGGGTCAGGTAAGAGTGGAACCAGTCAAGGACTGTGCCTGGAAGGTTGAGGTGGGAGGAAAGACGTTGGAGGAGGATGGTGTGATCGACTGTGTCAAACGCAGCAGACGTCAAGGAGGACGAGGAGGCAGAGGGAGCCCTGGGGTTAGGATGTCGTTTGTAACCTTGATCAGGGCAGTTTCTGTGCTGTGAGCAGGGCGGAAACCTGATTGGAGGGGTTCAAGGAATGAGAGAGTTGAAAGGAAGGAGCAGATCTGGGAGGCAACCACTCTTTCAAGGACCTTAGAAAGGAACGGGAGGTTGGAGATGGGTTGGTAGCTTGATGGCTGCGACGCATCAAGGGAGGGTTTTTTCAGGATAGGGGTGATGATGGTGGCTGTTTTAAGGGAGGTAGGGACGGTGCCTGAGGAGAGGGAAAGGTTAATGGTGTCAGAGATGAGTGGGGCCAGGAGGTGGAGTTGGGTGCGGAGGAGGGGGTTGGGGGTGGGGTCCAGTGAACACGTGGTGGGTTTCATGGAAGTGATTATTTTTGTGACTGAAACTCCTCTCTGGAAGAAAATCTTCCCTAAGCTCTCCCTTCACTGTTGTTGTGATTATTTGATAACCGTGTGCCCTCATCACAGAGCACTTCACAGAATATGCTGTAAAGTGAATCAACTGTATATTTTGTGGGCGAAACGCAGGCTGGAAATCAAAGCCCACATTAACTCACTCAGCCACCGGGGAGCTCTACATTCTCATTTAATGAGCTAAAGCCATCATTACAATGAGATATACACAGACACACATTTAATGGAGGGGAGATCCTGCAGGTTGAAAGAGATGATACATTATTAATCCAGCCTCACTAAATGAAAATGTCTGTTTGTTATTTGTATTCTGTGGAAACTGTTGAACCACCGCCACAGACAATGCAGCTCATTCAGAAGAAGAGACACTTTAGAACCATGTCAGACTGTGCGGTGATAACATAATAATGATCCCTGCATTTGAAATAGCACCTATCACATCAGGAGGACATCTCAAAGTGCTTCACAGAATATACTATTAAGTGAAATGACTGTGTATTTTATGGGTGAACAGGCAGTAAATTTACACACAAACAACCATGAGGTGACAGGGATTTTATCTGGCAGATTGTTTGCTGCACTGTGTGTGGGAATAATAAAATCCCCCAGTGAGAATAATAAAATCCCCCAGTGAGAATAAAACAAAACACACTTGAACCAAGGATTAACTAAAACTAGTTATTGAAAGTACATAATAAGTTTTATACTGGGCGTGATTGGTGACTATTTATTTATGTTTGCTACAGAGCCTTTCACATCATCAAGAGCACTTCACAGAATTCACTGCAAAGTGTAACAGGTTGTAGGAGATTAGGGCAGCCAGTTTACACACAGCAAAGGCCCACAAATAGCCACGGAAGTGAGTAGCAATTTTTTTCGGGGGGCGGGGGATTGTTGGCCAGGACACAGGGAGAGAGAAACTCCCTTCTGTTTTCCAATAGAACCGCAGGATCTGTAACATCCACCTGAACAGGCACAAACAGAGTTTCAGTTTAACTCCTCCCAGCACTGCACTGGAGCATCAGCCTGGACTGTGAGCTCAAAGTCCTGACTTGTGGTTAAACTCCAGTAGTTATCCCAATACACACTCTGGGGTCGCCCCCCCAGCCTTGGCTCTTGCCAATCTGCGCCTAATACTTTCCTGAATTAGGTAAGCAGGATGTGTACCTCCAGGGAGAGAGTATGCATTTGCTTACAGGGTTAACAGGAGCTGAATGGAACCTATCAATTATTAAAATCAAAAATATTCTTCGATATTAACAATGAGTTATGTTTACTGTATATATGGAGTCACTCAGGCAGGGTAGCGTCTCAGAGCACTTGATAGTGGTGGAGCATGACATTGAGCCGGGCGAAGGGGGAGGTGAACGTAGGCACAGTTGAAGAGCAAGGTCTTTACGCGAGTCGTAGAAATGGGGAAGGAGGAAACAAGGCAGAGAGATAAAGGAAAGAGTGTTCCAACATTCTATATCATACAAATAATTTTTTTAAAAACAGTGTATCATTTAATGACCTAGAAGTGGATTACAGTGATAGTGAGATCACCCAATTAACAAGTTTCACTCCATTAAACGCTTCAGGTTATTAAACTATGGACAGGGATGAGCAGGCATTAACTATTGTTAATAAGGTAGAATTAATGACATTATGAACAAATTACATTAACTTACAGGAAATGCCACCAGAGCCCTCAGCCATGCCTGTGTCACCTTGATTTGTGACACTCACTCCAAAGGTCCAGCTCTCCGCTCCCTCGTTCAGCATCCAACCCCACCACTGTGATACGCTCTGGAGAGACGTGACACTGTGTGAAGGCTGTCGTATAAATGTGATGTTGTATAACAGACCACAGGAGACCTCTCCTCTCCACGTGTGATACTACATCATTATTATCAGACTGTGGGCATGAATCTGGTGTCAGCCCGGCTCAGTCAATTACAATATCACTTTGAAGTCACAAGGTTGTGGGTTTAAGCCCCACGACCGAGACTCTGAGCTCCCAGTCCAGACTGACGCTCCAGCGCAGTGCTGGGGGGAATTTCTGCATTGTCAGAGGTGCTGTGCTTTGGATGAGCCATGAAACCGAGGTCCTCGTCTATTCCTGTTCAGAAGAACATTAAAGATCAAAAAGGGAAACTATTCAAAAAGAAAAAGGAGTTTCTCTCTCCAGGTGTCCTGCCCACGAATCCCCCAGATTCAATTGTTCACTCACTTCGCTGCTGTTTGAAAGGCGCTATACAAGTGTAATTTTGTTGTTGTTGTTTGTGGTAGGCTAGTGTGCACAAACTGAGGGTGCATTTGCCTACAAAAAGCTTCATGCGATTCATTGCAAAGTGAAGTGACTGTGTGTTTGTAGGCAAACGTGGCAGCCAATTTGCTTGGAATATCGTGTTGCTCAGCTGGGTGTCTTACGCATGCCAAACCATTCATTGTGCTCAAAGAGTATCTAAATCAAGTTGATATTTCCATGTAACTAATCCACCTGCATTTTTGAAATCCCAGAGAAAGATTGTCACAATGGATTGTGAACTCTCCCTGAAGGGATACCCCCTGCTTACCTAATTCCAGAAAGTATTAGATGCAAATTGGCAAGAATCAAGGCTCGGGAATCCCAGAGAGTGCGTTGGGATAACTGTCTGGCAAACTTTCCTGCTGGGTCCAGCTAGGACCACACTCCCTGTCAGGGCTTTGGTTTGCAGGATTAACAGGAGCTGAATGGGAGGATTCCCTGTCGCATGCAGCGTAACCGTGGATCTATTCCTGATCTGCTAGGGGGTTGGGGGGGGGGGGGGGGGGGGGGGTGGATGGATGGGGGGGGAGGAGTTGAACGGCAGCCTGTGGTTTAGTATTTTCAGCATACGGTACCCTAGTGAGCCAAACCTCATTTCACTGGGACCTACTGTCTGGAAAGGACACACATCCAGAAGAGATTAGCTTTGCAAACTGTGCAAACACATCTCAAATCACCAGAAGATGGTTTGTCTCCAAACAGTCACACCTCACACAACACCCTACAGTGATGTGCTCTAACACAGGTTCCACCAGGGTTATTTAAAAAACACATTCTGACACCTGTTTGACTGGTATTTATTTCCAGGGAAATACTGTTTGATTTTGAGGCAGTGCTTGGCAGTCGGGATTGGCTTTCAGCCACGCAAAGCTCTGCCAAGAAACTTCCTCATTTCTTAGGATCTTTCACATCCACCTGAACAGGCTCAGCTGGTTTAACGTCTCATCTGTAAGACGGCTCCTCTGACAATGTGGCGCTAAGCCCAGCACTGCAACAGCTGCTCATCTTTCATAGAATATTAAAGCACAGAAAGAGGCCATTCGGCCCAATGTGCCTGTGCCGGCTCTTTGGAAAAGCTACTCTCTAGTAGCTCTTTGAAAGTTCCCACTTCTACGCTCTTACCCTATACCCTGCTTTTTAAAATCCTTTTTAAGTACTTATCCAATTCCTTTTTGAAAGTTATTTCACGCAGTGCGTACCAAACTGTAACAACTCACTGAGTAAAAAAATTCTCCTGGATTCCGCCGTTGTTCTTTTGCCAATTATCTTAAATCTACGTCCTCGGGTTATCTACCCAACTGCCAGAGGAAGCAATTTCTCCTCATCCACTGTATCAAAACCTATCTTAATTTTGATCACCTATATTAAATCTACACATGGTTGCAGTCCTTCATCTCTGGCAAGTTTCCTTACTCCACATGCCTCTGTTTAGCTAGCAGTAAGTAGGAACTCGGTTGTCAGGTCAATTGGCAGTCTGCTTTCTGTGGGGTAATAATCTCTTTAAAATAATAATACTTTAGTCACTCAATTCATGACTGTTTGTGTAGCACTGCTGGGTGTAATCGCCCTCAAAATATACAGTCAATTGACTTAACAATATATTCTGTTTTGTGCTTTTTGACACCTTAACGTGGTAAGGTGAAATATATCAATGTCATTTTGTTGTTGTTGTATATCAAATGCAAGAATTATTATCATTCTTCTAATTCTCCTCTACACCCTCTCCAAGGCCCTGCCATCCTTCCTTAAGTGTGGTGCCCAACATTGGAACAATACTCCACTGTAAATTGTTCAATATAACTTCCTTGCTTTTATGCCTCTATTTATAAACCCAAGGATCTCATATGCAAAGATCCCATATCTTTGGAGAAAATCAGTGAGTGTGTGGGCGGGCGGGTGTCTTTGATAAACTCAAAAGACATGTCATAAACACCAACATCTGACGTGAGGAGGGACACATTCTCTCCACACATAGTTCTCTGCTTCAATAATAATCCTTTTATTTGATAAGTTGCCTCATCATGTCTTTGAGACGTCTCAAAGCGCTTCACAGGATACACTCCAAAGTGAATTGACTGTATAATTTGTGGCTAAAATGATACAATACGATACAACATTTTATTTGTAAAGCATCTTTCATGTGGGAAGGACATTCCCTAGCCCCAGCCTAACCGAATGGAAATTCAATGGAAATACCTGAGTTTTGCCTGACAGAATTCCAATGAAAATGACTTGCTCACTGTCTAATGAAATGACTGCAGTGAATACATACAATAAGTTGCATTTACTCAGTCACTCTTGCTTCAGGAGGATGTCTCAAAGTCCTTCACCTAGTGGCTGGATCCTGAGCTGGGGGTTGGGAGATTGGGGGTGGGGGAGGAAAACATGACTGAAAATGCAGTCAAGTTTTGAGACAGACCCTTGAACGAAGGAAGGGAGAAAGAGATAGTGAGTGAGTCAGTGAGTGAGGGAGGGTCCGGGTTGGTAGGATTTGAGAGGGTCACAGAGGTTGGGAGGAGCCATATTGTGGAGGGATTTAAAGCTGAGGACGAGGATCTTGAACTCTATTCTCTGGTAGACAGGGAAGGGAGCCAGTGGAGCTGGGCAAGGATGGGGGTGATACGAGTCACAGAGCCTGGTGAGGGGACAGGACATGAGCTGCAGAGTTCTGGATTGGTTGCAGCTTGTGTACAGAGGAGCTGGGGAGAACTGTACTAGGAGCAGGGGGTTGCTGTGGTCAGGCTGTGACCTCGGTTGTGCTGTGTATTTGTGAGATTGTCATGGTTATTGTGTGTCAGGTGACACCACATCATTAATTAATAACTCCGAGGCGAGGCACAAGTTGATAAACCCAACAAAAGCCATGTCATAAACATCAACATCTGGCATGAGGAGCAATGCACCACACTCACGCAGCTCTCTGCCTCGATGCTCGCTCCAGGCTAAACCACGGCCCCTCCCAGCCCAGAGCCCCCAGTTCAGCCAAATCTAAATTCAATAGAAATACCTGAGTTTTGCTTGATGGAATTTGAGTGAAAACACTTACTCACTGCCTAATGTAGCTCCAAAAGCGACATTAATACAACAGTCCTCTACTCCCTTTTCCCATACCTCTCCATTCCCCTCTCCCTCACTCCTCTATTCCCCTCACTTGTGTCTGCACCAAGTTTTCTCTTGAATAGGTTGATGCTTTCACGCTTACCTATAGGTTCCAGCAGTGAGTTTTACTCTCCCCATGTGTGTAAAAACTTTCCTTCTGAAAGCCCTATTAATAGCAAAGTTGTGACTGACTCCTCCTCCAGTTTGCAGCCCCTCCCCTCGCGCCTTCTGTTCCTCCATATTTTCGCTGCTGCTCCTCCCATTGTCCCACCCTGTTTTTGCCTATTCCCTTACACATGAAAATTCCCGAGATATTAATTGGAATGGAGTGTGCACTCTCTCCCTGGAGGGACACATCTCAGTTACCTAATTCCGGAAAGTATTTGGCGCAAGTTGGCAAGAGCCAATGCTTGGGCACCACAGAATGTGCGTTGGGGTAACTACTGGAATCTAACCAGTTAAAACCGCATAGCTTACCATTGATATTGCTGTCTGGCAAGTTTTCCCATTTGCTTGTCCAACTTGGACAATAAGGTGCCTCAGCAGTGCCCTGGAATACCGCAATACTGTAGTTGTGTGTGTTTGTGCGCATGTGGCTATGTGTAGTGGTGAGTGACTGATTGTATATTTGTGTATGTATGTGTGCGTGTGGTTGAGTGTTAAGAGTCAAAGAAATTGTAAGAGTGCTGAAATCGCCCGCTCACGGGAGTTCAGTCAGTGAGATCATTCAGTCAGGTAAAGGCTGGGAGTCTGCTTCATGTGCACAGAATGCATGAGATTTATAACTTGGCTCTCGCCCATGTTCAATGTAAAAATTCTGTCATACTGGAGAACTCTAAATGAACACTTGTCCCACCAGACGCAGCCTGGTCAGTTTGAGTAAAGATTGAGTGCAGGCAGCGCCAATGCATGTTTGATGCTCTCCACGTTCTTTGCCCACATACAGATAGTTACTACTGTATTGTGGCCATTTCACAAGAAACAAAAACATCCCCGGTTAAGGATATCTTGAGTATAATAATAATAATAATCCTTGCATTTGATATACCGCTTTTCACATCTTATCAATATCTCAAAGCGCCTCACGGAATATACTGTAAATTGAATTGACTGAATATTTTGTGGGCAAAACGTGGCAGCCATTGCGCACAGCAGTGTCCAACAAACAGTCATAGATTGAAATGACCCATTTTATTATTTTTAAAAATTATTATTAGGTGTGTGGAGTAAACAATGTATTAAAACTGAACTTCCAATAATTTAAACATGGTTAATGCATTGCTTTTTATCACCCAAGATAATTCAACTGTTTCCTATTGAACTGCACTATCATTGCAGAATGATAAACTCGTTTTTTTATTAACTTCTCGTGTGTGACAAAATAGTCTTTTGACATTAGATTTGAAGGATAAAGGTGAATATTCTAGTAAAACTCTTTAAAAACCTTTCATTTGCATCAAACAATGCATGGAGAAGCCAGGCAATATGTTTTGATATTTTGAATTAACATTGATTTCAGCCATTTCAGGCCATAGGAGTTCCCCCCCATCCCCCTCCACCCCACCCACCCCTCCCGCCCGCCCACCCCTCCCCCCATCACAATCATAACTCCAGACACCCCCCTGCCTCTCCGGTGTTTTGTTTGTTCTATCACCACTAAACACCTCTTCTCCCCAGTTTTGTTTAAACCCATCCCCTTGTTTCTCCCCCTGAAGTCATTAACACATATTCAACCCATCAGTTAACACACTTTTTTTCCTTTTCCTTTGTCTCCTTTGCCTTCCACGTCCTGCCTCTCCTCCTTTAACGTCCTTAAGAAACATCTCCCTCCAAACAAGCCCCAGTCCTGACGAAGGATTGTAGACCCGAAACGTTGACTCTTTTTCCTTTCTCCATGGATGCTGCCTGACCTGCTGAGTTTCCCCAGCAACTTTTGTTTTTGTTTCAGATTCCCAGCATTTGTAGTATTTTGTGTTTTGAATATGTTTTGAGAGTTTGCGTAAGTTGGAAAATGGCAAGAGCAGTGTAGAAACCAAATAATCATTTAAATTCTTTCCCCTATAATAATATCATCTCTTATTAGGAAAAGTTCAGAAAAATAAAAGTTCCACTTCCACATTTGAGTGGAGACTTTGCACATTTCAGCTCAAGTATAACAAAGATTTGAACCAGTTCAGAGCTCCTATAAGGCTCCTCCTCCCTTCACACAGGATTTTTTAACAAATTTCCTCTCTGCGCACTTTTAATTCCTTGAGTACTGTATTCGGTATTCATTTCAAGCACTCAGTCGTACCATTGTATAAGAAGCTAAGTACATTTTAAGTTTTGGTTGATGTGATTGGGAGTAGTAAGATTTTTGCTCAACAAACCATAGGCAGTTTTCCAAGCTGCTGGCACCATTCTCTTGAACAACAACAACAATTTTGATTTATACAGCGCCCTCCACGCCAGACGGCGCCTCAGAGCGCTTTACAGTAGTGGATCCTGGGACTGAGCCAGGGGCAGGGGCAGAAAGGTGACCAAAAGCCCGGTTGAAGAGAAAGGTCTTCAGCCGTGATCTGAAACTGGGAAGAGAGGGGGTGAGGCAAAGGGAGTGAGGAAGGGAGTTCCAAAGCCTTGGGGCGTAGTGGCTGAAAGCACGGCCGCCGAGGGTGGAGCGGAGGATTCGGGGGACATGGAGGAGGCCAGACCCAGAGGAGCGAAGGCAGCGGGTGCTGGGTTGGGGGGAGAGGAGATCAGAGAGATAGGGGGATGCAGAGGAGTGGAGGGATTTGAAAACAAGCGTGAGGATGTTGAAGTCGATCCTCTCTGGGATAGGGAGCCAGTGAAGTCTGGCAAGGACTGGGGTAATGGGGGAGCGAAGCTTGGAGCGGGTGAGTAACCAGGCGAGTGCGGTCCCACTGAGGTGGATGATGGAGGACAGGTGCTGGAGGAGGATGGCGTGGTCGACTGTGTCGAACGCAGCCGACAGGTCCAGGAGGATAAGGAGGCAGAGGGAGCCCTGGTTGCAGATAGAGAAGACGTCTTGAAAGGTCCTTCAGTCTATAGGAGTTGTGTGTTTAAATAGTGTGTAAATAATTTTTCTCTCTCCCTATCCCCCACTTCCACCCCCCCCCCCCACCCCACCCACCTGCGCCCCCCAAAGTTATGTACAGTACCTGTTGCAAAAATACTTATCATTTTTTTTCCAATATCACAATCTGAGATATTTCTGAGTCAGCAGCTCCACATGCTCAGTACTTTGTGTGGGAGTTTACAATTCCCGAGCAGGAGCTTTCCATCTCCCACCTTGTCAGAGAAATTAGACAGAGGTGTATATGAAGAACACGCTAGTTTGACTTTTAAGGCAATGTATTCTCAATGAAATCTTCAGGTGGAGTGAGGTGGGGGGGAAGCCACCCTGAAGTGAGTAGCATAAATAACTAACCCTACAGTCCACAATGCTGTGATCCATCACAAGCTTCACCCCACGTTCTGAACCTATAGGTTACACTACAGCTTTGCCTCCCACATATTGATTATCACCTGTGTATCCTCTCTCCAGATCTCCCCTTCCCTCTTCTTCTTGCCCTCGTCGATGGCTGGTATATTGAGGGCTGAGTTCGTGACACCCTACGTAACGCAAGGACGCTCGCTGGACCACACAAACTGGGACCACTGCCCACTGGGAATGTGCTAACACATTTACTAATGATGGTAAGTTTGATTCCTCCCCAAACTGACAGGTCTCCCGCTGGCAGCGGAAATTAAAACTTTCAATGTTAATTTCCCGATGGACTCTCCCGTCTCCTGTGTACGTTTTGTACCAAAGTACAGGAGGGAACAATGGACAGGCAAGCCAAGGCTGCCATCCACTGCTTCATTAATGGGCACAATCTGTATTCAGGATAACATGAATCTTCGAGGCTAATCTGTGGTCTGGTGCTTCACAGGGTACTCTTACCTCAGTTACACAACCCAGTTTAACATCTCACCTCCCACATTGCAGCCCCCACCGCCAACTCCCCCTCACCCCCCCGCCCCCCCGCCACCACCACCCACCACCAGTGCGACATTCAGTTTGGCATTGCTCAAAGTTTTGTTGGAATGTAACACAGTGAAATGTTGTGAATGGAGTAAACCAAACACTTTGGCCACAGAACACAGTCACCATACTTTTCAGTACTGCTTTAAGAGAAGGTGAGCTGCAGGTAGCCCTTCCTCAACACGCAGGCTCCCACGTACCTCAGAGTGCGCTCAGTGAGTAGGGCGGAGCGCCAGCCCTCCTTGGTACTAGCACCAAGGCTGTGCCTGTCTTAAAGGGGAACAGCCACTCAGCCCCCATCCTTCCAACAAACAAACAAACAAAAAAGAAGACCAATATGCAGTCAATTCACTTTACAGTTACACTTTACTTGCCTGGTTCGAGTCCTGCCTCACAAACAGCTAGCATTGCATTGCCACAAATGGCTTTTCCTCCCGCTCTCACCCGTTTACCTGTGGGGTATCCCAAGGATCCATCCTTGGCCCCCTCCTCCTCCTCCTCATCTGTATGCTCCCTCTTGGTCGCAGACATGGGGTACATTTCCACATGTATGCGGATGACACCCAACTCTATTTTTCCATCTCACTTTGTGACCCCCGGTCCCCTGATGTACTGCCAAGGTTGGCCACTCGTCTGCAACCGCCTACTCTCTGACCTCCTCTGTCCCCAACACAGCACCTGTCAAACATCAGGAGCTGGATGAGTGTGAATTTCCAGCAGCTGAATGTTGACAAGGCAGAAGCCATACTCTTTGGTTCTCGTCATCATCTTCAGTCACACGGCTCTCACCTACTCCACCCACCTGACCTGCCCCTCTCTGAACTGGTACGCAACCTTGGCATCAGGTTCGACCCCCAACCGTCCTTCCTCCCCACATCCAGTCCCTCAGCAGCACTGCTTTTTTCCACCTGCGACATATTGCCCATCTCCGGCAATACCTTGCCCCAAAAGCCACTGAAACACTGGTCCATGCCTTTGTCACCTCTCGGCTGGACTACACAAATACACTCCTCGCTGGTCTCCCCTCCATCACAATCCATAAAATCCAGCTCATTCAGAATTTTGCCACCAGAGTTCTCACCCGCACCAAACTTCACTCCCCGATTACCCCAGTCCTTACCAGACTTTACTAGCTCCCTGTCCCGGAGATGATCGATTTTATGATCCTCATTCTTGTTTTCAAGTCTCTCCACTCGTCTGCAACCGTCTACTCTCTGACCTCCTCTGTCCCCAACACAGCACCCATTGCCTTTGTTTCTCCGGTCTAGTCTCCTCCTTGTCCCCTGAATCCTCCGCTCCACTATCGGCGGCCGCGCCTTCAGCCATTATCCCTGAAGCTCTGGAACTCCCTACCTCACTGCCTTCACCTCGCCCCCTCTCTTCCTAGTTTCAGGTCTCAGCTGAAGACCTTTCTTTTCGACCGTGCTTTCGGTCACCTTTTTCCCCCTCCCCCTGGCTCGGGCCCGGGATCCGTTATTGTGAAGCATTCTGAGACGCCATCTGGCATGGAGGGCACTATATAAATCAAAGTTGTTGTTACAGTACATTCTGTGAAGCACTTTGCGATGTCTAGAAGACGTGAAAAGCGCTATATCAAAATGCAAGGATTATTATTGTTATTATTATTTGGCCCATCTGATCTCATCCCTCCAGAACACCCACCCTACTGTCCCCCATCACAGCATTGTATCTGTGTTGGATCGTCCTCCCAATGTGAAAAACAGTAAAGAAATATAATTTTGTTGTTATTGTATCTGGAAGATTGTTAGCCAGGACAGCGGAAGAGAAAAACTCTTCTCTTTTCAAGTTCATGCCACAGGATCTTTATTGTCCACCCGAGGGTGAGCCCAAAGCCCTGACTCGGGGCGTTGAACCCATAACCTCTTGACTCAGAAGGTGCTGAAGTAACTAACAGAGCCAGGCTTAAACACGACTGTTTGGTATGTTCCCATGTATTTAAGCACTTGCAAATGCCACTTCCCTGTTCCATGCACTGCCCTCAATCAATAATTCAGGAAGAAACAAATAAACCACAATTGATCTGCAATGTGATGTTCCAGCCTGTGTATTTGATCGTAGTGCAAACCAGGATCTCCACCAGGATACAACTCTCAGGACAGACGTATAAATCGCAGAAAATAACAATCCTTGCTTTTGTTACAGCGCCTTATCACATTATCGAGAGATTTCAAGGTGTTTCACAGGATTTTGTGTAAAGTGTGTACTGTGTGACTCTGTACAATGATTGTAGGCATATGCCACAGACATTATGTACAGAGAAAAGTCCCATAAAATAGCCTTGAAGTGAAAATATATATTAATCTGAGGGATTTTTGGCCAGGACACCGGGAGACTAGGGTCTGGCAATATATCGATACATCGCTAAAAAAGTCGATATATCGAGGGAAAAAATCGGAATACGCGCACACTGAACTACAAGATCCATAATGCTCATCTCTATACACAATGCACGTACTGAGGTGCAAAGCTGCCATTTTGTATTCATAGTCCTAGAATACAATATACAGGTATGCAAAGGATGTGGGGGGGAGAGACGGCTGGGGGGAGAGGGAGAGAGACGGCTGGGGGGGGGGAGGGGGAGGGGGAGAGAGGGCTGGGGGGGGGAGGGAGAGAGAGACGGCGGGGGGGCTGTGGAGGGGGAGAGAGACGGCTGGGGGGGATGTGGGGGGAGAGAGACAGCGGGGGGGGGGGGGGGTGGGAGAGAGGGACGGCAGCAGGGTGGGGGGGGAAGAAGAGAGGCACGGTGGCGGAGGGGTGGATGGGGGGAGAGACGGGGTGGATGTGATAATATACAGATAGATAGAGATGGGGGGGATGTGAGAGAGGAGAGAGACACAGAGACACAGACAGAAAAACACAGATGGAGAGAGTGAGTGTGAGAGACACAGAGAGAGAAAGATATTTAGCTCCTGAGGAGATAGGCCCCGAATGTGCGCACACCCCGAATGCGCGCGCATCGCGCGTGCATGCGCAGTACGAAAAACCCAAAAATATCGATATTTCGGTATATCTCGATATGAGCCCATCGATATATCTAAATCGGAAAATTTCCATATCGACGGACCCTATGGGAGACAGAAACTCCCTTCTTTTTACCAAGAGGATTGCAGGATTTTTAACATCCACCTGAACAGACACAGGTGGAGCCTCAGTTTCACATCTCATCAGAAGGACGTCACGTCTAACAATGCAGAGCTCCCCCAGCACTGCACTGGAGTGTCAGTCTGGACTGTGTGGCTGAAATCCTGACTTGGGGTTTGAACCCACAAGCTGTTGACTACAGAGTATTAGCAGCTCAGCCAGACTGGGATTTGCTGTGCACCAGTGACAATTGAAAGTGGGTCATTATGTAATTGGACAGCAAACTGAACATCTCTCTGAACAGAACATTCCGCCGGCTTGGACCTCGTGGATTATAATTTTTCTTGCATTAACCAGCAATTTAAAATAATTTTAATAAATATAAAAATAATCAAATTGTGTTTATTTGACAGGAGAAGCCTACGCGGCTGTGTTAAATCAAATAACGACACCAAGATCAAACATTGATGTTCGTAGTCAATATTTGTGTCCAGGGGCTGCAATGTGGCGTCTGTGGGTGGGGTAAGGCTGAGCCACTTATACAACTCTTTCCACACAACTTCACAGGCAGATGCTCATGACCTTTTCAGCAATTCCAGCATTCTGAGACACTGCCCCTGTATGGAGATCACTGCATAAACACATGTTATTGTTGCTTAATCCTTACTTAAGGTGATCAGCCAGACTCAGTCACTCACTATTGCCTCTGAGTCAGAAGTTTGTGGGTTCCAGCCCCTCGTCGGGGATTTTTAGCTCACGGTCCAAGCAGAGGCTCCAGTGCAGTGCTGGGGGAGCGCTGCGTTGTCAGAAGTACCATCCTTCGAATCAGACATTTAACTGAGGCCCCATCAGTATCTGTTAAAGATCCAGTGATGCTATTGAAAAAGAGAAGGGATTTTCTTTCTCCCGGTGTCCTGGCCAACAATCTCCTGAATAAAAGTGGTCCTTCATTTCATGGTCGTTTGTAGGACATTCCTGTGTGCCAATCAGCCACGACTACATTCATCTACAAATACACAGTCACTATACCTTCCAGTAAATCCTGTGAAGCACTTTGATGTGAAAGGCAATTAATCAAATATAAGATTCAGGTTTATTTGATTCATCCAGCAACAACAACAACAACAACAAAATTACATTTATAGAGCGCCTTTCACGTCGGGAGGACGTCCCAAGGCGCTGAACAGTTAGGTTGGGATCCGAGCAGGGGGGGAATGTGCGAGGGTAGGGGTAGGGGGAAGGAGAGTAGGAAAGTGGGGAGAGTTAGGAGGGCAGCAGAAGGCATGGTCGAAGAGGAAAGGCTTGAGACTGGGCTTGAAGGAGGAAAGGGAGGAAGCGAGGCGAAGGGATTGCGGAATGGAGTTCCACAGTGTGGGGGCAGAGAGGCTGAAGAAACAGACAACAGGTTGAAACCTTGGGCGAGTTTCCTTACTCCACATGCCTGATAACAATCTCCCAGGAAAACCCCCCAATAAAACTGGTTACTTCAATCCACAACTGTCTGTGGGACATTGCTGAGCGCAATTGGCTGCTGTGTTTCACTCACAAATATACAGTCAATTTACTTTATAGTATATTCTGTGAAGTGGCTTTGAGACGTCTCAAAGTTGTGCAAAAGCGCTATATCATTTGCAAGGATTACATTATCATAAATGGAGAGAAAGATTGATGACACTAAGTGAGCATCTATAATTAAATAATCCACAAACAACAGGAAAGCCACTACAGCCAATCATAGATTGTACAGTCATTTCACACTGACTGTGCACACTCCCACACTATCCCTGAAATCTATAAATCATTCCAGTATTAAATCTGACATTTATTTTAAAGAAAGCATCATGGTAAATTGGAGTGATTCAAATTAAATTACTTTGCAGATCGATGGTTATGAATCTTAGCAGAGTAAAATTCGAAAGATAATTCTGTGCTAGGCCAGTGTACATGTCTATGCATCATTATAATACTTATTTCATGTGGGGACTGCCTCAAAGCACTTCGCGGGTTTTACTGTCAAATGCTTGGTAGAACATGGCAGCCAATTTGCACACGGTGTCCTCCCACAAACTGCCATAAACAGAGTGACTACTGTTATCTGCGGGATTGTCGGCCAGGACAATGGGATAGCAACTTGTATCTATACAGTGTCTCAGAGTAGGGTAATGTCTTAGAAGGATAGGGTTGGATGCCAAGCGGGGAAAAGGCAGAGGAGGAGCGGGAGCAGGCAACAGGCACACATGAAGAGATGGGGTGGCACTCCATCATGCACACAGAGCCAGTGTTAGGCTGATAAAGAGAGGGCGAGATGGAGGAAAGACTGATAGATAGGGGTCAAGGAAGAGGGGGACTGAAGGAGAGGGTGAGGCGGAGGGGGAGACATTGTTAAAGAGGGGTAGGGTGTAGGGGGAGAGACTGATAGAGAGAAGGTGAAGCAGAGAGGAAAGACCGATAGAGAGACGGTAAAGCAGAGGGGGAGAAACTGATAGAGAGAGGGTGAGGCAGAGAGTGAGAGGCTGATAGAGAGGGAATAAGGCAGAGGGGGAGGGAATGAGGCAGAGGGGGAGAGACTGACAGAGAGGAGGCGAGGTGGAGATACTGATAGAGAACGAAACTGAGAGGGAGAGACTAATCGAGAGGGGACGAGGTGGAGCGGGAGAGACTAGTAGAGAGAAGGTGAGGCAGAGCGGGAGAGACTGATAGAGGAGGGAATGCTGTTTCCGAACACAAGCTCAAATGTTGTGTGGCCTGAATCGACAATAATAAAATAACATTCCTTGCATTTGATACATCATCTTATCCTAGTGGCGATGTCTTGCCAGTGAAATGCAGTGACTGTGTATTGTAGAGAGTATGTGTCCCAGAGGTGAGAGTACTGCAGGAACAGTGTCTGCCAGTCAGTAAGATGCCTCCTCTCTCAGCTCCTTGCTTAGCTCAGAAATGTCTTCAAAGCCTTCGTGCTAGATGCTGAAACACACCAGTGCGTGAGGCTTTGAAATGGAAAAGGCTTATGGAGATGAGACGCAGGTGTGGGTGTCTTGCTGAACAAGGAAAGTACCAACATGTTCAAATCAGACAAAAGAAAAAATCTCCACATAAAATAACTAAAAGGCAGCACGGAGCAATGAACCACCATATTCTACAACCTAAACTTCTGTTGTGCTGTGAAGAAAGCTCCTCTACCCTGTTCTGCAATACGAAGAGTCTTCTGTCGGTCTGATATCAGACTGTCTGACTGTCTGTCTGCTTTTACAGCGACAAAATCTGATGTGCTAAATCTACTTTAAAAGGTGGCATTTGTCTGAGTCCCGTTATTCAAAGATGCTCATATTAAACCTTGGATTAAAGGAAAGTAGAAAAACACAACGTAAACCATAGCGGGCAAGATGGAGGGGGAGACACTGATAGAGAGGGGGTGAGGCAGAGGGGGGAGATTGCTAGAGAGGGGGTGAGGCAGAGGTAGGGGGTTGGGGGGGGAGACTGAGAGAGAGAGGGTGAGGCAGAGGAATGAATACAGTTACTCTGGGTAACTGCAGTTACCCAATTACTCTGTAGAATTCTAATTTTGCATGTATTAAACAAACCAAATTGTATGGAGACAAAAATGTTAATACAAATACTCCGCATCAGCGGGTGCCTGTGTGATTTATCTGGAGCTGTATGCCTGTATATATACATGCACGTAAGGTTTAAAGACAAGCGAATCGGCCGACTGCTCAGAGCACAAACTGTTATGTTATGACATTGAATTACTGTGATACTGGGCGCTCACTAACAACTCTTTCTCTCCACATCATAAAAGCAATACTGGTCAGACAACAAGGGTTTGGCAGATATTTCATCGTCAGATAAGCATAACATGTCCCCAGTCAAACATTCCCTTTCCCATTCCCCAGAACCACAAACAGGGATCATTCCTCTCCCTGCACTAGCCATTGATGGGCATAGGAGCAATTCCATAACAATGCCTGGTAAAAGTAGTACAAGTAAAATAATATCTTACATTTGATACAGAAGCATATCATGTCGTAAAGATGTCTCAAAGTGCTTGACTGGATTTACTGTAAGTGCAGTAACTCTACATTTTATAGGTGAAAACGGCAGCCAGTTTGCGCACAGCAACGACCCACGAACAGCCACTGAGTGAATGACTGTGACTGACTCATTTTATTTAATCTGGAATTGTTCTCCTTGGAGCAGAGAAGGTTAAGGGGAGATTTAATAGAGGTGTTCAAAATTATGAGGGGTTTTGATAGAGTAGAGATAAGGGAGAAACCGTTTCCTCTGGCAGATGGGTCAGTAACCAGGGGACACAGATTGAAGATAATTGGCAAAAGAACCAGAGGGGAGATGAAAATATATATTTTTTTACCTAGAGGGTTGTTATGGTCTGGAATGCACTGCCTGAAAGGGTAGTGGAAACATTCAATAACAACTTTCAAAAGTGTTGTTACTTGAAAAGGACAATGGGCCAAATGGCCTTCTTCTGTGCTGTAATTATTCTGTCTGCGGTCAGGACATCGGGAGATAGAAACTCCCTTCTCTTTTCCAATAGCACCGCAGGATCTTTTTAACATCCACCTGAACAGGCACGGGTGGGACCTTGGCTTATAATTAGAAGGACCATCACCTCTGACAATGCAGTCGCTCCCCCAGCACTGCACTGGAGGGTCAGCCTGAACTGTGAGCTCAAAATCGCCAATGTAGGGCTTGAACCCACAATCTCCTGACTTCAACACGAGAGCCAGGCTGTCATACAAATAGAATTTGGAGATGGGAGAGAAAAGAAGCATCAGCTGTTAGCAACGATAGCACTTTCCGCTTGCTGCTTGGTGTTGCTTTTTTTTCTGTGATTAGCGCTGTATAACTCATTGAAGGGTTTCGACAGGATGTAAAACTGTCACAAATGAGGCTTATCATATAACAGGACGCACCGGAAGAAAGCTCCTCGATTAGCAAGGGAAACAGTGTGTGTATATGTGTATGTGTGTTATGGGGTGGTAGGGGTTGCTGGTCAGCATTCTATGCGCTCCAGCAGCAACATTGTTCCTCTTCCTTCAGGAGCAGATCAAGCGACTGACACTAGGGATCAGGCAGCAAAGCATCAGCTCCTAGCCAGCAGGCTCTAGTATCAAAATGTCCTTTTTCCTAATTCATGCCCTGATGCCCTGCACCAAAACCTTCTTTGTGAAGACATCGGGTCTTCCAACAACAACAATAACAAATCACATACACAGCACAGCACCTTTCACGTCGGGAGTAAGTCCCAGGGCATTGGACAGTTAAGGGTTTGCACCCGAGCTGGGGATAGGAAGCTCTCTCGGCCTGGCTCAGTCTGTCTCTCCCCGGATACAAGAGGTCACTTGCTTCATGGCTGTTCACACGGCACTGGTGAGTGCAAATTGGCTGCTGTGTTTCACCCACAAAATACTGTCAATTCATTTCGCAAGATGTCCTGTCAGATGCTATTGGCGTGATCAGGTGCGATGTCAAATTCAGGGCTTTATTATTATTATTATTATCATCCTATCAGAGGTACTATACACAGCTGTGCAGTGGTTGCCTGGTAACCAGGGTATCATAAGACAGTTGCTATCAGTAGACTCAGTGGGACGTCATGCGTCCAGCTGGGAGGGTTCGAGAACTGTCACTTGTCAGCATGTGGATACAGATCAACGCTTCAAAGGGTCCAACAGCACCAGAATCAAATAACTCCCTGCAGACAAGGACTTTACAGTTGCTTCCAGGAAACAACATGTCAGGAATCTGCCAGAGTATCGATTTACACTCTGACCTTCAACGAGAAAGATTCGGGCCTCGCTACAACACAACCACTCCACCAACCCACAGCCGTCCTCCAACAGGCTCACTTAACAAAGATATCGTTTGTTCGCTTTTTGGGTGGAACATTTGTTGATGAACTTCACCACTTGACAATACCACAGGAACCGCCACTGGGGTTATATTATAATGCCTCGCAATCGATCGCCACTCAGTGCTTCTCCAAGGGGATGTGCCTGGCAAGGCAAGGTTGGAATCGAGCCCACCCTCTGTGACGGTCTCCAGTTCAGTTCCTGAGCCAGGCGGGTCCGTGGTATTCCAGGGTTCTCACTGTTGATAACAGCACAGCCCAGCCTGGCTCATTGGTAGGACCTGAAAAGGCAGACCAGTCACTGTGGGCAGACAGTCTTCCCACTCAGCCTGGGAGGGATGTGGAGGGGGGAGAGGGGAGCTCAGGAGCGAAAGATAAGCCTGCAGCAACAACAACAACACACAAGGCTATGCTGAGATGTGCCTTGAACGATGTGGGGGATGGAGCAAGTCAGAGCCATTGCAGAATGGATAACTGCCTGATTTTATGAATCAACTTGACCTAAATATTTTAATAGATCAACTCCCTTCACAACTTTTTCTTTTAACTGTGTCTAGGCCTTTTGTTGTGTAACAAATCGTCCTTTGCTCAAACTGTTCCAAGTCAAGGTCAGCTCTGAGGGTTTTCCCCTAGTTAAGGCTGTGACCTGCAGCCGTTACCCCAACCCTTGCTCCTGGCTGCCCAGACCTTGAGATGCTTGTCATTAGGGTAACATTCCATTTTCACATTTTTAATTCAACTTGATCCAAACCTTAAGAGTCAAACCTTACCCATAGACTGAGGAGGTTGTGGGTTCAAGACCCACATCGGGGACTATTGGAAAAACAAGGGAGTTTCTTCCTTTCTCCTGGTGTCTAACCTCCGGTCTGCTCCACGATCCCCGCCCCACCCGCCCCACCATTGGTGGGTGAGCCTTCAGCCACTCTGCCTCACAACCTCTGGAACTCCATCCCGCAGTCATTCCACCTCGCCCCTTCCCTGGCCTCCTTCGAGTCCCGCCTCAAGACCCTCTTCTTCGACGGTCCTATTGGTCACCTCAAATTCCCCACTTTCCCTCCACCCTCCCTGTCCCAGACCCCAACTCGGGACTGAAACAATGATTGTCCAGCGCCTTAGGACGTCCTCCTGACGTGAAAGGTGCTATACAAGTGTAATTTTGTTGTTGTTGTCTTGACCAACAATCCCCCAGATACAATCGGCCATTGACTTCATGGCCTTTTGTGGGACGTTGCTGTGTGCAAACTGGCTGTTGTGTTAACAACAACAGCAATATTACATTTGAACAGCACGTTTTGTGTCACACACACATAGGTACCGCATCGTAAATTCTGTGAAGCGCGTTTGAGACATTTTGACAACGTGACAAGGCGCTGTGGCATATATCAGGATTGATATTATCATAATAATAAAATATAAAATTACAAAGTCCGGCAGACTACCTGGATACTGTGTCAGTGTTTCCCCGGGTACAACTTAATATTTAATGTCCAAATCATGTGAAATCACAGCCCTGTTTATCTAAAGGAACCTGGTCAATAACGGTGAACATGGAGGAGAATGTTAATCTAACAGAACCTGTGTGAAGTGAAATGAAGAAAAGAAACAACTTGCATTTGTGTAGCTCCTCAGCACATCAGTCCTCGCAGTCTCTCACCAGCTGTCACTGTGGAATGGAGTTGATTGTAGGCAAACGTGGCAGCCATTTACACCAGTGCCCGCCTGGAAGGGAGTACAGAGTCACTGGCTGCACAAACATATCCAGCAAACAACAATTCGACACAGAAACAAACAGGAAAACAGGAGGCAAAATACTGCAGATGCTGGAAATCTGAAATAAAAACAGAAGTCACTGGGAACACTCAGCAGATCATCGAACTGAAATGTTAACTCATTTTCCTGTCTGCACAAAAAGCTGTCTGACCTTCTGAGTGTTCCCAGCGACTTCTGTTTTTACATTAGAGGAAAATAGGAGTTGGACAAAGCCAATCAGCCCACACAGTCTGTTCTTCCAGTTTAATGCATAATGTGCACATAATAATAATCCTTGCATTTGGTATAGTGCTTTTCACATCTTATCGACGTCTCAAATCGCTTCACAGAATATATTGTAAAGTAAATTAACTATATTTGTGGGCAAAACGCGGCAGCCAATTGTGGGCAAAACGCGGCAGAAAGAAGTTTCATCCAGTTAAAAGGAGGCTCGGCATTGATTCTAACAAAATCATTATTAACTCGTCAACTCAGCTGATTACCTCTACAACACTGTCACCCTAAGCTCCCTGCTCCCCGACTCTTCCTTGCACAAGCTCTCCTACACCAGGCAGTGCGACGCCATCACCCTCACCTTCGGCCGACTCCACTGGCTTCCCATCACACAGAGGATAGATTTCAAGATCCTCGTCCTCACCTTTGAATCCCTCCAGAGGTCTCACCTCTACCCAACTAGCTTTCAAATTGTCGAATGAGCAGAGTCCTGTAGCTTAGAGGTTAGAGCACTCATTGTTCAACCCACGGGTTCAATTCTCGGGCAGGGTGAAACCTCATTACGTTTCCTTACTCCACACTCCTGTTTACCGAGCATGAAATCGGAACCTGATTGTTATTTGATTGTTGGTTGATTGGCGGATCACTTTTCCGAAACAAGGCGCTACATCAAATGCAGGGATTATATTGCTTCAATGTACATGTATTTCACTGAATCTCTGGCAACATCCCACCCCCACACTTCCTGCCCCCCAACCCCCCACCTGCTACAGCAAATCACTAACATTAACAACATCAACAAAACCGCCAACCACAACAACCACCACAACATCAGAAGAGAACCTGTTGGATCGATCGCAGATGGTGGGGTGCCTGAGCGGGGGACGTGGAGCAAGCCAGAGACTGCTGAGCGGAGTGAGCGGACAGGTTGATATGGGGTAGCAGATCACAGATGTAGAAAGGAGCAATAAAACCAGGGATAAGTAATTTGTCCTATGAGAAGAGAAGGGAGGAACTGGGACGTTTCCTGCTGGAACAAAGTAGGCTGAGAGGTGACCTGATCGAGGCCTATAAAATGATGAGCTAGTTTGATAGTTAGTAACTGAGTAATAGGGAAGGTTAGGAGAAAAAATGTTAGGTTCTGCCAGGAGCGATGAGTAAAACAGAATCCTTATTAGCTTTCAAGAACTAGAAACTAGATAAACATCTTAAAATGAGTCAGCTATAGAGGTGTGGATTGCTCTAAACTAAAGCCAGCACACACACCCTGGGCTGAATGACCTTCTGGTTCAACACTAAGAACAACAACATCAACAACTTGCATTTATATAGGGCCCTTCAGGCGGGTTTGCATCCCGGAGAACATCAACTAAAAGCAATTTCAAAATTAATAAACAAAAATCCACCACAACTTGAATTTATTAATAATAATAATGATAAAAATCCTTGCATTTGATCCGACACACTTCACAATAGGATGTCTCAAAATGCTTCATAGGATTTACTATAAAGAGCAGTGAATTGTGTTTTGTCAGAGAACGTGTCAGCCAATTTCGGCCCAGCGATGTCTCACAAACAGCGTGAAGTGAGCGACCAATTTTTTTCCCGAGAGATTGTCGGCAGGACATTGGGAGAGAGAAACTCCCTTCTCTTTCCCAATAGCGCCTCGCGATCTTTAACATTCACCTGAACGGGCAACAGACGGGACCTTAGCTTAACGTCTCACCTGAAGGACGGCACCCCTGATAATGCACCGCACGGCCCGGCGCTGCGCTGGAGTGTCAAACTCTGGACATAGAACTTGAACCCACACAGACAGAGAATGCTGCTGACTGAGGCAGGCTGGTACTAGGCACAGCAGCAGGCATGTCACACGCAGTGATGTCTCAAGTAGTCCACACAGATGCTCCCAAAACCACTCGGTCAAGGAGGCCACCCATAAAAGCTTTATGCAGCTTTTCAAGACAGACAGATAATAATAATAACCTTCGCATTTGATATCGCATCTTGTCACGTCTTCGAGACATCTCAAAGGGCTTCACCAGAAGGGAATACTGTAAAGTGAATTGATTATATTTTAGTGGGCGAAACGCGGCAGCTAATTGCGCATAGATTGTAGTGCGCAAAAGGAATAATTTTTTTTTAATTGGGTGTAAAATAAAAAAATATTTGGTCACACAATCTGCAACAAACAGTCATGGATTGAGTGACTAAATTTACTTATTTTTCTTTAAGGGATTATTACTGCTGGAAAAGTTATCCTCCAATCCACTAACAACTGGGTTCCTACTTACTACTAGGTAAACAAAGGTGTCTGGAGTAAGGAAACCAACATTTTGTCCTGCCAAGAATCAAATCATAGACAGAGAAGAATAGACAGAGGGAGAGAGTTCCAGAGGCTTGGAGAAACAATATGTGTGTGAGCGCTTGAGAGTAGAATGGAGAGATGAAGGCGAATGGGGAGAAAATATGACGATACAAACCATGAGAACAAGAGTTACAAAGCAAAAATAAAACTGTTTCAATCCACAGGAAGGTTCACATACATCATAGAACTCCCATTGAAAGGTGAGAAGAAACCTTCTCCTTTCCCAAAGAAATAACAACAACTTGCATTTGCATAGTGCCCTACAACCCACCTTGAAAGTGTGGGAGCACAGCAAGGCCAAATATCACTAAAAGGCACCTGCTCGAACACAGGAACAGCAAACACACACTTTCCTCCCAAACATTGTGGTACCAACACACCAGCACACACACATAGCACACACATACATACAGCACACAAAGAAACAAACACACACCGCCACACACATACAGCACACACACACACAAACAGCATATATGCACCAGCAGACACACATCTCTCTTACACACACAGCAAACACACACAACATACACGCACATCACACCAGCACACTTAGCACATATAGCTACTCAATCCATGGTTTGCGGGACGCCGATGTGCGCAATTGGCTGCCACGTTTCGCCCACAAAATATACACTCAATTCTCTTTGCAGTGTATTCCGTGAAGTGCTTTGAGACGTCTTGAAGACACGATAACAGCAACAAAATTACATTTGGAGATCACCTTTCAAGTCAGGAGGATGTCCCAATGCGCCGAGAAGTCACTATATCAAATATAAGTATTATTATTCCGTCACATGGTGAGTACAGTAGCAGTGAGCTGGGAGACAGCTCCGAAGGGATTAATAACCAATCAGTGTGAAGGCACTGGATTAGAGCCAGAGCTCAAGACAAGGCTATTCTGAATGGCAGCTCACCCCACTGCCTGATGCAGGAGGAAAGTCAATCACACACAATGTTTGTTGCACACAAAACTACACAGACAATCTACAGGAGAATTCTCTGCAATGGTCCCGCCCAACTCAGCACTGCTCAGAGCTCAGTCCCGTTTAACCCAGTTCAGCCCTCAGCATTTCCCAACCCAGCACAGCCTAACCCAGCACAGCCTAACCCATCACTGACTAACCCAGCACAGACCATCACAGCCTACTCCAGCACAGACCATCACAGCCTACTCCAGCACAGACCATCACAGCCTACTCCAGCACAGACCATCACAGCCTACTCCAGCACAGACCATCACAGCCTACTCCAGCACAGACCATCACAGCCTAACCCAGCACAGCCTAACCCAGCACAGACCATCACAGCCTAACCCAGCACAGCCTAACCCAGCACAGACCATCACAGCCTACCCCATCACAGCCTAACCCAGCACAGACCATCACAGCCTACCCCATCACAGCCTAACTCAGCACAGACCATCACAGCCTAACCCATCACAGACCATCACAGCCTACCCCAGCACAGCCTAACCCAGCACAGACCATCACAGCCTACCCCATCACAGCCTAACTCAGCACAGACCATCACAGCCTAACCCATCACAGACCATCACAGCCTACCCCAGCACAGCCTAACCCAGCACAGACCATCACAGCCTACCCCAGCACAGCCTAACCCAGCACAGACCATCACAGCCTACCCCAGCACAGCCTAACCCAGCACAGACCATCACAGCCTACCCCAGCACAGCCCATTACTGCTTAATCCAGGACAGCATTGCCCATTCCAGCAATGCCCAGCCAGTCACAGCCTGACCAGCAGCGAGCGCCCAGCCCTGCAGTAATCCTGGTGACGGGGCGGACCAGCCGAGCTGACCATCGCGGTGAGTTACCTTCTCACACTCGGGGGCTCTTGTCATGATCGATCAGCTGGAAGCGCAGAGACGACCCTCACTCAGCCTCAGCCGCACAGACACAGACACAGACAGAGCCGCTGCCGGTCAGTCACAGGCTGCGGAGGCTGTGTGTGTGTGTGTGGCTTGTCCCTGAGTCACAGCAGCTCAGGCTGCCCGTGTCACCCCCCCCCCCCCCACCCAGAGCCGCAGCCAAGGCGGCGCGGAGACCCGCCCCCCCCCCTCCAATCACAGCCATTGGCTCACTAGCCCTGCCTGTCAACCAGCTCGGCCAATCACAGACCGGCCTGTCGACCACCTCAGCCAATCATAGCGCGGCCGCCTCCTCAACCAATCACAGCACTGCTTATCAGCCACTTCAGCCAATCACAGCCCAGCCTGCTAGGTTAGAATCATAATCATCCTTGCATTTCTTATTAGCGCTTTTTGCATCTTCTAAACAACAAAAAACAACAACAAGATTACATTTGGAGAGCACCTTTCACGTCAGTGGATATCCCCGTCCTAAAGCGCTTCACAGAATACACTGTAAGGTCAACCGACTGTATATTTGTGGGCGAAACGCGGCAGCCAATCGCGCGCGGCAGCGTCCCCACAAACAGCCGTGGATTGAAATGACCAATTCGTTATTGTTTTTAGGTGTGAGGAGTAAGGAAACTTACCCAAGGTTTCGTCCTGACAGGGAATCAAACCCAGGACTCTCGCTGCAGGCAACCGTTTGCACACAGCTACATCCCACAAACAGCCACGAAGTGAGTCAGCGGCTATTTATTCTTATTATTAGCTATATCATGTCGGTCAGGACGTAGGGAGAGAAACAAATTCCCTTCTCTTTTCCGGTAATGTCACAGGCTCTTTAACATCCACCTGAACAGGTGCAGGCGGGAGCAGGGTTTAACATGTGTGGAGGACAGCACATCTAACGGTGCTGCCACCTCTTCCCCCAGCACTGCGCTGAGTGTCAGCCTCGACTGTGAGCCCAAAGTGCCTCGCTTGAGACTCAAATCCACAACCTCCTGACTCAAGGGGCAAGAGGGCACTCGACTGAGATTGAATTTATTAACATTGGCAATTTTGTTTAGGACCCTGACTCTCAAATCATTCAGCCATCACTCCCCGACCTCAGTCTGTTTACAGCACATCATCAGCTCCTCCACCCACACATGAAAAGCAAATCAAACTCAAAAGATAAAAACTGTGTGAGTGTATGATGTCTGTATGTGTGTGTGTGTCTATGTGTGTGTATGTATGTATGTGTGTGTGTATATCATTAAAATCACACATTTTGCACCAAAGGCCAATTCCAGCAACAGCTTCCAAATGCACACTCTGCTTAAGAGTTTCCAAAACAGACTGGAAGTTCCAAAAAATGTCACCTATGCATGTAAATTCCCGCTTTTGGATAGAATTCACACTCTCTCTTCGGAGGGACATAACCGGTTTACCTAATCCCGGAATGTATTAGCCAAGACTTGGGGACCCCAAAGTGTGCGTTGGGGTAACTGTGAAGCCAAACCAACTGAAACTCACAGATTGCCATTGAGTCCTGTGGTGGTAAGCGCATGTGTGAGAGCATGCAAGCGAGAGAATCCCAGGCAGGGCGAACCTTAGGCAAGTTTCTTTACTCCGCACACTTCTGTTTCCTCACAGTAAGCAGCAACCCGGTTGCTCATCGATTGGCAGATTGCTTTTCTCGCGCTACCAATCTCTACAAAAAATATGATAATTTGGTCACTCAATCCATGACTGTTTATGAGACATTGCTGTGTGCAATTGGTGCAATTTCTTTATGCCAGACTAAACTAATGTAAAAGAAGGAATCTCACAATGGGATGGTTGCCGGGTAATACATTCATGTCTTGGGCTGGGAGGCCATTTTTATTTGTTCCACAAAATACACAGTCACAATACTTTACACTATATTCTGTGAAGCACTTTGAGATGTCTCAACGATGTGCTAAGGCACTACTGTATATCAAACGCAATGATTATTGTAATTATTATTTCAGACAGTGATTTTGCAAGCTTTCCTGCTGTTTGTCCAGCTAGGACTACCCTACTTGTCAAGTCTTTGGTTTGCAAAGTTAACAGCTGTTGAGTGGGGTAAGCAGTCACCGCTCAAGCGCCACACTTCCAACTAGTGGAACCACCGCTCAATGGGAAGGGACATGTGGCCAAACTGTGGGCAGGAAGATGATGGCAATGCTCTCCCACATTTCCTGCTGAGCGGTGTTGCCCATTAGTAAGATGCCATACATCTAGTGCGGGCTCATACACACAAAGTTGGATGACTATCCTCTCGAAAGGAAGGTAAACATGAGCTGAGCAGGCTCCAAGGTGACATGCTTGGTGGTGGAATGTCGGAATCGACCCCGCCCTCTGTGCTGTTCTCGAGTCCGATTCCTGAGCCAGGCGGGTCCTCAGTTACCCCAACACTGGAGTCCTGCCAACCTGTACAGTACATGAAATCCTCTTCAGAATTAGATGACCAGAAGTATGTACCTCCAGGGAATGAGTGCTCATTCCATTCTGGGCACTGAAATATCCTTGTGTGCATGACAGGCATAGAATTATCAGCCTGTTTTGGATACACTTAAGCACGGTGATGTGGTTCCGTGTGGGTCAGACACCCGGCTGACAAAAAAATAGCACGTGATTTAAGAGATGTTCAAGTTTGCTATCATCTAGTTTTGTCCAGCTGGGTTGTCTGAACACTTAGAAACCCATCATGGTGCTTAACAGTCTCCAAACCAACCGGAGATTTTGATGTATCTCACCTACAAATGGAAATACCAGAGACAGATTGTTGGAATGCAATGCGCACTCTGTCCCTGGAGGAACACATCCTGCTTACCTAATTCCGGAAAGTATTAGGCGCAGGTTGACAAGAGACAAGGCTTGGGGAGCCCAGATTGTACGTTGTAGTAACTGCTGGAGTCTAACCAGCTAAAACTAAGTAGCTTGGCATTGATATTGTTGTCTGGTAAGTTTTGAACAACAACAACTTTGATTTATATATCGTCCTCCACGCCAGACGGCGTTTCAGAGCACTTTTCCTGCTGTTTGTCCAGTTAAGATCACCCTAGAACAACAACAAAAATAAAATTATATTTATAGAGCGCCTTTCACGTCGGGAGGACGTCCCAGGATGCTGAACAGTTAGGTCGGGACCCGAGCAGTGGGGGAGGGCTCGGGGTAGGGGCAGGGGGACGGAGAGTAGGAAAGGGGGGAGAGTTAGGAGGGGAGCAGAAGGCACGGTTGAAGAGGAAGATCTTGAGACCGGCCTTGAAGGAGGAAAGGGAGGAAGCGAGGCGATGGGATTGTGGGATATTTATCCCACATGAGCACTACCCTACCTGTTAGGGCTTTGGCTTGGAGGATTTACAGGAGCTGAGTGGATGACTGGCCTCCAGTGATTGGTCTGCCCTTTCAGGTCCTGCCAATCAGCCAGGCTGGGCTTTGCTGTCATCCGCAATGCCCTGGAGTACAGTGGACCCACATGGCCAGGAACCGGCCTAGAGACCATCTCAGAGGTCTGGCTCGATTCCAACATTCCGTTGTCAAACATGTCACATTGGAGCCTGTTCAGCTACGAGGAGCTGTAATTCTGTTGTTATAAAATGAGCACCGTCTCTAATCTCATTGTAAATGGATTTAAAATCTTACCATCGGGTGTGTGTAGAGGAAATGAATTTCAGATTGAATACACTGTGGGTCTTTGTTTCATAAATCCAAATGATAATAATAAACCTTACATTTGATAAGTTGCCTTATTTCATCATGGAAACTCGCCAAAATACTTCACAGGATTTTACTCCACACAGGCGCTTATGAATTTATACACAAATGCAGCAGCCAATTTATGCACAGGGACATCCCACAAAGAACCATGTGGTGAGTGACCGATTTTATCTGGTGGATTGCTGGCCAGATCACCAGGATAGAGAAACTTCCAACAGCGCCGTGGGATCTTTCCCACCCACCAGAACATGCGCAAACAAGGCTTCGGTTTAACGCCTCATCTGAAGGACAGTGACTGTGACAATGCAATGCTCTCGCCAGCACTACACTGGAGTGTCAGCCTGGTTATATGGATTCCAAGTCCTGATGTTGGGCTCAAACCCACAACTCTCTGACACAGAGGAGAACATGCTACCAACTGAGCTACACTCACACACACAGTGACTGAGCCAGGGTGGCACACAGTGACTAAGCCAGGTTGACACACACTCACAGTAACTGAGCCAGGTTGACACACACTCACAGTGACTGAGCCAGGTTCACACACACGCACACACATAGGGACTGAGCTAGGTTCACACACGCACACACACACACACAGTGACTGAGCCAGACTGACACTCACAGGGACTGAGCCAGGCTGACCCACACACAGTGACTGAGCCAGGCTGACACACACACACAATGACTGAGCCAGGCTGACACACACACTGTGACTGAGCCAGGCTGACAAATCATAGGGAGGATAAAGGCAGAAGCCAATCAGATACAGAAATCCCCTGCAAATGATGTTTTCAATTCAATATAAAATAAAGGAAAACATAAAAATCGCACAAACTGGACAAAAAACCCACAAAAATAAATGGTGAGGTTTAATTAACAACAATTACCACACCAGCACTAGGTGGTGGTCTCTGTCTCAGGTGCTGATATTGTGTGGAGGAAGATGTGGAATGAAATCTCCTTTTGCTATTCTCTGAAATCTTTAACGTGGCTTTGAAATCCACCCACTCAACTGGATGAATATCCAAGCGAAAAGCACTAATCTCCAGAGACCCCATTCCTTTTAATAAAATACGCAATCTCCTCTGCAAAATGGGGAGAGAGGCTGGCGTGATCAATGATGGCTTTGGAGCTGTGTGAGCGCAACGGTGCTGCCTGTGAGAATCGGCCCAGCAAAATGCCACGGGAAGTCTCCTTCATGAGCACACAATAATAATAATAATAATCCTTACGTTTCATACAGGGTTACACTAGCATCACGCTCATAATGTTACTATACATTGACTCTACATCCAATTTGTACACAAAAATGTCTCAAAAACAGTGCAGGATTATTTCTTTTTATTTGGGGGGGGGGGGGGATTGTCGGCCAGGACACCGGGAAAGAGAAACTCCCTTCTCTTTTCCTACACTGCCACGGGATCTTTAACATCCACCCATACAGGCACAGACAGGACCTCAGATTAACATCTGATCTGAAGGTCAGCCTGGATTGTGAGCTCAAACTCTCAACGTGGGGCTTGAACCCACAACCTTCTGATTCAACTGAGTCAGGCTAACTGACACACAAGACTTTGGTTTCAAATAGAATAATAGAATCCTACACAGAAGGAGGCCATTGGATCCATCAAGTCCCATTTGCCCACTCTTTCCCCATAGCCCTGCACATTTTTGTCCATATTAAATACCTATCTAATTCCGTTTATGAAAGTTTTTGTTGAATTTGCTTCCACCAGCCTGTCAGCAGTCCATTCCAGACCACAACAATTCGGTTACGTTCGGTTTTTAGGGAAAACATTAATCTCCACATCTTGGGGTTTGTAACGTCTGACGTCTGGACTCTGCCCAGTGAGTGTGCATTTCTTGATCAGGGAAGCCACAGAAATAACAGGAACAAGCCACATTCTGCCACATGTTGATATATTAGTAACAGTCAATAGGGTGCAAATGGAAAGGATCTCAGGGAAGCCAAGTGCAACACAAATTTCCATTTATATAGCACCTTTCACATCACAAGGATATCTCCAAACCTGGAAATTAGCATGATAAAAGGAAGCTGTATAATCTTAGAGGAGAATGTAACTTATTATTTTCAGTGATGAATGCATGCACTCGGGGTTGTACAGTGCTGTGGGTGTTGGGAAGGGGAGGGGAAGAGGTCAAGGCATTGCACATGTTTGAAAAAATTACATCTGTATGACGTCCAAAGGCTCTGTGAGCAGTCAGTGTTTCAGACCCGAGCTGGTGGTCAGGATTGGGGTGCTCACAGGGTAAGGAGGTTGATCGAAAGTATGGTTGAAGAGGAAGGTCTTGAGATGGGTCTTGAAGGAGACAAGAGAGGGGGCGAGTCAGAGGGACTGCTTGGTGGAGTTCCAGAGGGTGGGTGGGCAGAGAGGCTGAAGGCCCTCCCACTGATGGTGGGGCAGGCAAAGCATGGGACGTGAAGCAGACCGGAGACCACTGAGTGGAGAGAGTGGGCAGATTGGAACGGGGTTATGAGGATGCAGAGGTAGGGGGGAGCGATTCCATGGAGGGCTTTGAAGGTAAAGATCAGGATCTTTAATTGTATTCTCTGTGTGATGGGAAGCCAGTGGAGGCGAGCGAGGATGGAGGTGATAGTGTCATGGAGCCTGGTGCATGAGATACCACAGGCTGCAGAGTTCTGGATGATCTGCAGTCCTTGGAGGAAGGAGTTGGGAAGGCTGACAAGAAGGAGTTTGCATAGTTAGGTTTGGATGTTATGAATGTATATACGAGGATTTGGGGGCAGCCTTTGTGTAAGACAGTGGCGGAACCGGGCAATGTTGAGGAGGTGGGGGAAGGTCCTGGCAAGTATGTGGGTAAGAAAGGATAATGAAGAGTCAAACAAGATGCCAAAGTTCCAGTTTGGCTTTGTGAGATGGAGTGTGCATCCTTGAATGGTTATGCTGTCACCACTTGAGGTGCGGAGGCGCTGACCAGACCAATCAGGAGGGCCTCTGTCTTGTTGACTTTCAACTGAAGAAAGTTAACTCTTATCCAGGACTTGATTGCTGACCTGCTGTCCTGACAAACATCCTGTCAGGACAGCAGTAGTCCTGGAAGTCAAGGGTGGAGGCAGAGAGATAGAGATGGGTGTTAACTGCATACATGTGGCAGTTGACCTCATGTTTGCAGATGATGTCACCAAGGAGGAACATACAGATATTGAAGAGGAGGAGACAGGGACAGGACCCTGAGGACCACTACACATGATGCTGGGGCTAAAGGAGAAACCATTTGTGGAGATGAAGTGGAGATGGTGTGAGAGGTAGGATCTGAACCATTCAAGGATAGCACTATGAAGGCTGAAGTGAAAGGAGAGGTAGTAGATGAGGATAGAGTGGTCAGTAGTATCAAAGGCAGCAGAGAGGTCAAGGAGGATGAGGAGCAGAGGGAGCCCTGGTCACAGATGGACAGAATGTAATTTGTCACTTTGACCAGAACTATTTCTGTCTTGTTGGCGGCACAAAAAGCCAATTGAATGGGTTCGTGAAAGGAGCGGTAGGAGCCAAGCTGTGAAGCAACAACTTGTTCCAGAATCTTGGAAAGGAAAGGGAGGTCGGAGATGGGGGTGGGAATTTAAAGGGGTGGGAATGGTGCCTTTGGACAGGGAGAGGTTTATGATATCTAGGAATAGAGGGGCAAGGAGGTGTAGCTGGGAGGTAGGGGCATTGCTGTACCAGGATGTGAGGGGGAGATGGGTAGGGGGTAGTAGGTAGAAGTGCAGGGGTAGTTGAGCAGATCTCCTTGTCTTTGGGTTTTGAGGAAGTCCAGCATCACCTCGCAGTTGGCATTGGAGGTTAGGATGAGCGAGGCCTAAGAGGGTGGGAAGAGGAGCTGATTGGTGATGGTGAATAGGAGCCTGGGTTTGTCCTTGGCCTCCAAGATTGTCTTGGAATAGAATGACAATTTAGCGGAGGCGAGAGGGGAGATTTGACAAGTTCCAGCCAGTTAAGAACCAAATGTGGGCTGGGTTCGGAATAGGCCCAAGGTGTGCTTGTTTGAGTAGGCTTATAATAATACATCATAATAATAATCCTTGCATTTGATTTAGCGTTTTTCACGTCTTCACAGAATATAATGTAAAATTAATTTACTGTACATTTGTGGGTGGAACGCGGCAGATAATTCCACAATCATGTGGATTGCAATGTACCACAAACAGTCGTGGGTTGAGTGACCAAAGTATTCTAGTTTTGTTTCTTCAAAGATTATTATCCTCGGAAAAGGGATCCTCCAATGACTAACAACCAGGTTCCTACTGACCACTAGGTAAACCAAGACGTGTGGAGTAAGGAAACTTGGCCAACATTTCACCCTGCCAGGAATAGAACCCAGGTCTCTCGCTTGGGAGGCGAGTGTTCTCATCACTGAGTTTCAGGACTACATACTGTACCTGGAATGTAAAAAGTATGAGGTCTTTCATTTGGATAAGAGAGGTACGAGGCGTATGCTTTTGATTTTAATGCTTTGGACCGTGACAAGTTCATATAATGAATGATAATTGGAAACATTGATATGAAACAAATCTCTGAAAGTGTGCCACGTATTTTTTGCGGGGCGAATGCTCCAACTACCTGAGCTACAGGACATAATGTAATGTATTTAACTGCGATCAAGACTCAAACAGTGTAGCACACCAGTGCTCTGTGTATTTATTACAACCAGGAATCTGCAAGGGTTTGAGGGTGAAACAAAAAGGATTGCTCTTTCAAAGAGCAGCATGAACACAATGGGCCGATTGCCCATTCCTCTAGCAAACAGGTAATGGGTGGGTGGGGGTAGAGGTCACTGGATTACATCTGGCAATTGCATAGTTACTGAGCACATATCAAGGACTCCAGCTTGGAGGACTCCAGGCCTGTTCTCACTCACAGTTAATAAGCGGCTAAATAAACAGCATGTGATTACACTGTGAGAGCTGGCGCACAATGGAGATTCAATAACCTTTTTCATAATTCAATACTAGTCTTTTTCTGAAGGCCAATAACTGTTGAGGCTGATGTTTTCCTGGTTTTGTAGCTGTAACGAGATGCTCCTGTCTCCAGGTCAAAACCACCTGGTCAATCATGCTTTGTCTGGGAAGCAGCGATATGATCATCAAACATGATGATCGGTTCGATTTAAGACGCTTCTACCTCTGATCTCAACTGGACCATTCCGCTTTCCCCCCACAATACAGAGTCACAAGCTCTTTATAAATCGCTCCCAGTGTCCTGGATTCAACTCCCTCACCTCCCATTCGACCCAGGTCCTACTGTTCAGATGCACATTCCTCTCCTATGCACTCATCAAAGAATCTCTAATTTTCAAAATCGATGAGGCGAATAACTATCTGCACAACTTGCTTCCATTTAATTCACCCTGTGCTGGGTCATCGAGAGACATCTCAAAGAAGTGGTAAGGCGCTACATCAAATGCAAGGAACTATTATTATCAATACCAGTGAAATTGATATGTTGAACTTGTGTTTTCTAAAATATTTGTTCCACTTATCGGTGTCATCAAATGTTAAACCGAGATCCCATCAGTGCCTGCTCAGATGGATGCTAAAGATCCCTTGGCACTGTTGGAAAAGAGAAGGAAGTTTCTCTACCCCGGTCTACTGGCCGAAACAAACCCCGAAATAAAACTGATCACTCACTCCATAGCTGATTCTAGGACACTACAGTGTGCAAACTGGCTGCTGCTTTCATCTCCAAAATATACTGCACTTAGCACTGGTAAATTTTGAGTTGTTGTAAGCATGATATCAAACGCAAGGATACAGCACGTACAAAACAATCACACTATACAGTAAATTCTGTGAAGTATTTTGAGATGTCCTCCTGGTGTGAAAAATGCCAAATCTAACAGAAAAAAAGATTCTTTTTTTCTGTTAGACACTAGGTATATATTTGGGGTGAGTGAGAGAGGGAAGGAAGGAAGGACGCGGAGGGCTGAGTTTTGAACAAAATTTTCCTAGGAAACTTGAGAAATGTGTGAGAGCGGTGAGTTAATACTCTGACCTTCATAAATGTATACAGAACAAAGTAAGGCCCGCAGAGACAACTTTCTACTGTAAAACCCAAAAAGGCCATTTTAAGCAGTAATGTTACAGCGAAAAACCTTGTAAAATTAACTTATTTATCACAGAACTGGTTAGATCAGGTATGGTGGAAAGGGTATTGTGTTATTAACAGCTGTACATGGGAAATATAAGGTTGCAATACTTATATTTAACACACAGCATTCCATATCAAATAAATGTCTGAATGGCATTTGATTGCTTCCCTATCTCTTCGATAAATGTTAAGTTTGTATGGATTGGTTGGTTAAGTTGTATATTTGTGACTTTGAGTTCACAGTCCAGGTTGAAGCTCCAGTGCAGTGCTGGGGGGAGCGCCGCATTGTCAGAGGTGATGACCCTTAAATGAGACGTTAAACCGAGCTCCCGTCTGTGCCTGTTCACGTGGATGTTAAAGATCCTGTGGCGCTATCGGAAAGGAGATGGCAGTTTCTCTCTCCTGATGTTCTGAATGACAATCCCTCAAATACAATCATTCACCTCATGGCTGTTTCTGCTTTGTGCAAATTGTCTGTTGCATTCATCTTCAAAAGCAGTCACTAAACTTTACAGTAAAATCCTGTGAAACTATATCAATTGCATTTATCATCACCATCATCCTTTTCACATGAGATCAATTCCGCATCACTACCCTTCCAGGGCAAACTCCATTTTCTCCCACCCTCGGAGTGAACTATTTTAATTAGTGGGATTAAAAATATGTGACATAAGGGAATGGAGGGCAGTGTAATTAGCTATTGTACGAGCAGTTCATTAAGTAACAGAGAGAGGAGGGAGAGGACAATTGGGGGTTGGTTTGTTGCCAGACCCCAGGTATGAGCTTCACAGTTTCCTTTGTACTACTCAGTACCCTGATCACACTAATTCCCGCCAGGTCCACTGGCACCCTATCACACACACTAAACTCTGTACCCCCATCACACCAGTCCCAGCCAAGCCTACTGGCACCCTATCACACACACTAATTTATATACCCCCATCACACCAGTCCCAGCCAGGCTCCATAGGCTCCCTATCACCAAGTGGATCTATTTCAAGATCCTCACATTCGTTCTCAAATCCAATCGTGCCTTGGCACCTCCTTATCACTCCAATCTGCTTACACCCAAACCCACAGCCTGCGTTCTCCGCTCGATTAGCTCCAGCCTTCTGCATGTTCTTTGAAGCCTCCGTTTCACCTTTGGTGACCACTCTTTCAGCCACTATTCTCCAAAACTCTGGAACATTCTTCCTCTGTCCCTCTGCCTTGCCCCTTTCTTCCCATCTTCAGGTCATGCATGAAGATCTTCCTTTTCTACCGTGCTTACGGTCATTTCCCCCTCCCCCGGCTTGGGGTCATGCTCCGCCACTGTCAAACGCTTTGAGACGCTATTTGCTGAAGGGCACTATATAAAAATGCAAGTTGTTATTGTTGTTTCATTGCTTCATGAAAGTAGAGGGAGCACAGTAAACGTGACAGCTAAAACATAGCACAGCCCATCACTAACACAGAAATCACACACACAGTGTGGCTGGGACAGCCTGTCACTAACAGTCACATATAATTTTGTGCGCATTTGGCTGCTGCATTTTGCCCACAAAACATAGTCATTCATTTTATGGTATATTCTGTAATGCACTTTAACCTGTCTCAAAGATGTGATAAAGTACTTTATCAAATGCAAGGATTATTATTATTGATACACTCGCCCCTGACTGATTGAAGTGGGAATCATTTCTCCCACCTACTTAACTCCCACCGAACAAAACACATTATTTTATAGGCCTCGATCAGGTTTCTCCTCAGCCTCCTGTGCTCCAGTGACTCAGTCCCGCCAGCATCTGTTCACAGGTAGACTAGCCCAGGGTCTCATCCTAGTAAATCTTCTCTCATTTTTTCTGTGGCCCTGATATCTTCCTAAAGTGGGGGATTGAACACTGCCCCCTAATCTTAGCCTGAACCTAACCTGGATCTTTGTTGCCACCCCACCTCACAACCATACTGACAGGCTCAGTCACTCATACTCTCATTCATACTCTTGCCTTTGAGACAGCAGGATGTGGGGTCAAGCCCCACATTTGCGACTTTGAGCTTACAGTGCAGGTTGAGGCTCCAGTGGAGCGCTGCATTGTCAGACGTGACATTCCTTCGGGTGAGATATTAAACCGAGTATCCTGTTCAGGTGGTCAATAAAGAACCCGAGTGCTATTAGAAAAGAGACGGGAGTTTCTCTCTTCCAATGTCCCGGCGAACAAACCCATTGATCCAGCGCCTTGGGACGTCCTCCCGATATGAAAAGCGCTCTATAAATGTAATCTTGTTGTTATTGTTGATGTAATCACTCACTCCAAGACTGCGCACAGTTACCTGTGCCACATTTGCCACCAAACACAGACACAGTGTACCCACACTTCACGAATAAATCCTGTGCTGCACTTTTGAGTCATCTCAAAGATTATTATAATCTTCCGCTCTGAGGTGAGATTGTGAACGACTGAGACAGGCTGACACATGAATACTGTATTAAATTTAGGTAAACTGCAAGCATTCATACTATTTTGGTGTCAACAATAACATCCAATTACATTTATGTCGCACCTTTAGATAGCCGAGTCAGTGTGTATCACGTTAATTACGCTATGTGTAAGCTGTTTTCCATTTTTTTCCCTCTTTATCCTGTTAATTGGATTACTTTGATTTGATATTAGTGCTGCCTGATTGTTACAACATCCTCATTTCATAGGTTAATACTTTAACCCAATTAACGTGAAACAAAATGACAAAAAGTGAACCAACCTAAATATAAAGCAATCTGCTACTTATAGCAAATGGGAGGGGATCAAATTCAGGATCAATCAGTCTTGTAACGAGATCTCTGTAATGCCATGTGTTTCAATGCAAATAAATTAGATAATCTAATAATCATAAAAGGGCTGAGATCAGTTACAGGTCACTTACTGATCTCACTCTGTGTGAACCTTTGCCTACAAAACACACAGTCGCTACACTTTGCAACGAATGCTGCGAAGCACTTATGGTCAACTCTCCTGTCCCTCTCCCCTGGCTCGGTGTCAAACTTCGGCACTGTAACGCGCTCTGGAACACTATACCGCACTTACAACAAAATTACACTTGTATAGCTTCTTTCACGTCAGGAGTACGCCCCAAGGAGCTGGGAGGTATATGAACATAAGTTGTTTTTGTTGATGTCCTGGTCAACAATCCCCCAGGTCATTCACTTTGTGGTTGTTTGCGGGACATTGCAAGGATTATCATCATAGCTATGTGCAAATTGCCGGCTGGATTCACATACAAACACATCTTACAGTGAAGCACTTTAAGACATCCTGCTGAGGTGAAAGCAACTGTAACAAATGCAAAGATTGTTATAATTGTTATTATAAATAATGTAACCTGTTGTAGCTTGTAACTACAGTATTGCATTTATATTCAACAGCTGCTGCAGTTGATAATTCTAACTTCTCACACAGAATATCATGGTACGTAGTGTTCATGCTAATTCCATCAGTGTCTCGTTCAAAAATTCATTAAAATCTTCCTTCCCTGGCTCCAGCATAGGACCCTGTGGGTTTTCAAACTTTCATTCACAAATTACAGCCACTTACACAGACTGCCTGATTGTTTAGTCAAACCTATTCCTAAAGTGCAGATTGAACAGTCACTTCACGTGGCAGTGATAGCTTAACCCGCTGTGCAATAGCCTTTGAGACCACGAAGGCAGGACAGGAGTTTTAACAACTGGCTCTTCTAACATCTGATAATATAGCTGTAATCAGCTCCTGAATTCTCTTCCCCACCTCCCCCTGGCCCTCCCTTTTCTCCTTCCCATCCCTCTGCAGCCAAACCTGTACATGTGAAACCCTCTGAGATGCTCACAAACCCTGGTACCTACCATCCACCTGGCTTAGACTCGTGCTTCCCAGATGCCGAACAACCAACTGGTGACTATCCTCCTTGGAGGGGGAGGCAAGCGGGGTCCTCTGGGAGCGGAGCTGGCTAAGGTGACATGCCTGGCAATGTCAGAATCGAGCCAGCCCTCTGTGAAGGCATCTCGACCAGTTCCTGAGCCAGGAAAGTCCACAGTATTCCAGGGGCACTGTTGATGACATCGTCAGGACCTGGAAGGTCAGACCAGTCAATGCAGGCAGGGAATCTCCTACTTAGCTCCTGTTAAACCTGCAAGTCAAATCTCTAACTGAGAGGGTGGTCCTAGCTGGACCAGCAGTGGGAAACCTTGCCAAACAGCAATATCGATGACAAACTATTTTGTTTTAACTGGTTAGACTCTAGTAATTACCCCGAACACACAATCTGGGGTCCCCCAAGCCTTAGCTCTTGCCAACCTGCGCCTAATATTTTCAGGAATTAGGTAAGCAGGATGCATCTTGCAATGTCCTCCCAATGTGACAGTGTTGTATAAATGAGCATTGTTAGCGTAAACTGGTACAAAGCAATCTCTTAACATCAGGGAACCAGCCTGTCTGTTGAGCTTTGGTGCTTTGTGACCATCAAATGTTTTAGAACTCTACAAATATCTCCAGACCTGAAATATCTCCAGATTTGACCAACTTCCTGCTTGCCGGACTCCTGAGCCCCTCACTCCACAAGCTGCAGACTATCCAGAACTCTGCAGCTGTGCCACTATGCCCCGAGACTCTGGAACTCCCTTCCTCACTCCCTTCGCCTTGACCCCTCCTTTCCTATTTTCAGGTCATGCCTAAAGACTTTTCTTTTCAACCGCGCTTTTGGTCATCTTTTTCTCCCTGCCCCCCTGGCTCGCCCCGGGATCCGTTATTGTGAAGCGTTCTGAGATGCCGTCCGGTGTGGAGGGCGCTATATAAATCCAAGTTTTTGTTGTTATTGTACTTTGGGTATCTTTCACGTCTAATCATATCAGAAGGATGTCTCAAGGCACGTCACAGGTTTTACCATAAAGTGATGTATGTATGTTTTGCAGGCAAATACAGCAGCCAACTTGCACACAGGAACGTCCCACAAACAACCATGGAGTGAGTGTGATCAACTGTATCCAGGAGATTGTTGGCCAGGACACAGGGAGAAGGAAACTCTCTTCTCTGTCTTTTCCACTGAAATTGAGAAATTATAGTTTTCAGCAGATAAACTGCAAAAATGATGAACAAACAGACCTGGAAAATCTGTAGATTAAGTACTAACTCTGTATAGTGCAGTGTTAATCCTTAAATGGTGTTTCTGGCAAGGATAGAAGCACAAGCCTGTCGAGGATCAGAAAAGACCAATATAATAATTCTTACATTTGACACAACACATTATCACATCATCAAAATGTCTCAAAGCGCTTTACAGGATTTACTGAAAAGTATGATGTATTCCATCGGTGAATGCAGCAACCAGTTTGCACACAGCAATGTCTCACAAACAACCATGAGATGGATTGTTGGCCAGGACACTTGCGAGAGGAAAACTCCCTCGCTTTTCCAATAGCCTGTTCATCTAAACAGGCATCTGGATCTCATCTGAAGGACAATGCACTGGAGCTTCAGCCTGGACTGTCAGCTCAAAGACCCCGACGTGGGCTTGAACCCACAACCTCGTGACTCAGATCTAAAAGTCTGCCTTGAGTTGAAGGATATCCTTCAAGATACATGCTTGAAATGAACAACGTGTTTGTCAAAGTACCAGATGCAGAAACATGTCTCATCTGAAGCTTCCTTGGCAGCAGTTACCTGGCTGGCTGTGTATCTAATGAGATCAAGCAGTAAAGGATACATTGCATAAGGAGCAGGTGACTGTGGCGACATTGTGTAAATACATCTAATGTTAGCTTTTAATGAGTTCCTGTCATTTCACATTACATTCATGAAACCTTTACACTTATTCCCACCTATTTGACTCCCGCAGAATTTATTTTAAAGTCTTATTTTCTCAAGGGTTCAAAAAATTGATATAAAAGTTTCACATATTAATAGCTAGGTTTCTGTAATAATCTGTGAGGAAGATTTCATCCACCGAATCTCCAGTGAGAGGCATTTCAAGGTTAAGATCAGTAGGCTAATTGAAAGCATTAGCCTGCGTTACTCCAGAAACTTTTTTTTATGTGAACCAATTGTGAAAAGTGAAATTGACAATTATGAAAATTGGGTGTGAGGAGGCTGAATCAATCAGGTTGGATTGCTGTAAAAAAGCTAAAGCTGGTCTAAGCATAATCATAAGACTGACATTGAATCCAACGCCTCTTACATCAGGAGGACGTTTCAAAGCACTTCACAGGATTCACTCCAAAAGTCTTTCATAGATGAATGCACAGACAATTTCCGCACAGCAAAGACACAAAGTGATTGACCAATTTTATTTGGGGAATTGTTGGTGAGGACAGCAGGAGAGTGAAATGCCCTTCTCTTTTCACATTGTACAGCGGCGGGATCCTCAATCTCCATCTGAACAGGCACAGATGGGACCTTGAATTAAAATCTCATCTCTGGACAGCACCCCCGACAATGCAGTGCACCACAACACTGGAGTGCAGTCGCCTAGATTCTAACGTGAGAGAATACTACTGACTGAGCCGGGCTGACGGTCTGGTTAAGATTTAGTTCAGATGAGGGCATAGCCTTTATCTCACGCAAAATTAGCATAAAACTGTGCTGGGCAAAATAGCCTTGAATGCCACTCCCACAGTAATACATTGATCACACAAACAGCAGGACTTTCCCAGGAGGTTGCTGATTCATTTCGGGAAAATCAGAGGAAATATTAACAACTAATGCTTTTTGGTCATCGAGTGTTTGATACAAGTGGAAATCTATCACGATGATCAGCCAGATGTCTGACACAAAGTAGAAACCTCTCACCATCTACACACCAGGGGAGCGCTGCACTGTTGGAGATGTTAAACCCAGGCCTGTCTGCGCCTGTTTAGATAGATGTTAAAGCTCCCATGGGTCTATTGGAAAAGAGAAGGGAGTTTCTCTCTCCCAGTGTCCTAGCCAGTCACACTTCAAGGGCCATTGCTATACACAAATTGGGTTTCAGACTCAAATACACAAGCACTACATTCTACATCAACCCTTTGCAAAGTACATTGAGATATTTTCAATGTTATTGGCACTGTGTCAAATTAAAGGATTTATATTTATTATTATTATGATGATGATGATATTTCACTGTAAAGTTTATAGTGTTAGTCAAACTCTCACCATACTAATTTCCAGGTGATCCTCCCTTCCTATTTATCATGTCTAAAGATCACTAAATCCCCAAAGAAATGACACAGTATGTTGCAGCATGCAAACAGGGCATTCACCCAATACAGTACTCTGTATCTATACAGCAAAGGATCCCGGTTGCTCTCATTCTCCTCTCCCACACTCCTTTCTCGTCACTCACACCCCTCCATTACCCTCTCCCACACCTACCTATTACCCTCTCCCATACCCCACACCCCTCTATTCCCCTCTCCCATATCAGACAGAATATGAGATCTGATACAGGCCTGGAAACTGCACTTCTGACTTCTGAGGCGAGTGGTCCCAGCTGGGCCAGGCTGACGTCAGGGTATCACTGGACCAGTATCATTCCATTCAAATTACTTGGAAAATCTCAGAAAAATGTTTATTTTAGAAATAAGCAGGCGACCTTTGATGGAAGTCTTGAGTGTATTTATTTTGCTACGAGAGTGCTTTAGAATGTATCTAAATGAGACATTATGTTAGTCAGAGACACTGAAGAGCTCTCTCTCTCTCTCCAGCTGAGTTACTATAAAGGAGTCAACATTCCAGCTTCAAATATTTTCACTTTCTATCTAAACAAACAGTCCTTAATCATTGCAGGTGGATAATAATGATGAGAATAATAATAATAATCCTTGCATTTGATATAGTGTTTTTCATGTTTTTTTAGACGTCTCAAAGCGCTTCGCAGAATATACTGTAAAGTGAATTGACCTTATATTTGTGGGCAAAACATGGCAGCCAATTACAGCAGTGTCCCACAAACAGTTGTGGATTGAAATGACCTTTTTGTATTTTTTTTAGTGATTATTAGGAATTATTATTAGGCATGTGGCTTCCTCCCTTTCCTCCTTCAAAGCCGGTCTCAAATTCTTCCTTTTGAAAACAGAGAGTAGGGATAAACGGGTCATTCTCGAATTGGCAGGATGTGACTAGTGGAGTGCCACAAGGATCAGTGCTTGTGCCTCAGCTATTTACAATTTATATCAATGATCTAGACGAGGACATTGAATGTAACATATCTAAATTCGCGGATGACACTAAACTAGGTGGGAGAGTAAGCTCTAAGGATGATGCAAAAAGATTGCAACGGGATATAGATAGGCTAGGGGAGTGGGCAAGCAGGTGGCAGATGGAATTCAATGCCGGGAAGTGTGAAGTTATTACCTAGGTAGCAAAAATAGAAAAACAGATTATTTTCTAGAGGAGGAGAGATTAGATAGTGATAGTTTTAGTGCTAGTGTTCAGAGGGATTTGGGTGTCCTTGTACACCGGTCGCAAAAGGTTAGTTTGCAGGTACAGCAAGCAACCAAGAAGGAGAACGACATGTTAGCATTCATTGCAAAAGTTTTAGAGTACAAGAGCAGGAAAGTCTTGCTGCAACTGTATAGGGCCTTGGTGAGACCGCACCTAGAGTATTGTGTGCAGTTTTGGTCTCCTTATTTAAAAAAGGACATACTTGCCTTAGAGTTGGTGCAGCGTAGATTCACGAAGTTAGTTCCTGGGATAAGGGGACTAACCTACGAGGATAGGTTGAATAAACTAGGGCTGTATTCTCTAGAGTACAGAAGAATTAGGGGGGATCTTATTGAAACATATAAGTTTCTTAAAGGGCTGGATAAAGTAGAAAATGAGGGACAGCTTCCCCTGGTAGGAGAATCTATAACCAGGGGTCACAGTCTTAAAATTAAGGGTCAGCTTTTTAGAACAGAGTTGAGGAAACATTTCTTCAAAGGGTAGTGAATTTATGGAATTCACTACCCCAGAAGGCTGTTGATGCTCAGTCCTTGAACATTTTCAAGGCTGAGACTGATAGATTTTTTAAAAATAAAGGGATTAGGGGATATGGGGATAGGGCAGGTAATTAGAGTTAGGTCAGAAGATCAACCATGATCTTATCGAATGGCGGGGCAGGCTCGAGGGGCCAAATGGCCTACTCCTGCTCCTAATTCTTATGTTCTCTTCGGCCGTGCCTTCTGCTGTCCTCCTAATGCTTCCCCCTGCCCCGATGCTTCCCCCCTGCTCGGGTCCCTACCTGACTTTTCAGCGCCTTGAGATGTCCTCCTGACATGAAAGGCGCTCTATAAATTTAATTTTGTTGTTGTTTATCACTTTCTCAAGTGAAAGGCTGCTGTAGTGACTAGCTATTGAGTATTACACATGTTTGGGCTGTGACATACACTAAGTCAGGCTATGTCTGGATTTCAGCACTTGTTTTCAGAAAACAAGCTCCAGGATGATTCATCAGCACAGTGAGATACCTTGTTTACATGTAGATCACTTTGTAGTATAAACATTTATATAAAGGCTTAAATACTTTAAGGTCCTCAATTTTAAAGCTCTCCACAGCCTTGCTTCGCTGTACCTCTGTGACCTTCTCAAAACCTACCAACCTGCCCACTCCCTCCGCTTAGCACGCTCTGGCCTACTCCATGTCCCCCGCCCTTCCCGCACCAACATACATCGTGCCACACCCACACAACACCCCCATACACCACCTCACACACCCACCACCTGACACACACCACACACATACCCCACATACACATCCCCCACACACATACATGTATGTGTACCCAAAATACACACATACACTGCCAACCCCAAATCACCTCCACAACCCTCACACACTCACACCCCAACACCCACTACCCAAACACATGCCCCTCACGTCTACACAGTACCCTATATATACAGCCTCCACATCCTCTCCACATACATATACACTACACACATATGAAATTTGTGTTTCGTGGATGACCGTGGAAAGCAATTTGCGCACAGCAATGTCCCACAAACAGTGGTGGACTGAGTGACCAAATTATCATTATTATTACTTATTTTTAAGGCATTATTACCCATAGAGATGAGGTGGAACAGAAATTCAAATTATGATTGTGTATTCTGTTCATATGGTGAATCTAACGTGAATCAGCTAAGATTTAGACAAATAGGTTGAAACGATTAATTTAATATCCGACCATATTCCTTTGTGGTTTGGTTCCAATGTAGCTGGAGGAATATACTAATTAGATGTTTGTTGTGTGTGGGCTAACGGTGTTTACACTGAATGCTCGCTTTAAAAGAAACTGATATAATTGCCACTGATAAGCAGATATTTTTGTGCATGTTTTTATGAAATAAAATTCAAACAAAGTATCAATTATAACAGTATCAGAACACAATAATCCTTACATTTGATACAGTGCCTTTCATTTTCTGTGAATGTGGTGACTTGGTGTTTGTTTTATAGGTGAATGGGGCAACTAATTGTGCACAGGAATGGCCTGTAAACAGCCATGAAGTGAGTGACAAATTTTATCTGAGGTATTGTCAGCCAGGACACCGAGAGAAACTCTCTTCTCTTTTTCACCACCACTGCAGGATCATCAATGCCCACCTGAACAGGCACAGATAGGATCTTGGTGTAACATGTCACCAGAAGGACTGTGTCTCCGACAATGTAGCGTTCCCCACAGCACTGTCTTGGGAGTGTCAGCCTGGACTGTGAGCTGGATTGTGTGTGTGTGTGTGTGACACACACTTCTAGACTAGCGCTTTTCTCACCTTTAATTGGTGTGATGGATGAGCTCAATTCCAACCAGGTTGAAAGGAACCTAATCACTCATTCTGCAGCAGGAAAATATAACTAATGGCATAAGGTCCTCTATATACAGTACTGTAAATATATACTCTAATAGCTGCCGAACCTAGCAGCAGCCTGGCTCTCAATTCGTCGCACTCTCGCCTGAGTCATAATGTTGTAGGTTTTTTGAGCTGACGGTCTACGCTCATCACAATAAATCACCATTTATATTGCGCCTTTCACATCAGGACGAAATCCCAAGTTGCTGGACAGTTAGGGATTCTCACACAAGCTGGTAGCAATAATAGTAATAATCCTTGCATTTGATATAGCACTTTTCATATCTTATTGACATCTCAAAGCGCTTCACAGAATATACTGTAAAGTGAATTGACTGTATATTTGTGGGCAAAATGCGGCAGCCAATTGTGCACAGCAGTGTCCCACAAACAGTCCTGGATTGAAATAACCAATTTTTATTATTGTGTTTTTATTATTATTTCACAATGTGAAAGGCGCTCTCTAAATGTAATTTTGTTATTGTTTCTTGGTTATGGATTATTATTAGGCGTGTGGAGTAAGGGAACTTGCCCAAGGTTTCGCCCTGATCTCCCTGGATTGAACACAGGTCTCATGCTTGTAAGGCGAGTGCTCTAACCACTGAGCTACAGGAGCTCCAGTAGGGAACAGGAGGGATGGAGGATGGGGAGGGGTAGGAGGGTGGGGAGGGGTAGGAGGGTAACCAAAGGCACGGTTGAAGTGCGGGGCTGGTGGGAGCCCACTGCATTATCAGAACTGCTCTTCAACCGCGCCTTTGGCTGGCCCACTAACTCTTCCCCCTCTCCCACCCTCCTTCCCCTTCCCCCTACTTTGACGCCCCCATCCCCCCACCCCCCAACCAGACTGTTCAGCACTTTGGAACATTCTCCCGATGTGAAAGGCGTATGTAAGTGCAATTTTGTTGTTGTTGTTGCTCCTTGGCCTTCTATGTTTGATTGAAAACACATCCAGCCTCTCCAATTATTCTTCATATCTGAAGCCCTTCATCTCCGCTACCATCCACATAAGCCACCTCTGTACTCCCTCCAAGGTTCCATTGAGTTTGAGTAACCAAATTCTTATTATTTTTGTTGAAGGAATCATTACGCCCTGAAAAGTGATCCGCTAATCGACTAATAACTGGTTTCCTACTTACTGCTAGGTAAACAGCTGCATGTGATGTAAGGTAATTTGCCCAAAGTTTTGTCCTGCCCAGGTATCGAACCCATGTCTCCCACTTGTGTGGCAAGTGCTCTAACCGCTGATCCAAAGTTTGAACAGAGCCTTGGGATGTCCTCCCGATGTGAAAGGCGCTCTCTAAATGTAATTTTGTTATTGTTCTTGTTGAATGTGTTACATGTTCATTTTCCCCAGATAATCGAACATGAGATCTCTGGCTCTGCGTAGAGCAGAAAGGATTTTGCAAGCAATTGCACTGAGATCAGACCAGTCAGCAGAGAATGTGACAGCCTTGCGGGGTCATTGGCCCGTTCCATAAATGGCAATCACCAATTGCACTTGTTCCATCTGTGTGTGGGTGAGTGTGGGGGATATGTGCGTATGTGTGCAGAGAGAGACACTCCCCAAAGGGACAGATGGGGAACTCGAGTTACGGAGACAGACTGGTTCAAAGAGGCAGTGGCAGAGCTATGGGAACAGGTCACCGCTCGCTCCACTGGGAATGTGTGCTACACATTCAGCAAGAAAATAGAGAGTGGAAAATGAATGCTTTTAATAACGGAACATGGAGGCTTACTGCAGGAGAATATTAACAAAAAAGTCAATACTGTACATGTCACCTGGAAATGAATGTGTTGAATTGCAGCAGTAATATCTAGCACGTGCACCTGAAAAGTAAGTGTGTATTGTGGGATCAGCCTGGCTAAGTGACCTCTAAAAGGTTTTTGGCTGAGACCCCACATGGGAGACTCTGTGGGTCTCTGAGCTCTGTGAGCTCAGTCCAGGCTGTCGCTCCAGTGCAGTGTTGGGGTGTGGGGGGTGTTGGCGACAACTGTATTGTCAGTCGGACCATCCTTCAGTTGTGATAATAAAGTGAGATCTCACCTGCCTATTCAAGTGGATGTTAAAGATTGGAAAAGAGAAGGGATTTTCTCTCTCCTAGAGCCATGGCTGATAATCCTCCAGACAATATTATTCACCCTCTCCTCAGCTGATTGTGGGACATCGCTGAATGCAAATTTGATGCCGCTCTGACAATGATGTATAGAATCCTTGGCTAGTCTTTACTCATTGTAGAAGACTCCAGCGAATGCTGTGATACTTGTCTTAGTTAGGCTCTCAATGACAAGCTGCAAAAAGGTCCCAGACAACTCATAAGGGACCTCATTGAAATATAAAACAATTTAAATGGTATTGAAAAAATAAACAATAGTACCAAAGCAGTACTTTTGGATGAGCCAAGACAGTAGAACAAAAGGACACTGGGTTAGAACTGTAAAGGAGCAAATTCAGGACAGACACCAGGAAGTGTTTCTTCATCCAGAGGGAAATTAACAACTCAAACAGGTTACCAGGAAAGGGGGAGGTGAGGCCACAACATTGGGATTCATTTATAAAGCAGCTGGATGCTGTGATGGTGGGACAAAGGTTGGATGTTCTGGAGGGAGGAGATCAGATGGGCCAAAGGGTTTTATTCTTCCAAACCCATCTTGTGATCTATATTCTAAAGCATTGAATACATGCTCTGTTACACCTCAATTAACACCTCTGTTACACCTCAAGTGTGTAACAGAAAATTTGCACCGACCACGCAACATTTACATAGCATCTCATACGTCACAGACTTACTTAAATTGCCTTAAGCATTCCTGCAAAACAGGATTAAATTTAGACGTTAAATGCAGAACCGACACTCTCAATGCAAAGCCATTTCCCCTTCTTCCTCCCTAGCCACCACTGCCTTCCAATCCCTAGTGCTGCTGAACACTCCTGACAAACAGCAGCCAGTTTTAATTCAAGTTTTTCTCTCTCTCACTCACTCAGTGCCAGGATCCAATTTAAATTCAAAACATTTCTGTCTCCAGGAAGATCTTTTCAATTTCCTGATGAATTACTGCTTCAAACTGAAATAATGCCTTTCTTCGCTTTCCCAGCACGGACATTCTGTGAACAGCAGATCCTCATGTCATCCAATGTCAGAGAAAGGAGCAGACACACAATCATAGATAATAAAAACAGAAATCGTTGGAACACTCAGCAGGTCAGGCAGCATCTATGGAGAGAGTAGAGTTGGTTCTTTCATCAGAACTGGGGGATGTTGGAAGGGAGTGGTTTATAAGGACAAACAGAAGGGGGAAAGTAAAGAAAAATAAAGGGAAAAATTAGATGGAGGACAGGAGATGATGAGATCAAAGGTGTTGATGATGTAAGGTATACGGAGACAAAGATGGGAGATTATAATAATAATCCTTGCATTTGATATGGTGCTTTTCACGTGTTCTAGATGTCTCAAAGCACTTCACGGAATATATTGTAAAGTGAATTAACTGTATATTTGGCGAAAGAAAAGAGGTGTTTGTGACCCAGACGGTGTGTGAATGGCTATAAAAGATGGGAGCAGTGGTTAAGGTCTGAAGAGGTTAAAATCAATATTGAGGTGAGACGGCTGCAAAGTGTCTGGGAGGAAAATCAAGTTATGTACTCGAGCTTGCGCTGTGCTTCATTGGAACAGAGTAGGAGGCCATAGACAGAGAGTTCAGAGTGGGATTGGTAAGGAGAATTAAGTTGGCAAACGACCAAAGGCTTTCTTTCCCTGCACCGTTCTCTGGTTGTCCTCATAAACTGCTCCCTTCCAACATCTGACGAAAGGCCATCGACCTGAAACATTAACCCACTTTCCTCTCTCCATAGATGCTCAGTGGTCCCAGCGACTTCTGTTTTTACTTCAGACTAGCTGTACTCATTGCAGCTACACATGCAACCGAAAGATCCAAAATGGAATGTAAATTGACGCACAGACAGGTACACAAACAGACATTTCATCTTTACACTCATCTGGGAGTACTCCTGTGGGAGGATTCCTTTCAGGAGGACTCGGTGGGAGGATTTGGCACTTTGAAAATATAATTTTGTTGTTGTTGCCATGGCTTAGTTGCATCTGGGTTCTTTATTTGGTTCCCGCTGCTTGGCTACGCCGGTGCTCTGTGACGCCAGATGCCACAGCGCCACAGTCACCTGGAGCGGCAACCAATTGTAACTACAGTATGACAATACATAGCTGCTCTGTGACGCACAATGCTACAATGCCACTTTGACTTATTGGCCACTAGGTGTAACTGTAGCGAAAAACGCAAAACTGAGAATAACTAATTGACAATAGGAGATATCCAAAAACAAATATGCATGGTTGTAAGATCTTTCCGATGAGATATATATCATGTTTCTATCGTGTAAATCAGTTATTGAGATCCATCTTGAAGAGCAGACAGACATTATTAGAATAGAAGAAGATAGATTTCCATCATCTGCGGTATTTCGCCTTTTGTTTATTACAATCATAGATTTACTCATAGTTTGTCATAAAAAATAATAATCCTTGTATTTGATATAGTGCTTTATCATGTCTTCTAGAAGTCTCAAAAGCGCTTCACAGGATATACTATAAAGAGAATTGACTGTATATTTTGTGGGCGAAACACAGCAGCCAATTACACACAGCAGTGTCCCACAAACAGTCAAGGATTGAAAATTACCAATTTATTTTTTGAGGGATTATTATTTAAGACATTAATAATAGACAACAAAGTGGAAGGAAGAGGAATATTTTTCTCTACTTTCAGAAATAAACTATAATTAGTCCAACCAAATAATTAGATCCAGCTTCTGGTGGAACATAATGGGAAATCAGTCTTCGTCCAGTTGCTTTCATCCAAAGAGGCAATAATTTCCAATGCAAAAAGACACGTGGATCAAAATATTGAGAACCTCCAAAGTGAATATAGCGAACAACAACAACAAAATTACATTTATAGAGTGCCTTTCACGCCGGAGGACGTGACTTGTTCCTTATCATGTTAGCCTGACGAGGAAGGCGCTCTACAAATGTAATTTTATTTTTGTTGTACCAAAAACCTGGCCATAACAGAGTGACAAACAATACATCTCATTACAGTATGGGGGGGAATAGGGGATGGGGAGGAAGTACTGTACACTGCAAGGCCACATCCTGAACATTATTAATATTAATAGAAATAGTTTGATGACATCTGCATACATGTGAAGGCTTTATATCATATAATAGTATGCATATAATTATTCATTATATATAAATTTACATACTTAATAATTATATTAATGACAACAATATTAATTATAGTATAATTCATGTGATTACACAGTTAATATAATCCATATATTCTGTGAAGCGCTTTCAGGCATCTCAATGACGCGATAAGGTGTAATACCAAATGCAAGGATTATTATAATTGAGGGTGTTGAGGGCATTTGATTGAGAGAGCTGGTTGGTAATAAAATACATTGTCAACATCTTGTAAGCCAGATTGGTCCCTCATAAACATATCAAAGAAACAAACATGCTCAGTTAATACAAAGAGTAAATTTTATTAGCATTATAAATTTAATTTTATGACATCGAAGTTTTTAGTATATATATGGCATTTGTAGCCAAATATGATAGATGCATGTAAGGCTCCTGTAAACTGTGAAACAAATGACAAATTTACTATTGGCCTGGACAAACAAACTCCATTCTCTGGGACAGTCACTGTGTGGTCAGCCTGGCTCAGTCACTATGTGCGTCAGCCTGGCTCAGTCACTGCGTGTATGTGTAGGGAGTAGGGGTTGTGGCTAGGGTTGAGCTTCAGGCTGTGGCTGGAGTTATGCTGAAGGTTGAGTCTGGGTTTAGGGCTACAGTTGGGAATTAAGGTTGGGCTTGGAGTTTGGGTTGGATCTGGGATTGTCCTGTAGTTTGGGGATTGGGGTCGAGCCTGGGGTTGGAGTAGGGATTAAGATTGGCCCTGGGCTGGGATTGGATTTGGAGCTGGGTTGGGGCCTGCAGGCTGTGGGCTGGGTTTCAGAGTGGGAGTTGTGCTTGAGGGTTGGGACTGGAGTTGGGGCTGGTGTGAGGGTTGGTTGTGGCCTTTGCTATTTTCAAGAGTCTTTAACTGACTTCTTCACAATCAAATTCACAATCCACTCATCCCATCAAATCCCCATCCTGTGTTGTGTTTAAAGGGACCATTTCATTTATATTCCTCCTTCCCCAATCTCCTTACTCTGCAGCAGTCTTCATTCTATCAATCAGGTCAGCCTCAGGGTATCAGAGCACCCAATCTTAGCCAAACATGACACTGGATTCAATGCCTTGTATTTGCTTTCTCTCATCATCAGCAAACATAGACAAAGCGCTTTGAGACATCTTGAAGAGGTGATACGGCACCATATCAAAATAATAATATAATAATCCTTGCATATGATATAGCGCTTTTCACGTCTTCTAGACATCTCAAAGCGCTTCACAGAATATACTGTAAAGTGAATTGACTACTGTATATTTGTGGGTGAAACACAGCAGCCAATTGCACACAGCAGTGTCCCACAAACAATCGTGGATTGAAATGACCAATTTTATTATTATGTTTATTTTGGAGGGATTATTATTAAGCATGAGGAGTATGGAAACTTGCCCAAGGTTTCATGCTGACCTGCTTGGATTCGAACTCAGGTCTCACGCTTGTAAGGCGAGTGCTCTAACCATTGAGCTACGGAAATCCAAAAGCAAGGATTATTATCATTGCTATTACAAGTCAAAGAAAGAAAGCAATTACGATACAATCACAGATGCAAAAGAACAATCACTTACCAGCTCCACCACCAATTTTCTTCCTCTTCTCATTGTAAAGAAATCACTGCTTCTTCCTGAAACAAACAAAAAGGAAGATTTTAACTTGACAAAATATCAAAATGATGTGGGGATTCCTGCTAGGAATCTTGTCCTGAAGAAAAGGTTATGGAATCAGCTCCAACACTCAAAACAAAGATGGCTTTTAGTTACTGCATTTAGTTGCTGCATTAATATGGCATCCCAGAATACTTGCGTCAGTTCAGCACACTTGCTTCGCAGAAGGAATGTCAAAATATAGGCCCTGAATTCCAACACAATCTCTCAGCCAACTAAAACATCAGTTAAATGGCTTTGCAGAGCGGAGATGACTGACCAACCTCAAGTTTGCTGTGTTTTTCTAAATGGTGTCGCCTCCTAACTCATTCATCTCTTTCATCTCAGGAATTCCAGCTCAAGATCCCTTTCTTTCTGACGGAAACCGACTAGTTGCTTTCAGAATTCAACTTCCACCGCCCTCCACTTGTCTCAGTTCGGGTTTGAGAGAAGATAACTCAAACCTTATAGAGGAGTTTAAAAGGGATTGAAAAAGTAAAGCTAGATCATTACTTTCAGATGCACCGAGACAGTAGAGCAAAAGGGACACAAGGTTAGAGCTGTAAAGGGGCGATTTCAGGTCAGACACCAGGACGGTTTTCTTTACCCAGTGATTCTTTTTTTTTTTTGGGGGGGGGGGGGGGGGGGCGGGGTGGGGGGAGTTCAGCTGGGTGTCTGACACATGCGGAAACCCATCACTGTGCTTAAGAGTATCCACATCAAATTAAGAATTCCATGCATCCCACCTATACACGGAAATCCCAGAGATAAGATTATTGAAATGGAATGCGCACTTTCCTGTTTACCTCATTATGAAGCATTTGGTGCTGGTTAGCTTGGGGGAGACCTAGAGCAGTGGTTCTCAATCTTTTTCAGTAATGTACCTCTTATTAATTTTCAACATTATCGTGTACCCCTACCCAACCACATACACACGCACACACCACCCCCATCATTCCACTGCAATTTATGACCATGCTTTTTTTATACAGTAGAAACCCATTTATCTGTGACTTGATGAACCGGCACTTCCGTATAGTGCACGCCCAAAAAAAGTCCCCATTCGATAAACCGGAACTTATCTGGAACAATAGCAGTGGAGCATTTGTAAATGCATAAATAATAACAGAATATGGTATTGGTACTTATTGTTAAAACTACTCCCTTGCACTTCTCACCTTTACTGGTAGATGCTGGCTTGTAGCCATGATGCTGCGGTTGAGGTTTATAGTCCAGCGATTCTTTTTAAAATGGAGGACACCAAGCGGGTGAAAAAAACAGAGCGCGACTTAAAAACCACAGTTGCGGCAAGCTGATAACACTAGCCAATAACCCACATTGTCGCGCATATGCAGTATTTTGGTTTGCTGCTAATAGAGTCTAGAGCTATCGGCTTGCCGCTAATAAAGTTGCGAGACTTTAAAATCGCACTGCCGTTTTTTTCACCTGCTCGGCGTCCTCCATTTAAAAAAGAATCGCTGGACTGTAAACCTCAATCGGTAATGGTGAGAATCGCAAGAGAGTAGTTTTAACAATAAGTACCAATGCAATATTCTATTATTATGTTATTATCTAGTCTGGTGTGTATGGTGTGTGTTAAAAGAACTTTAATGTTTTGGTGGTGGGTTTTTGGCTGCGGGCCGCCCGAATATCCGACAGGCGTTTTAACCGGCATTGGCCAGGTCCCGCGGGTGTCAGATAAACGGGGTTTTACTGTATAACAAAATAACTAGCACATACAAAACAAGGTGAATAACAATTAAATACACAATTTGGAAGGCTGTAAAACGCTAAATAAGGCAGCTAAATAAATCAATGTACCGCCACCTGTACACCCTGGAAGTAAATTTGTACCACCTGGGGTACATGTACTTCTGGTTGAGAACCGCTGCCCTAGAGTATGTAATGGGGTAACTGCTGGAGTTTAACCAGCTAAAACTGCACAGCTTGCCATTGATATTGCTGTATGGCAAGCTTTCAGTTAGGACCACCCTCTCCGTTTGGGCTTTGGCTTCCAGGGGTTAACATCAAAAATTACAATTTGCAAAGCGCCTTTCACCTCGGGAGGACGTACCAAAGCTCTGAACAGGAGCTGAGTGTGATGACTCTCTGTTCCGAAAGACTAGTTTGCCCTTTCAGGTCCTGCCGATGAGCCAGGCTGGGCTGTTATGTCATCAGCAATGCCATGGAGCATGACAGAGTAGCACTCTAACCTCAATCAGAAGGTTGTATGTTCAAGCCCCGCACTAGAGACTATGAGCTCACAGTCTAGACGTATGATCCAATGCATTGCTAGGGGTGCACTGTATTGTTGGGAAGGGATTGTTCTTCGGATGAGACACTAAACCGAGCCCCTATCTGTCTGTGCATGTTCAGATGGATATTGAAGATCTCACAGCACTGTTTGAAAAGATATACAGGAATAAGGAGCAAATTGGAAACACAAACTGGAGGGCAAAATCTTTCTCGGGTTTTGTAAGTGTTGTAAGTAGGGCTTTTAGTTTTCGGGGTTTTAAAAAGTCATTTTTTTTAGGGATTATTTTTCACTTTTGGGGGAGTTTGCAGATTTTTTTTCTTGCTTTATAATAAGAGGATTCAGTCACTTCTGCACAAACGGAAGGAAGCAAGAAAGGGTGAGAGAGAGAGTAACGTACACACAGCTGGCGCCAGGACAGTTATACATTTACAGTGTTTTATGATGTTTATCAGACAAACACCAATTTTTTTTTACGGGGGGGGGGGGGGGTAAGAAGTTCAGAAGTCCTAGTTATAAATAATAATAATCCTTACATTTTATACTAAAACTCTCACACTGTGAGGATGTCTCTATAAAGTGGTGACACTGTGTCGGATGCAGCGGCCAATTTGAACAGCACATCTTGCAAGCAGTGAGAAGTGAACTATCGATTTTATCTGAGGGATTGTTGGCCAGTACTCTTGAAGAGGGAAACTCCCTTCAACTTCAACGTCCATCCGAACAGGTAGACAGAAGCTCAATTTAACATGTCCTCCGGAGGACGACACCTCTTGACTATACAGTAGGATCCGTCGATATGGAAATTTTCTGATATTGATATATCGGTGGGCTCATATCGATATATACCGATATATCGATATGAGCTCATACCGATCTTGCCGGTTTTTTTTTTATCCTGCGCATGCGCAGGTGCGCGCGCATTCCGGTGTGCGCGCGCATTCTGTGCTCTAGGCCCAAGAGGTTTGCAATGCCGGCGACAAGGCAAGTTGAAAAAGTTTGCATTATACCGATATAACCGATATATCGCCGGACACGATATACCGATATATCGATTTTTTTTAATACCGAATTTTTCAATATACCGATATATTTAAATGTCCAATATCGGCATATCGATATGAAAAATTATAGCGATATAACCGATATATCGCCGGACACTACTATACAGTACTGCGCTTCACCACCCCCCTCCACCCCCCACCGGCACTACACCTGACCGAGCGTCAGTCTGGACTGTGAGCTCAAAGTCCACATCATGGGGCTTAAACCTTCTGACTCAGAGGCAAAGAGTGTTATCGACTGAGCCAGTTCGAGTTAGGTGGTTTGCCAAGATGCAAGCTCTTTAATTCACTCACTGCCATAAGGATGCAGCTTCCTCGAGGCCGAATTTGTTTAATTTGATTATGGAGGATCTAATTTAATTCAGCAGTAAGTAGAGGATGAATGAGAAATGATGAGCACTGAAGCCAAGAGATGACATGGGTTCCAATTCACTGGGATCTTTATAAACAGTGCCTGCCTAGCTTTGCCTGCATGTCTACCTGCCCTGTTCTGTCTGCCTGCCCTGCCCTCTCTGCCTGCCCTGCCTGCCCCACTGTTCACAGCTGAAATAATAGTGGATAATAAGGATACCAACAAGGGAAATAATAGGATGTTTTACTGTTTAAATGTGGTTTCCAATTACAGCTCCATTCATCCCTCAAGGTAATGCATTGTGTGCATGTCGACTGATCAACACTGAACAAAACAATGGATTTCACAGGATTACAAGAATTATTCTTACGTTTTATCCTGTCCCAGTTTTTAAAAATCCTTGCGTTTGATAACAACTTTCACTGTGGCAGGACGTCTCAAAGCACTTTCAGGAATCAGCTTCCAGGATGCTGAGGGACTGGAGGGTTGCAAATGTTATATTCCCTGTTCAAAAAAAGGGAGAGGAATAAACCTGGTAATCGCAGGCCAGTAAGCCTAATGTCAGTCACTGTATCTGTCATCCTGGCTCAGTTACTGTGTATGTGTCAGCCTGGCTCAGTCATTGCGTGTGTTAGCATGGCTCACTCACTGTGTATGTCAGCCTGGTTTGATTCATCGCATTCTGGACTGAAGGTCAGAGATTGTAGGTTCAAGCCCCACGTCGGGGACTTCAGCTCAGAGTGTAGGCCCCAGTGCAGTGCTGGGGAAGCGCTGCATTATCCGAGGTGCCGTCGTTCAGATGAGACATTAAAACCGAAGTCCCGTCTATGCTTTGTCTGGTGGATATTAACGATACCATAGCTGTATTCGAAAAGACAAGGGAGGTTTTCCTTCTCGCCCCCCCCCCCCTCCCCCCCACACTCCCAAAAAAATCCCCTAGATAAAATCTGTCATTGGCTTCAAAGTCTGTTGGACTCTGCCATGCTCAGGTTAGCTGCGACCCACAAAACATAGTCAATACACTTCACTATATTTTACACCGTGAAGTGTTTGCGATGTCTCTACTATGTGACCAGGCACGATATCAAATGGAAGGGTTATTAAGTAAATTGTTATAGCAATGTGACAGTACTTTATTTATTGAAACTTTTGATAGCAGAACACACAGAGACAAATACCACCGCTAATGTTCACTACTGAAATGAGTGCTGATAGTGTTATTCCAGCCAACAACAACAATAACAAAATGACTTTTGTGTACTCGCATCAGCTCCTGTTAACCCTCCCAGCCAAAGCCCTCACTGGTAGGGGTGGTCCTAGCTGGACAAGCAGCAGAAAAGCTAGATAGCAATATCTATTCTGTGGCAAGTTATATGGTTTTAGCTGGTTAGACTCCAGCAGTTACCCAAATGATCACTCTGGGGGTCCCCAAGCCTTCATTCTTGCCAACCTGAGCCCAATAATTTCTGGAATTAGCTAAGCAGGATGTGTCCAGAGTGTGGATTCCATTCCAGACTGGGGAATTTCACCATGTTTCAAATGTGCAGGGCTACAACAACAGCAGCAACAACTTCGATTTATATCGCGCCCTCCACGCCGGACGGCGTCTCAGGGCTATGGGGTAAGAGCAGGGATAGGAGTGACACTAATAATAATAATAATCTTTGCATTTGATATAGCGCTTTTCACATCTTATCAACGTCTCAAAGCGCTAGTTGGTAGCTCTTGCTTGATCACTGGTACAATGGGCCGAATGGCCTTCTTCTCTTCTGTGCTGGACAATACTTAGGTGGCACACATATAGAGAACTGTCTGATGTGTGCGTGTGTATGTGTGTATCCAACACCCAGCTGACCAAATCACAACTCAATAAGCTCAACTATTATGGGGAGAAAGAGAGCAACTAGATAGAATTCGGGATGAAAATCCTGGCAACATAACTGACTGCTGTCTCAACATGAGGTCTGGCTTTTTACCCTGGGAATCAAAAAGGCGTTGTTCTAGAGCAGGGTCTCTCTGTAACACAGAGTGTGTGGGTCTCAGGGCAGGGACCAGCACAGCTAACTGTGTGTACAGCTCCCTGCACTGCCTACCCTCCTGTGTTCATTTCATCTGAGGAGGCAAGAGGCAGAATAATATGAGAGAGTCAAACATACACACACACAGGCAGACACAGGGGGAGACACACACACAGAGGCAAACACAGGGAGAGAGACACACACAGGCAGACACAGGGAGAGAGACACACACAGGCAGACACAGGGAGAGACACACACACAGGCAGACACAGGGAGAGAGACACACACACAGGCAGACACAGGGAGAGAGAGACACACACACAGGCAGACACAGGGAGAGAGAGACACACACAGGGAGAGACAGGGAGAGAGAGACACACACACAGGGAGAGACAGAGATACAACCAGCCCCACAATGTCCCTGAACTAACCTGTGTGTCTGTGGTCGGCTCCACCTCTCACTGACACTTCCGGCTGTAACTCTTCCCACGTCCGGTCCCCCATCCCAGCCCCTCACCCCCCCCCCCCCCCCTCACCCCCCCCCCCTCACTCCCCTCACCCCCCCACCCCCCACCCCCTCACCCACCCCCCCCTCACCCCCCCCCCTCACCCCCCCCCCCCCCTCACCCCCCCCCCCCCTCACCCCCCCCCCCTCACCCCCCCCCCTCACCCCCA